>QXTE01000114.1:2408451-2813451 GCA_003942145.1 Platysternon megacephalum | reverse complement strand
TGAGTAAAAGTTTGCAGGGTTAGGCCCAATATGTCTGATTTGATATGAACCCTGTTCTGGGATTCATATGCTGAGGTGTTGGAACCAATTCACCACTGTGGAGACTCAGGCCCATTGGGTCAAGATCTTCCCCTCATAGACATTAGAAAGAGAGAGGATCCAAGGAGAAACATGGATTTCTACTGTTAACCCTGCACAAAGAAAAACGCCTGTAAATGACTTCATTCTATAAACTTTGGCAGTTAACTTCATAGTAGGCCAGACCCTGCAGTCCTGACTAGAACCCCAAAACAGCCTATAAAATGAAGAACTTACCCTATAGTGGCAGCTCCTGAGGCTCCTGTCCTATAGGGTTGTGTCTGGCTTACTGCTGCAGGTGTTGCGGCCTGCTGCACAGGCCACTCAGGTTTGGGCCAGGCGCCCCTCTGTTATGACCATATCCCCCTCCTCCAGGGCCTCCCATTCCCCGCAGGGGGCAGGACCTGACACTCCTTCCAGGGCTTCCCACGAGAAAACGAAATAAAACAAAATCCCCCCTCAAATAAAATGAAACATTATTTTAAAATAAAAAGCGTTTCACGGGGCTCTAGTCCTTACTCTGGCAAATCTCCCACTGACGTTAAGGGAGCTGTGCCGGGGGGTCCGGATCCAGTCTGAGAATATTCAAATATCACAGAAATAGGTGCATTTTCCCAACTTGTCACCTCACAGCCTGCCCAGAATCTATTCAAGGGCTTCGATTTTTAAAGTATGAGTTGGAAAATCATATGTAGGATCTTGCGTAATACTTAAAAATCTAGACATCCCCCAGGCAAAATCTAGATAGCAAACTTCTAGAATTCATACTTCACTCATCAGTTCAGCAACAGTCACTCTTTACTTCACATTCTTCTGAATTTTACCCTGCCTAACGTGACCAGCATGACTTGGTTAGTCTGACATGATTCTTTGTAAAACGGGGGCATTATTTAAAAAAAATCTAAAATGCTTATCCACTCAAAGTTCTTCTAAGGGGACAAAGCTAGAGATCCATTTTCCTACCAAAGGCAAAATGATGGTTTTTTGTTTTAGTCAGTTCTCTGCCACACAGAAGAAAACCAAGTGATATTGCCAGTGAATGGCAACTGTCATTCTTGATTCTTATTGTATCTCTGATTGCTTTTAAGCACAAATGATGAGTGTTCTGCTTGCACTCAGAGAAGCTAGGACATCCCTTGAAAACATGTGTCAACATACCAGACAGCTATTATGGTTTTTGGTGTAATGCTATGAAAGCTTGAAAGGGTAGAAAAAGATTTAAGTTGTTCTCAATACATTTTGTGTTGAACGCCCGTACCATCTACCCCCGCTACACAGTCAGGAAAATGTATTTCTGACATAACTCCTGCTAATGGGATCCAGGAAATATTTCTAGTTTTGCAGATTGTCCATTAAGATGATGTCGGTTCTACATAACATTTCCCTTTTCATTCAGACATAGCCCCACCTGGGATATGGAACCTCAGGATTTCAGCTTGGGATTTTGGTTGATTAAATACTATTACCATAGCTTCTGTGCGCCCGTGGAATGTCATTTGAAGTAGTGGTGATCACTTGTTTTTTTCTTTGCTATCCTACATATATAAAATGAATTTCTTTTTTAAATCTATAGCTCAAGCAGTCAACTGCTTGAAAAAAATGTAACTGACAGTTGTGGGTTTTATGAAAGTGCTAGCATTAAACAGCATTATTTAAATTTGCCTCTAAATACTTGTTTGATAAGTAGGGATATGTATGATTTATTCATATCACAATTTACTAAAGGATGTTAGCTAGTTCTTTTCTAATTCATACCCTACTGTCACTCTGTTTTTATATATGTTCGTTTTAAAAGATTTGCCCAACGTAAATAAGAACAATTACAGAATTACAGAGCAGGATTACTTCTGAGAGAAAAAAAAACCCTGAGTTGTATTCTCAGTGGCTATTCTATTTGACTTCATCATTAAGGAAAGTATTCAGAATGTCTAAAGGGTGAAGAGTGGAGGAGTGTGTTTTCTTTTCGATATGATAGCTGCATTCAAGTTATTCTTTCCTTTACAATAGATTTTACCTAGCTTTATCTTCATAGGAAGCTGCTTTCAGTTGAAAAGCAGGAGTGAATAGGAGTGTCATGACATCGGATTAACAGTACAACTGGATAGTAAATCAAATGTTTGAGATGAAAAAATGTAGAATGTGACATGCATCAGTAGAATGAACTGGCAGCATTTCCTGGAGACAAGTGAAAAGATAATATATAATTATCTGTTCAGGTTCTTGCGACCTGTACTTTAATTCAGCTTTCAGAAACACATGGCCTATGTTAACCAGTCAATCTCTGTAATGAATCTAATCACAATGTAAAACATTCCTCAGGCCTTATTGAGTGCTAATTATATATGAAACTGGCCCAAGCCTTTATAAAAACAGAAATCCATAGTGTTTCAGATGGACCCGAAATTCCATTTCAGGGCAAATAATGCAAATGAAGGGGACAGCCAACAAGTGCCAAAAAATAAAGAGTGAACAAAATGCAGATATAAAGTCTTAGATATTTTGTTACCATGCAAGAGAATGCTTATTAGTCTTACAACAAATTGCATGTATGGGACAGAATTGACAACCTCTTGTTATCATTCATATTAGGAAGTACTCTGTTCTCATCAGATTTTTTTTAATGCTTGGCACTATTATCACATTAAAATGAATCACTGAAGATAATTTCATTCTGGATTTTGAATTTTGCTGTATGATTTTAATGCATTTACTGTTCCATAGTTATGATTTAAAATACATTGCAGAGAGTAACTTGCAATACTTTTAACTAGGTATAATCTGTCTGGTTTTAGTCTGAGACCTCGAGACATTTCATATGATCAGCAATGGATTTATGTTGCCTGTTTAGAAAATAGAAATGGATTTCCATTAGCTTTAAATTTATCAGTATCTAGCCTTTATAAGGAACATTAGTTTGCACAGGAAAAGGGGTTAAAAGAAGGTTTGAATTCTGTCTCTAATATTTCCTAAAAACTTTGTACGAAAATATTCTATGCCACAAAAGCCCATTAAATATTCAAACTTTAATATATGTTCCTCAGTAACAAATGTACAGTTAGATAACACATAAAGAATTATGAATGACTAATTATATTTTGCATATTTACAGCAAAGACAATTAGCAAATAGCTTTTATATGCAAAATAAATGAAAAAGTAATTAAGATGCACTAACTAGAGCAGCAATATCAAGTCTGTTGTCTTGCGATTCATTCCTAACAAACATAATAATTATGCATTCATTGTCATATAATTAAAACAGCTCTGTCCTTTAGAAAACTGGTTATTTACTGTATAATAACCTGAAGAGTGGCAGAAGTTCCTCATAATGGTGAGAAGGATAATTAAATATTTCTTCTTGGAGTCTGCTCACCCAGTTCAGTTTATTATCTGAAACTTGTACAAGAAAACATTTTGTCTGGAATTCCAAAACATCTTCCTAGTCCTTCTGTTCAACAGTGTGAAAGTTCTGCCTTTCTGTCTTTATATTGCATGAAATAATGATGCCTTTGGCCACTGTTCACCTCTTCCAGACCATCCAGCTGACCAAACCATTCACCAAGAAGCTATTCTATTCCAAATAGCAATGAAAAATTGCCCCAGGGTCGTGAGTTCAATCCTTGAGGGGGCCATTTAGGGATCTGGGGCAAAAATCTGTCTGGGGATTGGTCCTGCTTTGAGCAGGGGGTTGGACTAGATGACCTCCTCAGGTCCCTTCCAACCCTGATATTCTATGATTCTAGGATGGCCTTGCGGTTAAGGCACAGAACGGAGATCTAGGTTCAACTCCTACCTTGCCATGGACTCCCTGTGTGACCTTCGGTAAATCACTTAGGCCCAAATCCTCTTAAGACATGCTGGATCCATGAAAGAGAGCACTTGCTCTGGTCCCAGCTGCTTCCGTTGCTCACCTCCATGCTGGCAAATGCCAAACCTTTTGGGGTAAGAAAAAGTAGCGCCCTGGTGCTCACTGGGTTCCCCGAATAGCTGCTCTGCCTGTACTCCTTTCCCTCCAACATGCACCTGCAAGTGGTTTCCAGGCAGCTAGATGTGGTACTACATCTTCTATCCAGCTTCTCGTTGGAGCTGGGTGTACAACAGATAACGCAGTTCCAAATATGTCTTTGCATTTCATGAATCAGAGAAAGGTGGGATTCGCTGTGGCATGGAGGGGCCTACACAAGGAGGGCCCAGTTTATCCCCAAGGTAGGATTACCTGGGGGAGAGATGCAGGGGAATCCACTGTACAGGTCCATCTCTGTGTCACAGATGGGATTTCTGCAAAGGCCAGTGTGTGTAGATGGCACACCAGGAGAGGGACATTGGGTATCACTATCGGGGACAGGAGCGCCGCCAGCTTTTCCGGCGCCCTAGGCGGCGGAAGGTCCCGCCCCCGAAATGCCGCCCCCAACAGCGGCGGCGGAAGGTCCCGCCCCCAAATTTCAACGGATGGCCGGCGCGCCGGCGCCCCGCAAATAGTAGCGCCCTAGGTGACCGCCTAGGTCGCCTAATGGGTTGCGCCGGCCCTGATCGGGGGTTCCTGGACTTGTGCAAGTAGCACAAAGGGCTGCAGCTTCTATTGCAGATCATAGGCTAGAGAAGCAGCCGCAGAGGCCATCTCCATGCTTTGAGGCCAGGTTGTAGGGTAGATTTCATTGTCTTCAGACCCAATTCTCTGCATCTGCAAAGAACCCGATTCCTAGGGCTGTAGGTTGGGGATCTGAACTTCACCCAGAAGGAATGAATAAACCAGACCTTTCTAACAACTCTGGTAAGTGATCAGTTCTCGTAAATAAAATTGACTAATTCTGCAAGTACACGAGGGAAAGCCGACTCAGACCCTACCACAGATTTCATAGATTCCAAGGCCAGAAGAGACCACTGTGATCATCTAGTCTGGCCTCCTGTATAACACGGGCCAGGGAACTTCCCCAGAATAATTCCTAAAGCAGATCTTTTACAAAAACAGCAAAGAATCCTGTGGCACCTTATAGACTAACAGACGTTTTGCAGCACTTTACAAAAACAGCCCATCTTGATTTAAAAAATATCAGTGATGGAAAATCCACCACAACCCTGGGTAAGTTGTTCCAATGACTAATCTCACTCCCTGTTAAACATGTGCACCTTATTTCCAGTCTGAATTAGTCTAGCTTCGACTTCCAGCCAGTGGATCTTGCTATATATTTTTCTGCTAGATTAATAAATGTTCGCTCTGCATGTAGGTATTTTTAGACTGTAATCAAGTCACCCCTTCACCTCCTCTTTGTTAAGCCGAGCAGATTGAGAAAGATTCATGTGCAACGTCTCAGTGGATAAGTAAGTTCTGCGGTGAAAATGGAGGAGTAACTTTACGGTCTGGACTAAATAATTTACTCAGGCTAACATTGCAAGTACGATCTAAGGGCCAGATTCACCGCTGCATTATTCCCGCCACGGAACGTTTCAACTCCCTATCCATCGTCTATATAGCAAGGTCCTTATATTGACAAGCACCACTGTAGTACATAGGCATTTAATGGGCCTGATCCCGTGCATACTGAAATCAGTGGGACAACCCTTTAGAAACAATGTTTCACTAACACCTCAGGACCAAATTCTGCCATTGGACGGGGGAGGGCAACCCGCTTTGAGCCGAATGGGTCCCAGCGTGCAGGGGTGTGAGCTGCTGCAACTGCACTGAGTTACACCTGCTTGCCCTATAGTGAGATTGACCCACTGGGGGTCACGTGTTGCAATCTGAGAGCAGAAGCTGGTCCTGTGCCGACAGCATTATTACAGTCTAAGAAAACGTCATGCAGCCCGTTGCTTTCTCCTTCTAAAGTAACAGACAAAGTGGAGCCTTTTTCTGTTCAGTAAGACTTGTTTATTTTACCCAGTTTCTGTGCCGTCTGCATCAAAGAGCTGTTTGTTTTGGCATGGCTGTTTCAGTGTCAAATCGTACAGATTAGATGGGTAAGAAATATAGGGCCCCGACTCAGGGGGCATGGTGCCATTGAAATCACAGGGCCTGCTTGTGTGCGCAAGGGTTTGCAGGGCTGCAGGCGTGGTTTGCGTCCTGCTCAAAGCGTGGGCTCGGTCCTGCTCCCGTGGAAGCAATGGCCAATCTCTCATTGATTTCAGCAGAAGTGGATTATCTCCATCTGTCTCGGTAGCTACTGAGCCCTTCGTTTTCTAAATAGCTTTGACTAAAAAACAAGAGCGAATCGATGTATTATTCCCGTCTCGCTATCCCGTCACAGAACTCTGAGGGCCCAGTCGGCCTTCTGCAATGCTCCGCACTCCACCGGGACCCAGGCCTGGGTAGAACTGGGCGCAGGCTTTGACTCTGTGCGGAGACCCGCTCGCCGACCATTTTTGCTTGATGCGTTTCAACGGTTCAGGCCAGAGAGTGGCGTGTTCCTGTTTGGGCGAGCGAGCAGGGAGGCTACCAGGAGCCTCTTCCCCAGGGGCGGCTCCAGGCACCAGCGCAGCAAGCATGTGCCTGGGGCGGCAAGCCGCGGGCGGCAGCGTGCCGGTTGTCGTGAGGGCGGCAGTCAGGCAGCCTTCGGCGGCGTGCCTGCGGGAGGTCCGCCAGTCCCGCGGTTTCAGCGGGAATTCGGCGGCAGGTACGCTGAAGGCGTGGGACCGGAAGAGCACCCGCAGAAACGCCGCCAAATCCGCGTGACCAGCGGACCGCCTGCAGGCATGCCGCCGAAGTAGGCCTGACTGCCGTGCTTGGGGCGGCAAAACACATAGAGCCGCTCTTCCCCGCTCCCTGCAGTCACTCTGCTCCGCTGCTGAGGGCAAGGCTGTGTCCGGCTGGCTCCACGCGCAGTCGTAGCCGCTCCACAGAGGACACAGTCCATGCTGACATGCTAGAGAGCAGCTCTATGCTCTAAGGCCCCGTCTACACTACCCGCCGAAATCGGCGGGTAGCCATCGAAGTATCGGGGATCGAATTATCGCGTCTTGTCTGGACGCGATAAATCGATCCCTGAACGCTCTACTTCGAACTCCGGTACTCCTGCAGGGCGAGCGGAGTTACCGGAGTCGACGTGGGAGCCGCGAACTTCGATCGCGGTGCCGCGCGGACGCGAGGTACGCGCGCCAAATTCGAACTAAGATACTTCGACTTCAGCTACGTGAATAGCGTAGCTGAAGTCGAAGTACCTTAGTTCGATCCCGCCCCTAGTGTGGACCAGCCCTAACTCCGAGTGCACCCTCCCAGCCTGCCGCACTGGCCACACTCTCACAGAGAGCAGTGGGTGGGTTCTCTCTGCCGAACAAAACCCTAGGGGTTGGTTGCTTATCAACATATTCTGAACTTATCCAGGCTGACGTCTTTCCCACTCCTTCCACTCCCCTCCCCCTTCACTGTCTCCCATCTTTTCCTCTTCCACCATCCAACCTAGTTCAACCAGATACTTCCCCCTCCCCACCCCCAATCTAGCCTTCTTCCCAGCACAAGCCGCTCTCTGGCTGATACACCCAGGTTAGACCCAGTGACTCCCATTCTTTATTCTCTCCCTCGGGGTTCGTTTTCCTTCCTCACTTGCTGCCTCACCCCCTAATTTGGCTGCTGTTTCCAAGATGAGATATGAGCCTGCTTGGTAGCCTCTGCTAAACCCCCGCTGGGCACTCTCTTAAGGACCTTATGCTCTCTGGAGCTTCGCCAGGTTAGAGGCATCACAGAATAGTCTCTGCATCTCTGACTCTGGGGAAGTGCTAGAGACCATCGGGGCTGGAGATCAGCCTATCACAGAACCCCCTGAGAACCCACCATGAAATGTATTGGGTGTTTAAGAAAGGGAAAAGGAGAGTGGACTGTACTGTGCATGAAAATTGTCTGGAATGGCCTGAGGGTGCTTACCCCCGCCAGGCCAAATGTTAACAAAGCTGGGGTGCAGTTCAAGCTTTGGGTTAGTTCTCCAAACTGTTGTTTTCTTTATCAGGGCCCACAGTTCCCTTCCCATGTAAAACGGACTGAATGGGAAACGATGCATTTCAGAGAGACCCTCTATGAGCCGCGGTTCCAACATCTTGTCCCCTCCATTCGGGCAAGTCAACAACAGCATGTAAGTAACAAGACCTACAAGTGCTGCACAGACCCAAGATCTGCAGGAATGGCCTGGGACTCCCCCTGGGCAGAGTCCCCCATTGGAGCCATGCTGCGTCTTCCTCCCTGTTCCCCACAGCACTGGCATGTCTTATAAAAGTGGCATGCGGCATTGACTGGCCTACCACCAGCCCATGCTCAGACTACTTCCATGGTCTGCCAGAGCTCTGAGGGGGATGAGTGAGACTCAGGGCAGCAGTAATATACTATGCATACTCCAGCCATCATTATTTATCCTGCTCTGGTGGAATATGCTACACAGAGTGGCTCTTTTCTCCATACCTCCCCCTTCTGGTGACCATCTTGAGACGATACCATGGCCCACCCTCTTCCTCCTCCCCTGCCCCTCCAAAGCATTGAGGACCCTCCTGGGCCTCTTCATGCTGTGAAAGCGTTGGGGAGCAGTGAGCCCTTATAGTGCCGTCTAGTGGTTAGAGCATGAAATTTGGAAGCAGGATTCCTGGGTTCCAGTTCCAGCTCTGTGGGTCAATGTCTGTCCTTAGGTAAGAGTCCTGACTTCTCTCTGCCCCAGGTTACCCAAACAGGGATAGTGAGAAGCGGAATTAGTGTTTGTAAAGTGCTTTGAGATCCTGATATAATAGGCACTATGTGAGTGCAAAGTACTATAATTATTATGACACACATCACAGGAGAATTATATTATCTAATTAGACTATATTCATTTCAACGCAGCAGGCAGAAGTGCCCAATTTCCATTTTAACTTCTTATTTTACTTGCATCCAGAAAATGAAAGTTTCTTAAAATAAAACCGGGTAAGAAAGAACAACACCCCCAACCTCTGCTGAATATTGAATCATTAATTGTTACTTTATACATAGCCTTGCAGGGATTTGATTTTTATCAGTAAACGTTGATTTCACTATACACACACAAACTGGCAAAAAATATTTCCATCAATAATAATCGAAATTTACAAGGAGGCAAAGAAAGAAAAATGCTGCTTGAGAACTTACTAGGGTCTGACCTAAGGCTATTTACTGTGTATATTTTGACATGTGATGTTGACAATTTGCGCTTTCACAGTTACAAAGCTTTAACTTTCTGAATCGCAACGTCGACGGTCATTAAGTAATTATTGTTTGACCCCAGTCCGTTGTCTGACCTCGCCCAAAATTTAAATAGATAAAAGTAGGGGGGGGGGAAATGCGTAAAAATAAACATTGATATTATCTGCTGAAATTATAAAAAAATAAAAAACAAATTCTGCCAACCCAATTTACACAAAATTAGTCGTCAGTTGGAACTTTGAAAGCATGTAATGAAAAACAAGCAATAAGTATATGATAAGACACACTAAACACAGCATGCAATTGTAGTGACAAATAATGCACTAGTTATTCTGACTAGTTATCCTGGTCTTTTTGGAAAGCTGATTTTGATTTCCAACATATCTGTTTTCTGTGTCCTTATGAAATTCTCAGGATCTCAGTTCGGCGTACAATTAGAGGAGTGAAGACTTGTGTAGGAAGTTTGATACTTGACCATACAAGTGCTGACTGTTGAAGTGAAAATAGCAGTTTCTCCTTGATCTCAGATGAAATCAGTGTGAAAATGTGTCTTCCTAGAAATTGCAACACACTTTAAAAATGGGGAAAGCAGAATACTGGGTAAAATATACACAGAACAGGCTATATCAGGATTGTTATTTAAGAAGAATAGATCAAACTAGGCCTGGGAGTGAGTTACCATTAATTTAACACTGCAGTAAAATCTAGAGGCAGCAGTAAGTTTTAAGAAGGGTGGCCTCCCTTTTGCACCTGCAAAATGAATTGTGGATGCCGAGCTGAGGGCTTCTGCCTCTGTCACCTGATTCTGGCCCTGATTCAGGAAGGCGATTAACCAGATGTATAACTTTAAGCAGGTGGGTAGTCTCACTGAAGTCTCTGTACATAAGAATGGCCATACTGGGTCAGACCAATCGTCCATCTAAGCCAATATCCTGACTTTCAATACTGGCCAATGCCAGATGCTTCAGAGGGAATGAGCAGAACAGGGCACTTGTGAATGATCAATCCCCTGTCATCCGGTCCCAGCTTCTGGCATTTGGAGGTTTAGGGATACCTGGAGAATGGGGTTGTGTTCCTGAGCAGCTTGGCTAATAGCAGTGCAGTTCATAGTTAGAGGCATAAATACTCAAATTTGCCCTCCCAAGCTGAGCCTCAACCCTCCTGAAAATGTCCATTAAAATTAAGATGATGACTTTGTTTTGGCTGCCATTCTCTTTGAAACCATAGAGTTCGTAAAGAGTGTGCAGCAAGGCCAGCTCCATAAACTGGTCTTTTCTTTACTTTGGAGTTTCAAGGCAAAAGACCAATGATTTCCTTTCCCTTTCCAGGGTGCAGTTCCCATGCAGTTTCTCTTTCTGTTGCAGAAGTGGTCCACTGTTGCATTTCCCCTAAGGACAATGGTCAGAACACTGCACTAGGCCAGGAACTGGGGTTTCATAAAGCAACAATCAAAGAGTAGCGGAAAGGTGCAGTTATGTTATGCAGTAGCGGTGCCAGCTCTTCCGGCGCCCTAGGCGGCGGAAGGTCCCGCCCCCGAAATGCCGCCCCCAACAGCGGCGGCGGAAGGTCCCGCCCCCAAATTTCTACGGGCGGCCAGGGCGCAGGTGCCCCCAAAATAGCAGCGCCCTAGGCGACCGCCTAGGTCACCTAATGGGTTGCGCCGGCCCTGATGTTATGGGAAAGAATGTGCTCAGTTAGGGATAAGAGGCCTTTAAAAAATTTCTCTCTCTATAAAAAAGAGCCCTGAAAGTAGAGAAAATAAAATTCCACTCGCTACAAGCCAGCCACATTCTCCTGTAATAATCCAGAAATGAACATTGATTCTGAAGAAGTCGCTTCTTCAAACTTTAATGCAACAATTAAGTATTCCATTGTCATGGCTCAATTAAATGGTATGGCCTGAGAAAATTGGGGATTGTAAAGTGAGGATGGAATGTGCTTTGATCCTCTTTCCAGGGTTATTGTTTCATTAATAAATGAACATGTCATTTGTCTCACCAGAGGGAGCTCATGCCCTCCAGGCTTTTTCCCTTTTTTGTTCAGGTTTTATAAAGATGAATTTCCAGTGCTCTGAAATACCATGGATTAGTAGTTAAGCCTGACAGCACTTCGGGGAGTAGTGGGCTTAAAGTGCCTCACACAGGTCTCCAAAGCACTTGTTTACTAATAGAGGAAATCAGCGACCGTCTGCAGCTGCTGATATCGCATTACCATTTGGAAAGACAGTAGCTGAGATAACAAATCACACAGTTTTAATAATTACTCCTGCATTCCAGTTTTTTGTTTCCTGCATAACTGCAAAGGCTGGATTTCTTCCAAATAAACAGATAAAAACAGTATGGAACTTTTATCTTTTAATGATAATGACAACACATCATGTTTCACTAAAAGTTTCCTGCTGAATTTTTTTCTGATTTCTAGAGTTTCAATAAAATGTAATTATACTTTATAATTCAACTCTTTTAATCTTCACTTCAAAAACTATTCACAGTTAGCAAGTTTGCTAGGCATGGAGGGCGGGTGACAACGGCAATGGACTTCCCCCATATTGGGCTCTTCATAAATTCTGTCTTGGGGTAAACCTGTCATTGAAACTATATACACAAACTGAGCTACTTTGCATTCAAATTAATACCTCGTTTAATTTGAATGTAAAATAGCTCCATTGATGCGGTTATTAAAAAAAAAATAACTAAGGCATCTGGCAATGAATGGATGTTGAAGATATGATACATTTTACAACATACTTCTTATTTTTAATCCCAGATTGAACCTACATGAGAAGAACCTTATAAAATCTGGGTGGTTCATATGTGTTCTGGGAATCAAAATGTGCCCATTATACAAATACTGGATTTGACTTCATGTGGTTTGTTCAAGCAACTCTACACATTGTTGTTTTAGTATAGAAGAAGGGCAACTTTATTTGCTAAATAATTACAGAGACTTATTTTGGGAGGATGGGAGGGGGGCGGGGGGGAGAGAAGAATACCTAAATGGTATCTTCCTCTCTCACCCTGAAATGTACAAACTTGAAGGTAACCAAAACTTTTCTCATAGCTTTTAGTTTGCTTACGATCAGCCCATGTTCCACTGGGTGATTAAAGAAAGCTTTTTTAAAGCATTACTTCAGAATGATCTTAATTGGTGCAAGGTTGAGCCCTTTCTGGGAGGGGAGGGAAAAGGTTGAATAGCCTTTTCAAGTCACATGAAAGTTTCTAGGATGAATGTACGATAATTAGATTAATAAGTAGCTTAATTTATCACAGCTGAGGATTTCAACAGCCACACATTAGAGCAAGAAAAAAAAGATTAGTGTGATTCCAGTTTGTAAAAAATTGTACTGAAACTTGATTAACCTTAAACACAAAGTGCCTTTCTTTTTGTGTGTAAATTTGGTGGTTAAAGAAAAAAACACTAAAATAATCAGGAAAGTCCTGTTCTGTTCCTTTGTGTTTTCCACTAATGAGAGGTATCAGGATTGTTCACAACAACTTTTCCCTATGACGTTATTCTTCCTAACATGTTGGATTTGAACTGAAATCTGCAGTATTGGATTTTTCCGTTCTCAAAGATGTGCTTCTGATGTGGCGTCTATTCTAGTTATAAACAGCTCTGGTCTTAGCCATTTTAATAAGAATTTAATGAAAGTATCAAGAGGAAAAAAGACCCTAAGGATATATAATATTGTAATGCTAAATGTATACACCTTTATGCCACTGACCAAAAAAGGGGGATAAAATGGGTACTGCATGCTACTCAGGTATGGAAAACGACTTGAACTGAAGACAATGCAGATTGTTCAATTATTGACACTGATCAGCTATGAGATATCATTTAGTGCAATGTACAATTTGTAAAACAAGGATTCTTTTTATAGCAGAGGAATTACTCTGTTGACCTGAACATCTCTTTGAAACCAAATGTAGCAAGTCTAAAAGCAGGCCAACAATTCCACGTAAACAATAGACTTGAGTAAAATCATTCTAGAACTTCTAGCCATTCCTGAGTCTCCTTCTCTTTTTTCCTTACAGAACAATCCCTTCACAGAAAGACTGTGCTTTTTGATGTTCCCATCCACGCCGAGGTAGCTGTGTGTGTTGTCATTATTTATCAGCGCTAACGTCAGATTGCATTAACCTAACCCCCTTAACTCTTGTAGCACTATAAACAAAATTTCCCAATGCTTTGATTAAGCCTGTTGGCACCAGAGTTAGCAACACCCACTGAAGACTCTGGAGTACAGTGGTAAGGTACCTGTCAACACTCAACAGCCATCATCATGTTGAGAAGACCGAGTGCAAACCCAGCAGTGTACAGATGTGTTTCTCCCGAGTGTGTGATTCCCTGTACAAACCACCTCTTTGAAACAGGATAATAGGGGAAGGTTTGAGTTTACCAGGTTCTCGCAGCCTAAAAATATAATACTTTAATGAAATAAAAAAGAGGCCGTTTCTTTTAATTTTATCTGGCACTTAAGAGATGACTGGGAGTGCTAATGAAAGGAAAGAGTTGAGAGTGTAATTATAGCCTAGAGTGCATATTGCAAATTCTGTAATGTCTGAAAGGTTAACACAGGCAAAGAGAGCTCATACAAATGAAAGTGGTTAAGGGCACTCATGCATTGGCCCGTTTGATAAGATTGATAACTGTAACCACTAGCTTAGGAGAATCGATTTCCACTGTAGGAGAGCTCTCTGGATGCTCACATCTCTTCTTCTGTTTATATGAAAGTGAAGCTTTAAAGATGTTTTATCATCTAATGGCAAATATGACACACAGTTACAAACAGAATCTTTTTTTAATCTTGGAAAGAAAAATTTAAGCAGGCCAGTGGTTCGCTTTAATTATGTATATTGAACAAATTTAAAGAGATGAGAAGAAACTTGTTTTTCAGCCCACTGAACCCAAGTGCTTGCCTGTAATCTAAAATGGGTATCTAATTATTGTTTAACATTATTTATTTAGGAGGAGTTACGACCTCTAATTTGCCTTTAAATGATTAATTTAGTGTTTAAATAAAGCTCCTTTTATTTAATAATGTTTTCTTTAACCAATCTTCACTAATGTCAATAAACTCTTTGTTTAACCTTCTTAAAGGAAACATTTTCTCAGCTCTGAGACAATTATGAATTACCAAACCCATATAGAAAAATGAGCTAAGTAATTATCTAATTTTATTGCAACGTGGTTAAGAATAGAATATTTCAAATCAGTAACATAAAGTAGGTAACAGGAAACGATTTCCTTAATACAGTGCATTTTAAACCACATGCAATCTCTTTTGAGATGGTAATGCAATGCAGGAGTACTACAAAATATTAATAATTTGGCTAATTGAACAGACCCACTTTTATTATAATTCTGAAGTGGTGCTCAGATTAGAATTTTCAGAAACACATTGAGCAGCAGTAATATACCTCTACATATGTGGATGGATGGTTAGATTCGGAACAGTGGCCTAGAGCCTCAGATCCAGCCAAACTGTGGTAAGCACAAGACCCAAACTGAAGGCAAAGGTGGCTTTATGCCACTTCTATGGTTCCTCAGTCTAGGGCCAGCTGGGGGCTGCTTCAGATGCTGGTGCTAGTTAAAGCAGTCCAGTATCTCTAGCGTGAACTGGGTAGCTTTCAGATTCTACCTGATAAAGTGTGTGTGTGTACATGTGCACACCCCTATATATATATAATATATTTATATTGGCCAACATATTCAAAAGTGGGTGCTTAAAGTTTGCCACTCTACGTACACGTAGGGTGACCAGATAGCAAGTGTGAAAAATCAGGAGGGGGCTGGAAGGTGGGGGTTATAGGGTCCTATATAAGACAAACCCCCTAATATTGGATGGTCCCAATAATATCTGGATGTCTGGTCACCCTAATACACTTATTTAGGCTCTAAATATGGATTTATGTGCCTATCATTAGGAACCTACTTTTGAATATGGTTGGCATCATGGATATAGTATTGTATATGCTTTATTTATCTTATGTATATTCTCTACATTGTGCCATGTTCCCTGGCCTGAGAAGCCTACAAGATGCGATTAGACGAGACAAAGGAAGACAAGACCCATTGCCGGGCAGGAAACTTCAGGAAAGAGAAGTTGTGGAAAGTTACCTGGCAGCGCCGAGAAACCAAGTCAGGCTTCTTTTAAAGAGGGGAAGGGGAGGAGGAGAGAAAGAGGTTGCTTCGCTCCGGGGGAGGCCTAGAAGAACAGCAGCAGGACTCAAACCGCAAAGCCGAGTGTGGGAGAAAGTGAGGAAGAGAACAGCAAGGAGAGAGGATTGGAAAGCGTGTGGAGAAAGAGAGGAGGAAATGAGAGCAGAGTCTCAAACGTGAGGATGAGGAGCTTGAAGGTAAAGTGCAGTGAGAGGCTGGAAGCCAATGAAAGGGTGCTATGGCTGGAGCAGCAGGAGCTGGCTTTGCAGCTGCCCTTTGAATAGCCTGGAGGAAGGAGAGAAAGTAATCGGTATGCATCACACCCTTGGATTGCCAGGTTCAATCCAGTTGGCTCAGACACGATCATGTGACTTAACATGGACATAAACTATTTCTCTTTTGGGTGGCAGGTGAGTAGACTTCTGAATGACTGATGGGCTCCCCTTGGTTGAGACAGGTCAGATGACCACGGGAGGGAAAACAGAGAAACCTCTGCCCCAGGTGACTGCTGCTGCTGCAGAGGAGAGGGCAAAAACCACCCTGAGCTGCTTGAGACATTAAAACATAGCCCATGCTAAGTGCAGCAGCTGGAGGCTAGAGCACATTTCTTTGTCCTCTCTTTTCCTTAGGCTTGTCACCTGCATTGTAGCGGACAGGGGGACTAGTTACATGCTGTTTGTGAGAGCCTAGGCGAGGCCAGTGCAACCCAATGTGCTGGGGGAGGTGCTGTTATAGCTGCACAAAATCCTGAATCCTTTAGAGATGGGTGGGAGAAGGTCAGCTGCTTACCCGTTGCCCCAGGGAGTCCCCTCTAAAGGGGGTTCATCACCCTAGAGGGCGCTCTTTGATCTCCCCTGGCTGCAGCAGGGAGGGGGGGGGAAGGGGAGAAACAGGGCCTGTGAGGGAGGAGAGGGTGGGCCATGAGCTCTGGTGGAGGGCACCTCATATTGCCCCACCCTGCACCCAAAGGTTAGGGAGCTTCTTGAAAGTGAAGAACTGGAGGAGTCTCAGCCTCTAGATCCATGTAGCCCAGAAGTAGGGGCAGAGACAGAGGGAGGAATGCAGAGGAACCTCATTGAGTTTCCTTACCTCAAATAATTAGTCCTGTAGCTCAAGTGGCAGAGGTCTGGGCTGGGGACCTGAAGGTGCATGGTTCAGAAAACCTGCTGATGGACAACATGTGGTGTCTTTATTACAGGCAGGACTGGCAGCTCCCCCTGTCATTAAGGTTGCCCAACATTTCCCATTATAAGACCCTGTTTTCAGTTGCTTATAACTTCACCAAACTGTAGCTGTTGAGGTGGAAATTCTCCACACTGGGGGTCTACCTTGGGCTGAAAGTTTATGGAAGTTTCAGCCATAATGTTCGAGCAATTTCTAAGAACAAGCTTGGGGGCGGGAGAGGAATACATCATTTTTGCAACCACTTTGATGAGAAGCTCTAGCACCCTGATACTTTGGAGCAGGGCCAGGAAACATGTTGGGGGTAAGTGGGTTCCCCTAGTGTCAAGGGTGTGCCTTTGGCTATCTCTATGAAAATTTGCTCAAATTTGGCCAAGTTACAAGCCTCCAAACAATCTCACTTTGCACATGCTCAGTAGAGGCTCATTTGAGCTTGGTAGTTAAATTCTCCAAAGAGTTTGTCCTCACTGAGCATGCTCTGTCCCACTGCACATGCACCATCCCCACTGAGAAGCCGCAGCCAAGGCTGGTAGCAGCTGAGCAGAAGTATCTCTGCGATTTGCACTGGACAGCAGAGCTGAGAGCAGAAAGACTGTCTCTCCTGTGCGCTCAATGCACCGTGCCCAGGCAGGGGGAAGGAGAAGGTGGAGGCAGCCTGACTGGAATGCAGAGGGGTGAAGAATAGGGGAGAGGAGGCTGCAGGAGCTGGCAGGGTGATGGTGGGTGGAGAGGAGCAGAGAGGGGAGCGGGTCGGAGCCAGGTTGGGTGGATGGATAGGAACAGAGTGGGGAGGAGTGGAAGCCAGGAGGATGTGGTGGGTGGATAGGAGCTGAGGGGAGAGAGAGAAATGGGGGCAGGAGCAAAGGGGGGAGGTAAGGAAGGAGAGGGGGATCGACTGAAATAATGGTATGTGGTCCTGCGGTTAGGCAGTATCATGTTGCATACACACAGGAGAGCCGAGTTAAATTTGTATGGACATCCTGAATTCTGTCATTTCCTAACTTCTGAGCGCTTGACTTTGCAACCTTAAAGTCATTCTTTTAAATTTTCCCCAGGTGGGGTGAGGATGTTTGTTTGGTTTTGGATGTAAACGAATAAACAGAAAGCTCAGTGCTTAGGGCTCTGAACCTGGGTTCAGTTCCCACCTCCACCACAGACTCCCTGTGTGCTCCTTGAACAAGTCATGTAGGGTGAGATTCACAAGAGTATTTAGGCACCCAAATCCCTGGGCGTTAAGAATCTAAGTATCTTTGTGAAGCATCTTGGTGATGAGGGCCATATGAGTAACTAGATAGATGTAGATATTTCACAACCAGACTACTCGGGTAAAATTCCCATTGAAATCGATGGGTTTCACCTGAGGAGCTGCCTTGGATTTGCTGGGAGTTGCAGATACCCAGGTACTTCTCAGCATTTAGCCCAAGAGAGTTTTGCTTGAGTAAAAGCTTTAGGATTTGGCTCAGTTTCCAGCAATTCAGTTATTAATTGTCCTTCTTCTGAGGATCCAACAAGGGTCCAATCCATGCAGGTGCTGAGCGCATCTTGTCAGGTGCTGAGCTCCATCAACACCCAATGAAGTGGTAGAACATACTGAGACTTTAAAAAATAATAATTAGTGGGCTCTTTTTATTTACCCTCTGGTTTCCGAGCCTTTCGGGTGCACTCGGGTCGTGGTTTTAAGCTTTTCCTCACAACCTTGATGAAAGCTGAGATTCTCACATATTCACATGACTCCAGGAGCCAGGATTTGAAGAAATACATCAAATATCATGAGAAAAGTTGAGCAGAGAGCTGAGCCTCCAGTCCAAAGCCAGCAGCAAAGTTGGGGATGGAAGCTAGAGACTGGACCAAGGAGAGGAGACTGGAACCAGGTACCTTCCCATTAAGAGCTACCACATGATGTTTTTCACCATCGGCAGGGACCACTTGTGCAGCAGGAGCCTGCCAAGACAGAGCTGCCTGAAAGCACTTGTGTGCACATTATGGAAGTTTCATCTTCTCCATAGGAAGCACTTCCTTGCCCTGCGGTTTGGGTTTTTCTCCCATCCATAGTTGGGTGAGATACAGGAAAATGTGTGTTCTGTGGAGAGCAGTTCGTTTAATGGTACGTGTACTGCTGTTGCATTGGGTGTCAATGCAAGGTAAATGGGGAATCATCATCAAGCAGGGATCAATTCCTGGCCCTACACTATTTAACCTTTTTATCAATGACCTGGAAGAAAACATAAAATCATCACTAATAAAGTTCCATGGCCTGTGTTCTACAGGAGGTCAGACTAGATGATCACAATGGTCCCTTCTGGCCTTGGAATCCATGCCTGAGCACTCTGTATTGCTGAGGGCCGCCCGTCCCCTTTTGCAGCTGGCCCAAATAAGCCACAGCACCGAAGCAGATAATTAAAGACCTTTGGCTGCCACTTTATTAGCAGATTGAATTTAGCTGGAAAGTAGGATGTTGCTCAGCAGCATCCCAGGTCATAGAATCATAGAATATCAGGGTTGGAAGGGACCTCAGGAGGTCATCTAGTCCAACCCCCTGCTCAAAGCAGGACCAACCCCAACTAAATCATCCCAGCCAGGGCTTTGTTAAGCCTAACCTTAAAAACCTCTAAGGAAGGAGATTCCACCACCTCCTTAGGTAACCCATTCCAGTGCTTCACCACCCTCCTAGTGAAAAAGTTTTTCCTAATATCCAACCTAGACCTCCCCCACTGCAACTTGAGACCATTACTCCTTGTTCTGTCCAAGTGGTCCTATGAACCCCACATAGACCCCAACTGCCATGGGGCACAACTATGCCCTACTTTTCCGAGGTGGACAATGGTAAGACAACCCCACTCTTCATCCCTTCCCTGTGGAAGGAAGTAGGCCCTTTGCCATGCCCGTACTGGGTACTAAGCCCTGTCCCCATCACCAGAGTCACCAACAGCAGCCCTAGCCAGTCCAAACCTGCATTTGGTGTACTAGAGAGGCCAATTAGCCAGGGATTCTACAACAGGAACATCAGTGTTGAACATGTTCATTCCCCACTACCTAATACTGATATTTGTAATATTCCATCCTCACCTAGCTCTTTATGGGAGTATTTGAGACCACACAACAACAGGGTATGGATAATGCCATCTCGACAACCAGATGTCCCTTTTAACCCTAACCCGCAAACTAACCTCTTTGTAAGTAATGTGATCGTTGCCCACAAAGTGAATGATAAGGACCTGTGGCGCCCAGAAGTCCCTTCCAAGGCTAGCGATGATGGGATGAGCAGCTTCCATAGCAACTCCTTGATGCTTTGCCAGGACATCTGGAACTTAGAGGCTCTGAATCCAGCCGTGTGCCTTGCCCCGGGCTCTCTGTGTGCTTCTGTTCCCAATGAATGCAGCTGTGCCCACTGATCCAGATGTTCACAGAGGAATCCAACTCTCACAGTCCCTAGGTAAAAGGGGAATAAAAGGCTATAAGCAATTACCTGGCATAAAACCTCTAGACTGTCACCTCTACTCAGCTCTTTGGATCCTGGCATATGATGAGAAGCCATCCAAGCACCATCTCAGCTGTGTCTGGGTGCCTGATGCATGCAGCCAATGGTGGCAATATAGCCCTGGCTGCCTCTGTGCAGCATGAGTGTGCGTCATACTGCTCTCGACACAGCCATCGCAGGCTATGCCCTTTGTTAAAAAGCCTATAAACCAGCAGGCAACCATCCCTGTGCATGACCAATTGCCCTTTGCCCACTAAGTGTAGAGAGAGGTGCTAGGAGAAATTACCCTGCACCATCTTTCATGCAGCAAGAGCTATTCCTCTGAACTCACTTGATAGGTCTATGGAAAACAGGGCTGACTCATATTTTCCCATTCCCCCACTGGGGGTGGCTTAATTGCAGTCTATCCTTGGAGACGCTTGGGAGGAGCTTCCCCAAGCAAAACGCCCCCATAATCATCACCCTGAAGACTGTCCTAAATAGGATGTAGTGCTGTTTGTTTGTCTATATGGTCCCAGGTACCTTCCAGCACTTGGGTGACAAGGATCCTTCTGATCAGCACTCCTCCTTATTCTTGTCACCCTTAGAACATGGATTCCCCTGCAAAGACCAAGAATTCCAGCTAGCCAAGAACAGAATATTATGTCTCAAAGGCATATTGCAAGGGTGGATGGGGAGACAGCCGTTGCCTGACCAGCAAGACCACAAATTGAGCAATCTAGACTTCTGGCAAGGTCATCGGTAGCCCTTGTTCCTATGAGAAAGAAAAGGAACTGAAGAAACTGCCCCAATAACTTCTCCCGACTCTCTGGGGCCGCTGATTTTTCGAGCGAGCCATGCAAGATCTGAGTTGTTGAGAGTCCAAGGGACTTTGAGAATTTGGAGCCAGCCCTTGCAACTTGTCTATATGGAAACAAGATAAAGGCATCCTCTATGCTGCTGCTCATTCCTGTGAAGTGCCTTGTGATAAAATAGGAAGAGAAGCAGGGTCACCACGGGGCAGAAAGTAATATTATGGGAGCTGGCAGGAAAATGCCGTTTGACCTCGCGTAGGCCACCTGCAGACCTGTCACTAGGTCAAAATAATATTGAATACTAATGAACTAGGCAACAGGGTAAAGCTATTTTAGGTCACACGATACTCAGATACCATAGTGATGGGTGCAAAGAAAAACCTAGACAGAATAGTTAGAGATAGATGATCCTATCGCGGCTCTTCTGATTGTGCGTTGCCCTCAAAGAAAATAAAGGGAAAGCTAGCTGGAAACTTTGTTCTTGTTTGTTTACTAGAACAACTTGGAAATCATGTGTTGTAAATTCTCCCCTTCCCTCCCCTCCCATGCTGAAATGATTGTTTCAGCTGTAAAATACAGTGAAATTTCATTTGCAGCATACAGCTTTGGGGAAGTATATTTTCTTATGCAGGGGAAGAGAATTATGGTTGGCTAGTCTCTAATACAGCTTAGTTGTGATTACATAGAACACAGAAGTTAGTTACCATCAAAGGGACCAGAAGGGACCATTATGATCATCTAGTCTCACCTACGCCATAGACCCTCGCCCAGTGATTCCTGCATCAAGCCTATCGCTTGTGGTTAAACCTACTACAGTGTGTCTTTTTCCAATCCTGATTTAACTACTCCAAGTGATGGAGAATCCCCCTGCCCCTTGGTGGGTACATTTGTTAAAGTAGATTTGGGTTCTCCCAATGTTTCATATATTTTAATTTCATCAGTAAACTGTAGTTAGTATCTGAATGAGTGTAATCTTATCCCTTTGCAAGAAATGAATCATATGGATTGGAAGGGACTCTGAGTGGATTTAACTCATTCAGACGTATAAAGTGGAGGGAGAGTGCTAAATGTGAGACCCTTTTCATAAACATTGACCTTTGAAGGGGTGTTGGCTAGTATATGCTGGCTAGCATCTATCTATCCATCTCATATCAATAATATATATGATCCACCATCTATCTATCTAATCATCTGTGTGCATTAAGCACCAATAATATTAAGCACCAATCATATTGTAACACTGATATAGCCTAAAATGGCCTAAACCATAATCCTGTTCACTTATGCTAAGCATCCCATAACTCCTTGCATTTGCTGAAGTAAGTATTTGGCATAAGCAGATAGGAAACTTGTCAAAATCAAGATACATTCCTTTTATGTCTTAACAAGCTAGGGAGGCACCTTCATGGACCAGTACCTGGAATGCTAGTATCCAAAACTAAGATAAGGAAGGAACAGAACAAGAAGTTATAGAACTGGGACAAACCGATGGGTTGGATTTTAGTGACATGTACAGAGATGTATAACTTGTAAAATCATCATATAAATAAAATCAGGTGAAATGTGGATCTTGGGGAGCACACCTTTTGCATAACAGGAATGTAACATCGCTTCCCAGAGACTGGATTCGTATTGAACATTTTTCCTGTACTGTATCATTATTGGCTTATAGCAGTAAACCTGACTGACATTGGTTATTTGGTCTCATGGGCATACTTCATAACAAACCAAAGTGTGATCAAGCAATTGACCATACCATTTCATCGACGGCAGCCTCATTATTCCAACATATTCTGGGCTGTTCTAGAGTTTGGCCATTAAGTTCCCTGCATCAGACTGAGATAAGAGTAAAGCAAAAGACATGGATGCCTGGCACTTTTAGCAGTGCCAGGCATCTATTTACACAAGACCCACATAAGTCCTTTAACTGGATGATATTTTACAAACTTATACTTGATGCTGGTTTAAAAGTTGCTATACTTTAAAAATTAGAGTAGGAATAATAATAATACTTAACTTTTATAGTGCTTTTCATCAGCAGATTACAAAGCACTTTACAAAGGGGGTCAGTTTCATTAAGCCCATTTTACAGATGGGAAAACAGAGCCACACAACAGTGAAGTTGTTGCCTAAAGTCACCCTGCTTGCTAGTGGTAGAGGTAAGAATAGAACCCAAGTCTTTTGAGTCCCCATCTAGTGCTTTATCTACTAGGCCACACAGCCTCTCCCTAGCACTTCCTTGATGTTTTACATCATCCTACTTTGCTTTTTCATTTCTGTGTTTTAACTTAGGATATGTCTATACTAGAATTGTAAATCAACCTATATTCCCAGCCACTCCTGCCACGAAATTGACAAGACAGCCAGCAACCGATGTTAGAGACACAGTGTCTATACAGACTCTGCGTCGCCCTAACCACAGCGACAGAAGCCCTACGCCTCTCGTGGAGGTGGAGTTATTCTGTTGCTGTAGCAGGGCACTTACATCGGCGGGAGGAAGGCTGTAGTGTAGACACTTTAGGTCGGCATAAGTTGCCTTACGTTGACCTAACTGTGTAGTGTAGACCAGCCCTTAGCCTTGCAAAATTCTACTGCCCTGCTTGAATGGGGGCAAGCAATATTGATTGATGAATGAATAAAATATCATTTTTCCCACTACCATTTTTCTATTAGTAAAGGGTTGGTGCGTGGATTTTGTGGCTGGGCTGTTACATTTTCATTTTAATAATTATTATTATATGTATCACACTAGTGCCTAGGAGCCCAGTCACGGACCAGGACCCAATTGTGCTGGGTGCTGTATGAACACAGGACAAAAAGACAATCCTTGCCCCAAGACCTTATAGTGTTGCAAGGCTGTTTTAAGTAATTTTTTTCCCCTGTCTCCAGATAGTTAATTCATGTTTTGAAAGTGGAGACTGCATGAATTAGTTTAGTTTTCCATTTTTCTTATACATTTATTAAAAATAATAATATTTCAGTTTTTGCTTTAAGACCGGGATTTCATTTAAGAACATGGTAGAGTTCCCAGCATTTATTTTATCTCAAAATATATGGATGGCTGTTCTAAGGGAGAAAACCAGGAACAATCCCCATTCTGTGCAGAGGGAATGTCTCCCTACCTGGTAGAATCTTTCAAAACAGAAGACCCTCTAAAAGTGCAACCACTGTACCTCTTGGAGGTACAAAGTAAGAATCATCTGTTCCATACCCCATTCATTTTCTTATTTTACAATGGATGCAGATTATTTCAGATTATTTCTCGTCTTCTCATGGCCGACGTGCACAAAAAGCTTGAAGACGGTGCATACCCTACATGATCCTGTTTTGGTTTTGCTCTAATGTTTATTTTCATCCTGAAATTAATTGCCCCATAACGTCTGATTGGCTTTATCAATTAGCATTTGCTGTAGGGAAATACGCTAGTGCCTAATAAAGCATAATGATTTTTTTTCTTATTTGCCAAGGGGGTTATTAATAAACGTCCCCACTGGGGTTAGAATGTGCTCTGGTGTTTGCTTTAGGGGAAACAAGGGATTGTAGGAAAATCCTAACCAAACTGAGCTATAATTAGAAAGAAAATGTTAGCAATTAGAACTATATGTTAGACTTCACCCACTGTAGTCAACGGCTTCCCGTTGACTTCAGTGGTAGCATGACCAGACTTTGTTTTCCACCCCAGAAGGTCCTGGCGTGCTGGGTTTTCTTTCATTTTTAGCTATAATGAGAAATATTGCTTTGTTTGGCCTTGCCCATCTCAGAGCATGAAAGCATTTGCACATGGGGTACAATCCTGACCGGGGCGCCCGAACCAGGGGGCCAAGGAGCCATGGCCCTCCCACTTTTGAAAGTGGAAGGGCCTGGCCCATCCACTTTTTGCCATGAGCCCCTCCCTCTGCCCCTCCTTTTCCTCCTGAGGCCCCACCCCCAGCCAGGCAAAGGCCTGTATTGGGGGCAGGGAAGAGCTAGGAGGTTGCTCTGCCTGAGCTCTTAGGCACGCCAAGGCAGCAAGCTGACTACTACAATGTTTTACGGCAGGGGTGGCCAACCTGGGGCCCCGGAGCCACATGCGGCTCTTCAGAGGTTAATATGCGGCTCCTTGTACAGGCACCGACTCCGGGCTGGAGCTACAGGTGCCAACTTTCCAATGTGCCGGGGGGTGCTCACTGCTCAACCCCTGGCTCTGCCACGGGCCCTGCCCCCACTCCACCCCTTCCCGCCCCCTCCCCTGAGCCTACAGTGCCCACACTCCTCCCTCCTCCCCCAGCCTCCTGCACGTCACGGAACAGCTGATCGGGAGGTGCGGGGAGGGAGTGGGAGGTGCTGATCAGTGGGTGGGAGGCGCTGGGAGCGGGTGCGGAGGAAGCTGATGGGGGGCTGCTGACGTATTACTGTGGCTCTTTGGTAAATTCTGGCTCCTTCTCAGGCTCAGGTTGGCCACCCCTGCTTTACGGGTTCAGCTTACTGCCCCACATGTAGCTGGTCAGCTCTGCAAGGGGCATCAGAGCCCTTGGCCTTGACTGCTCCCAGTCATCTCCATGACCCTAAGGGCATCATGTACCCACACCAGTGACGGATTACCGCACAGACCGACAGGGTTCATGCCCAGGGTCCCCAGCCAATTTGGGGCCCCCAGAAAAATCTCCCCTCGCACGGCCCCAGGGCCGGAGGAGCGGGGGCACAGAGCCTCTCCAGTCTGGGTGCTGCGGGAGATGAGGGGGGTGGAGCAAAAAGGAGCGGGAAGGGGCAGAATGGGGAGGGGCTGTGGGTGGAATTGGGGGCAGGGCTACGGGGGAAGGGACGGAATGGGGCAGAGCTGTGGGCAGAACGAGGGCGGAGCCACAGGGAAGGGGCGTAATGGGCAGGCCATAGACAGGGTCACAGGGGGAAGGGGCGTAATGGGGGCAGGGGCACAGGTGGAAGGGGTGGCCCCAGGAGACCTTGAGCTGCCTCTGACCCACACAGAAATAGACAGAGAACAGCATTTTGTGCTCCCCAGTATTCAAAGACTGCAGTTCTGCTTTGCCTGTTGTAGGAAGGGGACTATTGGCACACTCTGCCTCCACAGGTCTCCCACATAAGGATGAGGCAGAATTTAGCTCTCAGTGGTCTTGGATCCACAAGAAAGTAGGGCCCAGACAAACTTCGGAGCTCTAAAGGGAGGTAAGCGCTCTCCTGTGGAGCAGGTGGGCTCCACACAACCACAAGGGGCCTGTTCCGCAGCCCAAAGCAGTCGCTGGAAAGACTCCCGTTGACTTGCATGGGCTTTGGATCCGGCCCCAAATGCATACAAATGTCAATGCATAACCGTTCAAATCAGCCTTTGGGGGAAGTTGCGCGCTTAGCACTGATACTACATTAGTGCAGCAGGGATAGGGCCTGATTCATCTTGGCAGTACTCCAGCGCCATTGTCTCAAGTACTCATCCCCAGAGCTACTCATAGATGGGGCGGGAAGCCATGATCCCCCAAACTGCCAATGTCTGGAGATCATAGAATCATAGAATATCAGGATTGGAAGGGACCTCAGGAGGTCACCTAGTCCAACCCCCTGCTCAAAGCAGGACCAATTCCCAACTAAATCATCCCAGCCAGGGCTTTGTCATGCCTGACCTCAAAAACCTCTAAGGAAGGAGATTCCACCACCTCCGTAGGTAACCCATAACAGACCGCAAGCAGCAGAAGAAATAGCTCAAAGTCTCGCAACAAAAAGCTTCCTTTGTCTGCAGAGATCGAGTGGTCCATCCGAGGAGGAAATGGCACCTTAACAGCATTCCCCATGATCTCCCCGTACTTCAGCTTCCTCCCCCCAGTGGAAATTCCAGTTGAAATTTTTCAGCTGGTTCCCCGTGGCACTATATTTTGTACAGAGCAGCAAGTCTGGTTCTTGAGGTTACTGGTTTTCCAACAGAAATAATGGGTACCAATAGAAACCAGATGAAGGGCATGATTATTATTGTATTTCAGGAACACATGAGGGCCCCAACATGCTGGTCAATGCACATACTCCTAGTGGGAGATGGCCCCTGCTTACAGTCTTAACAGACTGGAAGTAGAATCTTCTAGTTCTGAACACCAGAGTTACGAACCTACCAGTTAACCATACACCTCATTTGGCACCGGAAGTATGCAATCAGATGTACGCAGCAGAGACCAAAAAAACCCCAAAGCAAATACAGTTCAGTGCTGTGTTAAACATAAACTACTAAAAAGAAGGAAAGCCGCATTTTACTTATGCATAGTAAAGTTTCAAAGCTGTATTAAGTCAATGTTCAGTGGTAGACTTTTGAAAGAGCATCATAACGTTTTGTTCAGTTACAAACATTTCAGAGTTACAAACAACCTCCATAGCTGAGGTGTTCATAACTCTGAGGTTCTACTGTATTACTATTGCCATTTTAGGGGTGGGGGTGGGGAATGGAAGTGCAAAGAGTTCATCTGATTGGTTTAATCTAAAACTTTTTGTGAGCCTGCATCATTTGCCTAACCAGGACCGGCTCCAGGCACCGGCGAAGGAAGCAGGTGCTTGGGGCGGCCAATGGAAAGGAGCGGCACGTCTGGGTCTTCAGCGGCAATTCAGCGGCGGGTCCCCCAGTCCCTCTCGGAGCGAAGGACCCGCTGCCGAATTGCCGCCGAAGAATGAAGCGGTGCGGTAGAGCTGCCGCTGAAGTGCCGCCGATCGCGGCTTTATCTTTTTTTTTTTTCCCCGCCATTCACAAAAGAAGTCTGTAGCAAAGCCAAGAATTGAACCCGTATTGCCTAAATCTCACAAGACCATCCTTCTTTGGGAAATGAAATCCTGACTCCATAGAAGTTAATGGCAAAACTCCCATTGACTTCAGTGGAGCCAAGATTTCACTCTTGATGTCTACTAGAACTTCTTCCAGGGGTCTTGGGCCAAAACTAGAAATTGCAGTTGCATTTTAGAGTCTTAATCTCTGAAAAGCTTTGATTATAGAGACAGGTGAAGGTTTGGCTTGATCTGATTTCTTCATCCCTAGTTTGGTGTGCACATGGATTTGTCACCTCTAGATAGATACCTCTTTAGTCACCCACTCTAGGTATTTTTAATTTCTTAACTGTCACAAATAGCTATACATTAAAACAATTGGATGATTTAAATTTACAAGCATTTTTGAAACCTAGAAACATGTGGTTGAAAATAGAGCTGATGGCTGAATTTCCCTCACTCCAGCTAATGTATAAAAATAACACCAAGCTTTTCAGCTACCAATGTTTTCTGAACAACAACAAAAAATAGGACAACCCGTTTTAGATGCTTTGACATAGATGTTAATTTTCACTCACAACTGTGGCAATTAGAAAGTGTACTTAATGGAGTGTCATGTTAATTGTGGCAGGGTTAACCAATTTCTCCATTTAATTGTCAATTGATTAACCTATTGAAATGTTAAGTGACTCAGTTTCCTTCCAGAGCAAACAGTAGCAACATATTGTAGCTTCATCAGCTGGAGGGAATACTCATTTGCCCAGATTCAATGTGCTGGTATTTTTCTACACCTCCCTGAGCTTTTAATTAGATGAGCCAATTTTACATGTATTTGTCTGCTGGAAAGGTTATCAGTGCTTTAGCTGACCTGCAGAGACAAGGTTGAGCCTAGCAGCCTTAATAGAAAAGGTTTTCAGCTATGACTGTTGTACTTGATTGCATTGTAATGGTAATTAACTGGAGACTTTGCCTTCCTCGCTGTTTTTTTGTAGTTCTAACTATGCAATGAGATGTTTCCTCTGTCATATATATGCACTTATTAAGCACTCACTGGATTCTAATATGCATGCAAATAGTCAAGAGTTTCTTAAGGCTAATACTATACTATGTAGATTGTGATGCCATTAAGTCACTGCAAATATACTAGCCTGCAGCACATTTGTAAGGTGGCTGTTTTTTAAAAAAAACAACTGTGGGGTGGGAACTTCTTTATTTTCATGATGTTTATTGCCCAGAGGATCCACAAAGTATAAAATACATATTGACAGATTTACACTAAAGAATGAGCCTGAAGATGGTTTGGTTTTTTTGGTTTGGTTTTTTTTTTTTTAAGTCAAGATTCAAATTTTTGGTGCAGTTTTCTACATTCATGTGGAATTTATTATCATTTCCCCACATTTCTATTGGCTTTAAAGCCCTCGGCATCGCCTGTGTTTCTGCATGTTCTTTTTACAGTACAGCGCTGTCGTTTAATTACAAGACAATCCGCCACAACTGAGCAAGCATGATCATCCTTGATAATGTTGGTAGCAAGCAACTGAGACAAAATGATTACAAACCTATGTTGCGCTCAATAGTCCTTTAGAGGATTTCTCTCTTAATAGTTCTGGCTCATTCATGTTTGGTTCAGCACGTTTGTTCTTTAAAAAAAGGCGTAGATTAGAAGAGTTTCAGGGTAGGTTAATAACCCAACTGAAAATGGCTGCTTGCATTGTCAAAGCATGTTCCTGCAGTTGCTTGGTGCTTTCTTCAGTTCTGCCTCTCTGCTGCTTTGGCCCAGTTGGTAAACAGCTTAAGTCCAGACATCTTTTCATTCTCTGCGCAGCGGATTGAAATAAAAATGCATATAAGTGGCGACTGACTGGCGCTTGGCTAACAATGGCCTGTAACATTATGCATGGGTATTTACATAGGAATAAGGCCTTAGTAAAGAAGATAGGGGCAATTAATGACTAGGGCCACACATATAAGGAAAGTTTGTCCAATCCTTTCTTCAATAAAGATCTTTTGTAAAGTGCTGTGGAAACTATGGAGGCCCCCAAACAGATTAAGAGTGGGACTTTTGTGGTGGTTTTTTTTTTTTTTTTTAACTTTAAGTTAAAGGGGCCAAATTTTTAAAGCTAAAATTTAGCTCTTCTACGGTTAGGGTGTGTGATTGTTTTTTAATCTATTTTGTACCTCTTTTTTAGGTAACAGGGAGTGTTTAATAAAGGAATAAATCTAGCAGCATGTCTGGCTTAGCAGGGCAGTGGAATTGAAAGAAGCTAAGCAAAGCAGTTGCAAGACCCGGGCTATTCTCATTACTATATGTTTGAAATTTACGCTGATTTGGAAGTGTTTAGGACCTGATTCTGATTTCGCTTATACCAGGGAAACTACCCCCTATTTACACCAATGTTATGAGATAAAGAGACAGTTCGTTAGGATTTTTCTCTCTCTTTCTTTTTCCTTTTAAATGCACTTGGCAATTAAATAACACTTTTAAAAAGAGAGAGACAGAGAAAAAAATCCTAATGACTTGGATCTTGATCTTGGTTATACCACTGTGAATATGGGATGACTTCAAGGGGAACTGCTGCACGTACATAGTTGAGGGCAGAATTTAGCCCCCAAGTCCAATCCAGTTCCCACGGGGCTGGTGAAGGCAGATTGGGCCCTAGGGGATTTAATATCAGGTGTCATAGCTATGAATAAGAGATGGGCCCTGGCTCTACATGGGGGGATTTTTGCACCAGTGCAAACCACCAACACAGATATGCTGCACTCCTGGAAAAGAGTGAGCTTCCACCAGTGACTTACCCTGCTTTGCACCAGTGCAGTGTGTCTATAGTAGGGTTTGCGTGAAGCTGGTGCAAATTTCCCTTGTCTAGACAAGTCCACGTTCATGGAGGCACATCAGCACCCAAAGATTCACAAGTGATTCTACTACTATTATTAGTGGTGTTTATTATGGTAGTGTCAAAGGACCCACCCAGAACGGGGCCCCATTATGCTAGGCGCTGTACAGACACAGACAGGTGGACCGTCCCTGTCCCAAAGAGCTTACAATGTAGGCAGACAAGGCAGAAACAGAGCAGGGTGAGGGGCTGTAACACAGAGTGGCAATGTGATGGCAGCAATCGTCACGTTAGTTCCACGGTTATAAATAAACGAAGAAAAGTAGCAATAGGAGAATTAGGGATGGGATTGTCCCACTTGCCAAAGTGGTTTAGGAACACAAAACTGAATGCCTTGCAAGGGAACGTGTGCACTTTGGAAAATCCATCCTTGGGATTTTGGTAGATTTCATGCTGCTTCTCTAAGGATCAAGCTGTGAACTCTTTACTCACTTTCATGAGTCCTTATTCCCATTGCCTGCCATGGGGCTGCTTGCGTGAGAAACTGATCATCAAGATGAGTAAGTCCTAATCTGACCCTAACCTAATGGCTATACTAGAGAGAGAAGCTATGACATGGAGTTGCTTTGGCAATGGAAGGAGAACTAGTGGAAAAGCTCACAGGAACCATTTAATTAGCCCCATAGCAACCTTCTCTGAGTCTGTATCCAGATGGCAAATCTGTAGATGGTTTTACTCATATTATGGTACTGTTACAACTACTGTAGTTGGAATATACCATGCCAATGGTTTTCTTGTATTCTCATAATTACCTGCTTCCATCCACAGTCAAACACTCTCTGTGCTGCTCTGCCAGGCTACGGCTTTGGCTGATACAGCAACTTTTTCAACCGTTTATCAAAAGAGCTATAGCACTGAGTGAATAAATATCTTATTGGCATGGCAGTGGGGCACCTATGATCTGTTCAGAGGGCCACATCTTCCGCTGTGTAAATTGGTGCAGTTTCATTGACTTCATTTACACCAGGATCTGGTCCCAGAATCTCTTTCCTGACTTATGTTCAGAAAGAGATTTTTTTATGGCACAATATAACTCTGAAAGCTAGCCCCTGTCATGTTCCTTATCGTCTAGAAATAATTTTAAAGCTACTCCCTGGTGGAAACTAATTCCTACAATGCCATGTGTACATTGATGGGGGGGAAATAAATGTTAATAACTCAAATGTGTGGTTCTCATGAAAGAAATGTGTGTGTAGCAGAGAATGCCACTCTGCTTCAGCCCTGAAAAGCTACAGAAATCAATGCCTCATTCAAGGCTATTGATCAGCACTAAATTAATTAGACTTCAAGGCTTATGGCAGTTGATAAGACAACTTGTTAATTTAGTCAATGATAGTGTTTTCCCTAAAGCAGCAAATACCCTCTTGCTCAGAAAAGACATCTCAAACACTAGCAAGAAGAGTGTGTTTTGTTGGTTTTGCTTCTGTTAAAAACTCACATGTCCATTTAACTGAAGACAAGAATTGTAGGGGAAGATATTTTTATTGACTCCTGTTTGTGTTCTCTTGCTCGAATATGGTGTCGCTAACGGCCAATGTGATTTAATAGGGCTACAGCGTACATTTAGCGTCTGCGACCCCAGTGCTGTTATTCCATTGACCGTGCTGTTCATTTGGAAGGGGGAACACTTTCTAAATGTGCAGGGTGGTGTTGTTTTTTTTAAATGGCAAGTATGGCTTTTGCTTCTCATTTAAACCTGTAACAGTGATGTTCCTAGTCACTGACAAAGACATTGGCCCCGTTGGTTATGCAAACTGTGAATGGAATGAAGGTATCCCAGAATGCTCTAAACATGGGGCAGTACTTCCTGCTGGCTGGGAAGAACAAAAGGACAAAGCACGAGGAGTGTAGGGGTCCCACCAACAGCTCTTGGAGGCAACAGTCTGCTATCAGCAGCACTCCAACCCTGTGAGAATGCTAATAAGCCAGTGAAGAGCGCAGCTTTCCTGCCATAATTCTATAGTGCAGTTGAGGACCCCATAGTGTTCACTAAATAAAGACAACTAATTGAGAATTTTTTGCACATTTTGCTCAGTGGACTTGTTGTTCACTCGATTCATTGGGGAGAATGTACCCCTCCTGACAACAGGGCTTGATTGTTTTGGCAGCCTCCATGTTACTGCTATTTCCCGGGTCTAGGGCTGACTTTCAAAGTATGACAAAAATGTTTAATTTTGATTTTTTTAATTATGTCGCTGGGAATTATTTTGGCGTCTCAGAGAATAGGCCATCCAGTGTTCATGCAAAAAAAATTGCTGGCAGAGTTTCTTGGAATTAAACCTTTGGTCTTTCTCTTTCTCTCGCTCTCTTTTACTGTATTTTCTGTGGCGAGGCCTACATTTTTGTGTCTGCAGGTGACACTTTGATTGAAACTAAAATTAATAAATCAGCTGAAAAGCTCACACCTACAGCTCACAGCAGGGCCTTGAAAACACGGTTATAAAGGGAGCTTTATGCCCTTGTATAAAGAAGGAATAAATTACAGAAGCACTTGTTGCCCTTGGACTCAATTTTGCTTTGCAGTCTGGTATCTTATTTTTGGAGGCTTATTGTTAATCAACAGGTTCCTTGTAGCTTTAGCAGGTGACTTTGCTATTAATCTCCTATTTGACCACCCTAGCATATTAATGAGGTAGGCTCCTAGACGTGCCTCTATCTCCAGAACAAGGTATTAGTTTAAAAGGTGCACTTTTGACTCAATTGCGTGCAGTTAGCAATGCTGCAGGCCAAATGCAATGTCGCATGTTCTCCAGCTTGTGTAGCATTAAGAGTGTTTTACTAACATTATGTTTCTTACTGTGCTTTTCTTCGGCCGTATACTTATTTCTTCTCCATGGAGGGCTATTATCAAGCTTACTGGTCCTTCTTTCTCTTTCTCTTATTTTATATTTTTTAACCCAATAAATAAATTATATACAAATAACAAAATGATATCCTTTCTTATTAGCATGCACCTTGCTTTTAATTAAACAATTTCAGGGCTCTTTGGCGGTGCCGTCGGGTTTAAATGGAATGCCGGAGATTGTTCTGTTCAACGTTTCTCCCCAGAACTGGCTTTAATAAATGTCATTATAAAGTGCAGGAATTCAACCAGCCCCGTTTCACCTTCTATTTTGGGTCTGATTTAAGCTGGAAGTGAAGATACCTATGGGGTAGTTTAAGAACATAAAGAAAAGCTGAGGATTTACGACTTAAATTTGTAATTACAAGGATCTGCTGAAATACATAATATTATGAACCAGGCTACAAAACACCCCGGTGGAAAGAACAGCTTTGTAATTTACACATGCCAAAGAACGTCACTGCCATGGATTGTCACTATTGGTGTCTCTTTTCATAACTTGGAGGCAGACGTGTTGTCTCCATTGCAAACGGATACATTTCCCTATTTAAATTAGTGATAAATGTCAAGCTTATGTATGCATATTTTCAACATTTTTTAATAAGGTCTCTCATAAGCAAAGGCATATTTGTGTCAGGGTAACTGTCAGCCTGGAGTTTTAGCCTGAACTGCAAAGTATCTGTCTTTTGTGGATTAAGGTCAGAGCTATCATGTTACTTTAACCTGGTATTTTGTGAGACGCTTCCTTTTCTGTATGATATTTAAAAAAGAGAGGAGGAGAGAAATCTGGCACTGAACTGTTTGAGAGTGGACACAATAGATATTAATAACTCCGTCATAGCTGATGTGCTTCATTAGGGTTTCATCCTAGCCCCTTTCAAGTTGGTAACAAAACTCCCATTGACTTCAATGGAAGCAGGCCCAAAATGCGTATTTAAGGTTATTGAAAAATATAAGCCTAAATGTGCAAAAGTGACTGGTGATTTTGAATGCTTCATCAATGATTTAGATAATGGCATAGAGAGGACACTTATAAAGTTTGCGGACGATACCACACTGGGAGGGGTTGCAAGTGCTTTGGAGGATAGGATTAAAATTCAAAATAACATAAGAACATAAGAACGGCCATACCGGGTCAGACCAAAGGTCCATCTAGCCCAGTATCCTGTCTACCGACAGTGGCCAATGCCAGGTGCCCCAGAGGGAGTGAACCTAACAGGTAATGATCAAGTGATCTTTCTCTCCTGCCATCCATCTCCACCCTCTGACAAACAGAGGCTAGGGACACCAAAATGATCTGGACAAACTGGAGAAATGGTCTGAAGTAAATAGGATGAAATTCAAGAAGGACAAATGCAAAGTACGCCACTTAGGAAGGCACAATCAGTTGCACACATACAAAATGGGAAATGACTGCCTAGGAAGGAGAACTGCGGGAAGGGATCTGGGGGTCATACTGGACCACAAGCTAAATATGAGTCAACAGTGTAACACTGTTGCAAAGAAAGCGAACATCATTCTGGAATGTATTAGCAGGAGTGTTGTAAGCAAGACACGAGAAATAATTCTTCTGCTCTACTCCGCACTAATATAGCCTCAACTGGAGTACTGGGTCCAGTTTTGGGCACCACATTTCAGGAAAGATGTGGACAAATTGCAGAAAGTCCAGAGAAGAACAACAAAAATGATTAAAGGTTTAGAAAACTTGACCTATGAGGGAAGACTGAAAAAACTGGGTTTGTTTAATCTGGAAAAGAGAAGACTGAGAGGGGACATAACAGTTTTCAAGTATGTTAAAGGTTGTTACAAGAAGGAGAAAGAAAAAATAAATTCTTAACCTCTGAGGACAGGACAAGAAGCAATGGGCTTAAATTGCATCAAGGGAAGTTTAGTTTGGACATTAGGAAAAACTTCCTAACTGTCAGGGTGGTTAAGCACTGGAATAAATTGCCTAGGGAGATTGTGGAATTTCCATCATTGAAGATTTTTAAGAGCAGGTTAGACAAACACCTGTCTAGATAATTAGTTCTGCCACATGTGCAGGGGACTGGACTAGATGACCTCTCGAGGTCCCTTCCTGTTTATGATGCTATGATTCAGTTTCTGGGTGCCTACCTTGAGACGGATAAAGGGCTTTATTTTCAGAAGTGTCAGACAACCCACCCGCTGAATATCAGGCCATATATAAGGTGTCACAAGATGGACAACCAAAATCACCAGTCACTCTTCTGAAATGTAGGCTGTGCATTATTAACTTAGCAAGCAAAAGACTTCCATGGACCCTTATGCTCTAGAGCGTAATACCAGTCTGCACTGTGGAGCTGCCGCAGAAGAATACACGCACGCACATGCGCAGACACACAAAGGAAGTTTGAATCCAATCCCAATGAATGATTCTAACCCATCCCTAGTTAAGGTGAATTTAGTTCCTGATGGCAAATTAAACTGGCAGATTTTCAAATGTGAACAACTCTGCCAGCTAACATTTAAACCCCAAAAGAGATAACTGGCTAATAATTGCCAAACTTAGTTAGGAAAAAAAATTTTTGGGGCTGCCATCCTACACGTAATTAGCATCAACTTTATTTTTCTTCATTCTTAGACTTTTTTTTTTTAAATGCAGCCACCAGCTAAGCTGATTTTTTTTTTCCAGTGAAGGTTTGAGTTGAGGTCATGTATGTCAAGGATCGACGGAGAATGAAATTTTATAGCTGAGGCACAAACCCCTGTACAACAGGGTTCATCATTAAAACACTGACAGACCCTTCACTGAAGTGGTGCTAGCCGAGGCTGCTCTAATGCGTATTTAGAAGTAGGAATAGTCAGTACAACACTGTCGGAGAGACCTTCCCTTCCTCCCGCCCAATCTCCCCCGAACTCCTTACAGCCAAGGAAGGTTTCAGCTCATTTTGTCTTTTCACAACTTAGCAAGATCAGACACATTTCTGCAATGCATATGCAGATTTTACCTCTTGTTACTTTCTCTAATGAGCTTTCACTTAATCAATTTGACAGTAGCCTTTATTCCTTTTTGCCTCCCATCCACTAGGAAAGTATTCAGGGGAAAGTGTTAACAGTTTCAAGGGGTATTAGCAAAATGAAATAGTGGCGTAGCCAAATTTCGGGAGATTGCGAAGTGCTTTACGGAAGGGGAGGGGGGGGAAGTTAGAATCGTGAGTGTAGATTTAACAAGAAAGTATGTCTAGTAAATGAATAAAAATGTACACATGGATTTACACCTTATATAATTAAAAACAAGCTGCTGTTAACAAGTAAAGAAATCCTGCCTTCATGTGACTATCTAGATTATAATACCACTCTCTCTATTTAATATCGAGCTCTCTTTTAAAACACTCCCTTTGTAATGGGCTGCTAAACTTTGGCTCCCAGCTACATCAAATCACTCAGTTCCTTCATTGCATTTATTACACTGTATTATGTTGTATTACAGTAGTGCCCACAGGCCTTCCCTGAGATTGAGAACATGCCTATTGTAATGGTTTGGGACCTGGTTACCTGAGAGATCACCCTTCTCTCTCTAATATACTGCGACAGCTGGGCTCAGCAGAGGAGCTGGAACTGGTGCTCTCTATGTATAAATGAGAGGGAGTGTTGGCAGGACCGTCTCTTGCCCTGCCAGAGCCCGGATCTGTTAACTTTCCAGGCACACTGCAATACCCATCTTCCCCCTCCCGCCGCTTCTCTAAGGCTGTTGAGGAAGGGGACGGGCTTTGCTGGAGTTATTTATGGGCATCCTTTATTTATGTTCACACTCTGCTTTGTACTTTATGGGATAGGCACCCAGAGCATTGGATAGGCTACGATAGATACATCTGAAAAATGTGAATAAATAAATAGACATTAATAGCTAGTTCCTGCCCTGAAGAACTCACCATCACAATAGACAATGCAGACAAAGGGTGGGAGAAAGGAAGTGCTGTTATTCCCATTTTAGAGAGGGGGAACTGAGGCACAGGGAGCCTATGGCCGAGCCAGGAACGGACCCCAAATATCCTGAGTCCGAGTCCAGTGCCTTAACCATAAGACACCTCCTTTGACTATTGAAAATACTTGTCTTCTGTATAAAATTCTAGGCCAGACTCACCCAGGATCTATGCTGGCTGCTGTGGGCATGGAACTTGGCCCAAAGAAAAATGTACTGGCAGGGAGAGGTGCCAGCAACATAAAGTATTTACAACATCCCCTCAACAAGGAGGTTCTTAGGGGCCTGGCACAGCCAGAAAGTGGCCAACACTAGCTGAGAGAGGGCATGGCCACCATGGATGGCACCAAAACCAGCTCTTCCCTCCAGCAGGGGATCTTGTCGAGCAAAGCTGTGAGCCCCCATGGAAATCCCCAAGGGAAAGGACAGCGCAAACACTTCCTGGCTCCTTCTGCGCTACGGTGCTAAAAACAGCCGCCTAGAAATTCGGGCTCAGGCTCTGAAGCCCGGGGAGGGTGGTTGGTTTTAAAGCATGAGTTTCAGCCCAAGCCACAACATCTACACTGCTGTTTTTCGTGCAGTAATTCCATGAGCCTGCGTCTGTAGACCAGAGCTCTGAGACTTGCTGCCACGGGGCTTAAAATGCGGTGTAGACATCCCCTCGGAGGTGAGTCCCTCCTCAGAGCAAGGTGTCTGGCAGGGGTGGAGAGGTGGCATTGAAATCTCTCTGCACCATCTTGTGTCGTTTTTGAAAAGCTTAGCCTATAGGTATACAAACCCTTCTGCTTATGGGCTAAGCCGACTGTTAACCGACAGGTTTGGGAAGGAACTTCCCCTATGGGCAAGTCATTCCATACAGTGGTTATGAGAGGCAGTTGTTTTCTTTTGGGAAAGATTGCTGGCTCCAGCAATACTCTTCATTTTAGGCATAGGATCTGATTTTGCAAGATGCTGAGCGCCTCCTGGGAAGAGTTAATCCCATGACCTCAACTTCAGCAGGAACCAAGCATGCACAACACATCACAGGAGGCAGCACCCCTTCCAGGCCTGGGCCCATAAAATGCATTTTCACAAACAGGCGTCATTGTTCTGCATCATATAAATAAGTACAACATAGGGGAGCCAACCGCCAAACTGGAAACACTACCTCACCTTGAGTCATCATTAACAAATCAAATAACCTGTCTGCGTTATGTCATCTGCGATGAATAAGAACATAAGAGCTTCCATACTGGGTCAGACCAATGCTCCATCTAGCCCACTGCCCTGTCTCCAACAGTGACCGGTACCAGAGCTTCAGGGAGATTGTACAAAACAGGGCAGTTTTGGAGTGATCTGCCCTTGTCCTCCACTTCTGGCAGTCAGATGTTTAGGGTCACCTCAAGCATGGGGATGCATGCACCTAGTCATACCTTCGTCATAAGATCATTAGGAGTACAGATGAGACTAAATAATGCCATGTCCTTAGTCGCCCGCTCTGACATAATACGGCAAGGTTCTGGCCAAGTATTTCAGGAGGGCTATAGGTGCCTTCAACTGCAGTGAAATGGTTTGGATGGAAGGAAAGTGTTCATGGCCAAGGTCCTAGTGATTTTGGGTGCCTCCATTCTGGAAAGCCCAACTTGAGACATCTTAAAGTAGCGTGATAATCACAAAGTGCTGAGTACTCATCTTGTGATAACCAGGCCCTTCACGATAGACACTCTGAATCACAGTCACTTTTTAAAATCTTGGCCCGTATGGTCCTAGAAATATTCAAAACATTGAAACCCTCTGTTGGGTAGAAATTAGATGCAGTAAGCAGGACTTTACCCTGGTAAAGTGCATGCTTTCTTTTTACTCGAGTCATGCCATTATGAAATGGAAGATCCATTCTTTACTATCATATGTACTTACAGTAGTATAACCATCTTAAATGGTCTATGCGGTGATAAGATGACTCAGGACTGCATGACAGATACGTCATACCATTTCCTCCTGATAAGGGTCACTGAAGTGGGTGGGACTGTGTCTGTGAAATGGAGAATGAAATGTGGAATGGCATCAGACGGTGGAAAGTTTCCTTTGAACTGAAAATAAAATTTACATTTGGTTTGGATTAATCTTACCTAGCAATTGCCGCTTTTCATGGGGCAATGGCCACAGAACACAGATTGTCAGCATATAAGAGGAGAGGACGTGGCTAGGGCACAGGCATAGGACACCTAGGTTCATGTCTCTGCATCACCACAGTCTTCCTATCTGTCAGGGACCCACAACTGAACCTAGACCCAGCTCCTTTGCACTCAGCTGATTCGGCTAATGAACCTGGAGCCCTGGTTGGCTGAAGACTCCAGTAGGCACATTCTTGAACCCTGCAGCAAGCCTGGGTTCCTGGCTGCTCAATAGTGTTCCATGCCTGCAGCTGTGTTTGGTTCACTTCCTTTTACTGCTCCTGCACCTGACTCCAGCTTCTTATTCCTGCTCCAGGTCTTCCACTCCTTGCTCCTGGATCTTGGTTCCTGCCCCTGCTCTGGATGATACTCTGGTTCCAACCTCCAACTTCTGTTTCTTGGCTCTGGCTCGCTCCCTGGACTTAGTAATTTGACTCCTAATTTGGGCTCTGGCCACTAAACCTGATCACCCCTGTTCCAACCATTAGGCCTGCTCCCTGCCCATTAGGCAAGGCCACCCATGGCCTGGTCCATAACACTTCCTGCGTGACCTTGGGTAAGTCACTGATCCTCTCTGTATAGCACTGTCCTAGCTCACGGGGGTGTGAGAATAAATCCATTAAAGATAGTCAGGTCCTTGGCTATTATCATGATGTGGGGGCATATAAATACTTAAGATAGATAAGCTGAAAGGTCCCAAAATGGAGCTTCAGTTTGTCTGGCTTACCTCCATTTCTGAAAAGGTTTGGGGTTTTAGAAGAGGAAAATGCATGTATCTTCTTCATTTCAGCAACTCCCATCCCTTTTGGCTAGTATTCGGCCTCCTTCACAAGATGAACTCCTTCTCCCCATATCCAGCAGAAGTGGAAAGACCACCTCCTCCCCCGCCCCCTCCCCCATATACCCGTGTCTATTGAAATTGGTGGAATATGAACTTTTTTTACTAAGATCTGTTAAACCCGTCTCTCTTGTGTGAAAATTCCATGAAAACCTGAATCTTGTCTGTTGAAGCTGAAGCTAGTTTTCAAAATTGGGCTTGAAAATTGCCTGCAAATCATTGTATTGTGAAGGGTTATATAGCAGTAAAACCGTACCCTGAACGTCTATCTAAACAGATGAGGTGTTGTACAGTGCTTTGTATAAATACCCAGAAGATGGATGCCGCTTTCCCTGGTTAAAACTTACGGGTGACTTTCAATGGCCTTGGTGTATTCAGATTACTCATGCTCATAACGAGGAACAATAATGCTGTGGTGGAGCTGAAAGTTGCAGGTTTGCAGCACAAGAGAGACTCAGACGAGCCAAACAGGGTTTAGTTGGGTGGGGGGCGGCGGGGGGGTGGGGGTTGTTTTTGTTTTTTGAGGCAATATTTCCTTACTGAAATGGAGAACTTGTTCCGGTGTTGAGTCAGAATCGATGCACTGGTGTAACGCTCCCAGAAACTGTATTTACAAACATTTTAACATTCTCTCGGTTTTAAGCTGCGGTCCAAGACATTTATATCGCTGTTTTTGTAACTGTCAGCAATATTTTGGCTATTTTGAGAATGTAGGACAGGGTTAAGGATTAGGACTAGCGTTCTCTTTTCTGGGTATCAGAGCTGCTTAGCAGTAATTAATCAGGACATTGGGTTTTGTACTCTTGGTTCAGGTCATTTGCCTATGAGCAGCTCAAGCCTTTTACAAAGGCAGACTGCATATGTTTCTGGGTACCTTTTTGAGAAAAGATTTAAATTGGCCAGATGAATAATACTTTGCCACAAGTGTTTTGCCCCAGGCGAAAAAAGGTTTTCTTCATATTATCATTGCCTGAAGCTGCAATCCTCAAGCTGGATGTGACTGGTCTTATACTGTCACATGGCAATGATGTAAGAACAGGAGCTCTCTGTGTCAGACAAATCTGGATTTAGGGGAATTATAGCAGATGTTGCAAAATGGCAACAGTTTAGCAAGTTCCTTTCATCCCACAGTTGGGAGGCAGGTCCACAAAGTGTACCAGACAGAAAAGAATGTTATCTTTGATCCTTTACACTCTAGGGTAGGGGGAACCTCACCCATTAGGCTACGTTGTGACGAGTGAAATAGTCTAGATGTACAGTAACTGATCGTTTCACTCCAAGAAAATTAGGTATTTGTGGGGGGGTTTCCCAAAGACATATAAAGATTTTATCAGTAGCTGTGTTCATTCTAATCGGTTTACAGGGCACAGCATTCAGTATTAAGACTAATGACATGGAAAAACACTTGAAAATTTGCATGTAGTTAGAATACAAAAAAGACTTGGATTTCCTCCCATCCCCCACTACACAAACACACACCACCACATATTGTTCAGTTGCATGCTAGGGAAATAAGAAAGGAAAATTATAATTGCTAAATATCATTAAACCAGAAGCAATAAGTTATATGCAGGGCTATTTTCTGCAACAGTTTACACACCATTTAGGATTTCTTACTGTGAATTTATAAATGTGAGTTCTGGGATGTTACTATTCATCTGCTCATTCTTCTTTTGTGCAAATAACTAATTTACACACGATGATAATGAGATGGAGCCTCTTTAAGAAAGGAAAGGATAGCCCCTGACTGCAGTAAGTAAAGTATGCATGTTTAAAGCAAGCATCTTTTCCGGCAAAAGTTTGTTTTGTCTGGGTGTAAATCTGACCCGAGTTTGAACAAACTTTGCAGGATTTCTCTAAACTGTCTGCCAGTCCATTTAAAAAAAAAAATCAGTTTGATGACAGACACAGAATGCTGCCTTTGACTACCTTAAAAAAACAACAACAAAACCCAGGGCGACATGCATGCAGCAGCACATAATACATTTTACCAATATTCTCATTGGATATAACCATAAAATACTGCAAAACAAGTGCCCAGAACTGTCTGTCAAGCTAGCCTTTTATTCCGTTTCCACTTTTGCATTATATAATGAAACACAGTTGCTCAATGTTTTTCAGTTATTCAGGTCAAATTCAGATCTTTGGCCCCCATCCAGCAAAGCACTGTACTAGTCCCATTGAAATGCGACTACTCACTTGAAATTAAGCATTTGCTTAAGGGCTTTTTGCTGGATCAGGGCCTCATTTCCCTGAGTGCAATTCAGTTATTTCAATGTGTAGTTGAGAGCTGAATTAGACCCTGATTCGGAAAGTTGCTTACACATGTTCCTAACTTTAAGTATTAGACCTGTCTGAAGTCAACGGGGCTACTTACAAACTTAAAGTTATGCATGTGCTTCCATACCTGGCTGTATCAAGGACTAGAGCTATCTGGGATTCTTGTCTATGAAATGTTTTTCGGTGATAAATGCTGGAAATCAAGGACATCTTAATCCAGGATGATAGGACCTTACTGGTTGCAGATCCTCGTCATTGCGAGTCCAAGAAGTTTGGTGGACCTGGTGCCCGTGCACGCTACCAGAAGTCTTACCGTTAAAATTGTTCTTTACCCTTGTATCTTGCAATAAACATGAGGAAAAGTTAATAAATATTTCAAGTTTCTAAATAATAATAATCATAATAAATGCTGATTGGTCGAAACCTAAACTGTTCACGAAACAGTGTTGGGATCGATGAAACACCCAACTTGAAAAGTTTTAGTACAAAAAGATTGTCAGGCTAGAAAGTTTGTGTCTTTCCTGTTAAAATTACATTGTTTCAAAATTGTAGTAAATTTCCACGACAACAGGTCGAAATTAAAACAAAGCTTCTTGAAACTAGCTAACAGAACATTACGTGTGAACTGAAACACTGTTCTAAATATTTGGTTCATGAAATTTTTTTGGAGATTCCCACTTCTGTCCTGATTCAAAATGAGAAACATTTTCAAAATGGCAAATTCTCATAGGATGGAAAATCCATTTCCTGCCCAGCCCTATCAAACCACAGAATGAGAGAAAGGCAGAGTCATTCTCCAACATGCGATTTCTACACTTACATACAGTTAGCTTTGGAGCAGTTAACTAAATAACTACCAAATTTGTCTCACAAACAGTCTAACAGTGATGCCTGTGTGCTGTGGGGCTCTGTAAATACATAGGGGCCGAATTGTGCCATTCAGGCATTGTGAGGAATAGGGATTTCCAACGTTCTTCCCTGAACAGGGGTAGTGCCAAAGGCCTGGTCCACACTAGGGGGGGGGGATCGATCTAAGATACGCAACTTCAGCTACGAGAATAGCGTAGCTGAAGTCGACGTAACTTAGATCGAATTAAAATTACTTACTTCACGTCCTCGCGGCGCTGGATCGACGGCCGCGGCTCACCCGTCGACTTTGCTTCCTCCTTTCGCACTGCTGGAGTTCAGCAGCCGACGGGAGAGCGATCGGGGATTGATTTATCGCGTCTACACTACACGCGATAAATCGATCCCCGATAATTCGATCGCTACCCGCCGATCCGGCGGGTAGTGTAGACGTAGCCAAAGCTGCGGTCCCTTTCCATCCCCTCTGGGGTACTGTACACCAGAGACATGATGCAAAACTGCAGGTTCCTGCACTTCCCCAGGAATTGCAATCTGCCGTCCGCTCGCCCATGCAAGGGTGTGTCACAATCCGGCTCCCATGATGTGACATTAGCAAGGTAAGAATGTAACCATCATAACTGCAGATGAAAAATAGAATTCCATCAAGGCTAGGCTGTTTTATTCCCGTTCTGACATAGAGAGGTTGAAGTATTTTTTCCTCTTGATGAGCTGCATCATTTAAGTGTATAGAGAGCAGCACTATTCTCTGGAACCAACTATTCTGTTATAGAACCCAAAATATTCCTGACATTGAAATGATTGCCATGGGAGTTTTGCTTAGCACAATGGGGCCCAACCTAGTTGTGGACTTTAGTGGCTACCACAATATAACTGTTCATTACAACGATGATAACAAAAAGCTTCCTTCAGTGTGGCACAATCATAGCACAGCTTCCACTTAACACTGAAGGTAGCATCAGAAAAGTACGTGGTCAGTGAATCAAGAATGAAAATGTTTCTTCAGCCTTGTCTAAACACACAGTGGAACCAGCTGAACTAAAGTTGGTTTTAAATTGATTTAAGTGAACCAGTGCAAAGCCTTTTGACGACGCTCTTAAATGGGTTTTTAAAATGGCTTATATCAATTTAGTTTGGCAGTTGGTAACTGAAGTAAGCTAAATCAGTATAAGCCAGGTTTAAATCAATTTATCAGTGTCCACAAATGCTTTGGCGCTTGTTTAACTAAATCACTTTAAAAACGACACCTTTATTTAAACAGTCGCAAGTTAGGGCTTTTTAAAGGGCTTTTTAAGCCCTTGTGGCAATTTTTTTTCAAAATTACTTATGTCCCATTTTCAAAAAGGAGCTTAGGCCCTGAAGAGGCGAGGTCTCATTGAAAGTCAATGAGTCAAACTTTACCCCTGGAGTAAAAAAGACCACCAGATCCTCAGCTGATATAAATTGGGGAGCTATCCCCAGTTTAAACCAGCTGAGGATCTGGGCCAAACTGTTCCTTAAAACTTTAAAGGAAAAGCCACGGAGGTAGGTTCTAATAGGGGCTGGTGCTAAATGCTGCTCTGGATATAATCTACCAAAATGTGTGGAGTTTTCTGGGGGGGTTTCTCTTCACACTGAAATGTCCTCTCCACAGGTATACTAGATACCAGAAAATATGCATGTAGTCAAACAAACACAATGCCATTCACAGCATCCCTCCATCCTACCCTAATTCCCACACTTACATGGTTGTGTATAAACACAGTCTGGAAGATATCACAATCCTAGCAGCAGCATCTGTTGTTTTCTTGCTTAATGATTTGTACTTAGCCAAAGTAATAGAATGCAGACAATCCTTTTTACTTTTGGCATGCCTGACATTGGTCTTTTTGAGTCGAAATGTTTATTCTGTAGTGTTCCTGCTTAGCTCTGAAAGCTCATGTGTCTATATGTATTTGCGTGTTTTGCTTGACTCGGCACAAATCCTGCTCTGAACTGGAAATATCACAAGTGTAAATAATTTGGAGAGGTAAGTGTCTGAGCGAAACTGGTGCAAAGGCTATTTGTCATATGGGTTTTGATCTCAAAAGATTCAAATATGAGCAAACTTTTCATTACGGGTTTTGCCATTTGTTTGAACACTCCTGTAGTAATTGGAAATGCAACAATTGTTTAAAAGTGGCATTGTCCATGAAAAGATTTAGTGAGGGATGAAGAAATTTCTTGAACCTAAAGACATAATCTGGTGATCCAATTCTCCCCACTGTGTCCATTCCCGTGAAACTCCATTTACTTTCTCCGTTCCGTCACCAGCTCCCCCGCATCCCACCTAGCCAATCCTCTAGGTTTCCCACATTGTTTCCCCTTTTGTCTGCTCAGTCTAAACAGAAGAACAACAGACAGGGTTCTGAAGGGCAGGGAGCATCAGGAGCTGGAAGAGAATGGCTAAGATGAGGGTCAGAGTCCTGCCCTCACTGCCAACAGTTACTAGGGTTTGTGCTGCCTGGCTGGGCAGTGTTCAAAGACTTTGCTGGGCTTTGTTGCACTGTGTAGGGATTAGGCCTGAGGTCTGAGAATTTGCCTTCTAATTAAAAAGGATAAAAGCTAGAAGTAGCATTAGACTAAAACATAGCAGTGATACTTCACAGGCGTTGTTTTTGGGGGTTTTTTTTAATAGTCACAAGACAACGCAAAAAGTTGTCAGGTTGTTTTATTTCTTTTGTTTTCTGCTTAATTTTTTAAAAAATGTGGGGTGGGAGGGATGTTTTTGAAACTCTTCCCAGCTGTTCCATATTGCGGGAGGACACCTTTATTGCATGTGAAATTTCTGTGATGTACAGTGTCACAATTTTACGAGCTGACCACTGCTTTTATTAATGAGGATTACTCGGGTGTCCATTTCCTATTGGGTTGCCTAATGATATACCACAAGGTGAGGGATTTCCCCCTCCCCACTCAGCTCCCTGCCTCCCCATCCCACACACACCAAAAATTGATCATCCCTTGTCAAGTTCTTTCAGGAAACCTGCATTTATTTTTGTTTGACTCGGCCATTTTTTGTTTTTGGCACTTATCTGTTATTGGGTGCATTCTATATAAACAGGTGCAGACGCTCATTAAAAATGACTCATTATGCATGCTATTTTATCCATGCAATATTAAAAATGCTAGAGTGATTTGATCAAATTAGTCCTGTGTTATCATTATCACTAAGTGTGAAACCTCTTCATTTTCTGAAAGAAAATTTAAGGCCAAATCCTGCAACCACTTCCTCATATATTCCTTTCTCATGCAGTAATCCCACTGGGGACTACAGAGGTCATTAAAAACGACTGATGACAGTAAGGATTTGCAGGATTGGGCCCCTTATCTATAAATCCTAAAAAGGTAGCTGTGTCAGCCAACATAACAATGGACAATCTTAAGAAACCCTACAGCGACACTGCAAATATTAAGAAACCCTTTTCAGTTATAACATTCTGCTCAGCTGACTTGTGTATAAACAGCTGTATGTTTAGAAGAGATGTACAACTGGCACTTGGTGAATGAAGGGAAGGGGGCCATGTGTTTTCTCCATTGTACTTCAGAGGCTGGTTCAGCCAATTTTATCATAAGAAAGAATTTTGAGGTGGGTGTTTGTGTAAGCCATTGGTGAGATTATATAAATTACTTTTTAGAAGACGAGGCGGGAGGAGTTTTGTGGAAGACTTCAGTAGCTTTCAAAGCAACAGAGCTCAGATTGCATACAAGTATAAAGGAATGTCCTTTTGTTCCCACACATCTCATGTTACGTCATGAAGTAGGGGACCGAATTTCTTGTTTTCTCTTCTTACTATGTTTGGTTGGTTGAATTTGCATGTGGTAAATAACTTAAGAAGAAAGACGCACAAGACAAGGTGAAAATTATTTACAGTGTTCTGAGCAGATAGCATTTTCCCTGTATAAGATGATAAGGAAAAAGTACTTTTTAATATAAAAATGTTGTTTCATTCACTAAATTTTTGTGCAAGCATTTTGTCCTTTGGGTTAATCATCATATTTGTCATGTCCAGGATCATGAGAATGATGGAGAGAACATAGAACTAACTCTTTATTGAGTGTGGTGGTGTTTTGTGTGACAAAAACTAAGTACTGTTTTTTCTGGTATATAATGAATTGGCTATAAAGTAATAGTAATGGGATAAGTTGTGCCATTGGGTTTTTTCAGAGGGATTCTTCATTGAGCTATATCATACTATCTGTTTTTAAACAAAATCAGTGTGTCCAAATCAGCACATCAGTAAAAGTTTAGTGATGGCCTTAATTTTACATATTTTCTCTGAGTCCCAAGGATATGGAATATTTGCTAAGGTATACATACCATTTGCTGGATATTGAGGTTTGAAAAGAGGACTGATCTTCTTTTATGGCTTTAAAAAATAAATCAGTTTTCCCATAGGACACTAGCATTCCCCACCCCATCCTGCAGTTGGCTCATTTTGGGCTGGCCCTTTCTCCCACTTGGTGCAAAGTGCGACATCAGGATCTAATTTTGGTGTTACAGACTATTCCATATTGATCTAGTTGCTCACAGCACCTTTTTTCTTAAAGACACAATCATGAAGAAAAAGGTCACACACCCCCATTTTGAATTCCAGAAGAGCAAAGATCATTTATGGGAAATTTCCAGAGTATTCCGTTATTTAGATCGTTTTGAGTACAACTTTCCCCCGGCTGGCTTCCCAAAGGTAACAAAGCTGTATCTGCTCGTTTCACTGTAACGAAAACAAGAGTGATATTCTCTCGGACATTGAAAATCAGTCTGACTGGTGTGGGCAGTTAGTTATACTCAAATCTTCCCCTATCCCCCATCCCAGTCTGGTTACTCTTTAGCATTTAAAATGTGTCAGCAACTACTACCAAACAAATCCAGTGTAAGGAAAGAGATAATTCACAATATCCTATGTTTCAATGTTTTCCATCAGCGACAGAAGAATATATGGTGCATAAAAAGAAATCTTTGTGTTTTTCACAATACACGTGAAAGCTTAGTGAGAAGTAGAATGAAAAATGTGTTTGCACTATGTATGGAAAGCACTTAACATGTGCCTGGGTCTTCAATGCTTTGTATTTATAGGAGGAGGTTTATGGGAGATGAGTAGTTTTACTCTACTACTCTTTTGTCGTTCAGTTAAGGGAAGATATGATCTGGGGATTTTAAAAGTGTTTTTCAGTTTAAAAGGTGCCTGATATTTGTGCGGTTAACAAAAGTATTTTAAATGTCCAGTGAGAATTAGAGACCAGGTGGGTGAGGTAATATATTTTATTGGACTACACCTGTTGGCGAGAGAGAGCTTTCGAACTTACACAGAGCTCTACTGCAGGTCTTCAGAGCTTTGTGTACATGGGGCTGGAACTAAGGGTGCAGTGGGTGTTGCCGTACCCCCCTGGCTTGAAGTAACAATAACAACCCAAATACATGGTTTCCGCCTTCTGCGCCTCCACAACAAAAAATGGTTCCAGCACCACTGTCTGTGTAAACTCGAAAGCTGGTCTCTCTCACCAATAAAAGCTATTACCTCACCCATGTGTCTCTCTAATATCCTGGAACCCCACACGGCTACAACACCACTGCATACAACAAATGAATATTTATTCATTTGCTTAGAATAATGATCTATTGTATTTCCACACCCATCTATTCTTCCCTTGACACGGGTGTGGTAGTCCCGTTAAGATTAATAGAAGTTTCACATGCACAGAGGGAAGGTTAGACCCTGCCCCAGCCTCCTGCCCGCAATATATGTTTCCTCTGATTCAAGCTCAGAACCCTCACTAATATCATCAAGGGCCACATGTGAAAAAAAGGTCTGATCCTGTGAGGTGCTGGCCAGCTCCGGTTGAAGGGAATGGGAGCTGGGGTTGTACGGCACCTATCAGAGGGCATTCGTGATCTCCCAGGATGGGGCCCTCTGTGTAGCATATTATTCTTAACTTGCCGTAGTGGTATTATAGGTGTATATATTTGCCTGTGAGGGGTGATTTACTGTCTCACTGTGTGCTAGGTGTAAATAGCACCGCATCAAATAGGCGGTATGGAAAATGTATCCGAGCCACCTGTCGCTATTTTTAAACATTGGTGTCTCGACATTAAGCATGACAACCCGCTCAGACACAATATCCAGAAGGTTTCCAAACCGGGGTATGATCCAAAGCCCACTGAAAGTCAACGGAACTAGGGCTCCCACTGACTTTGGATCAGGCTCCGTCAATTTGGAGAGTGCCTTCATTGCCAGCCAGGCTCCCAGTCCTGCAAACATTTAGGCCTGGTCTACACTGTGTGTGTGGGGGGAGATCGATCTAAGTTTCACAACTTCAGCTACGTGAATAACGTAGCTGAAGTCGACGTACTTCGATTGACTTACCGTGGTGTCTTCACGTGGTGAGTCGACTGCTGCCGCTACCCCGTCGACTCCACCTGCACCTTTCTTGGCGATGGAGTACAGGAGTCGACAGGAGAGCGCTCGGGGGTCGATTTATCGCGTCTAGACTAGATGCAATAAATCGATCCCCGCTGGATCGATCGCTGCCCGCCGATCCAGTGGGTAGTGTAGACAAACCCTTAGATCTGTGAGTAATTCTGAACCTCAAAGTAGTCCTCATGCATAAAGCTACTTACAGTGCTGAGGCCTGAGAGTCATGAGCTAGACACAATGTCTGATCTTGCAAGGTATTGAGCATTCCCTGAAATTCCCTTTGATAATTTGATGTGATTGGTTTATTTACATGGATCTACCTGAAGATGTTGTGTTGAAGATGCTATTTATTGTATCCATGCCTGTATTTTTTAAAGTACATATACATATTACACTGAAACAATAGGCTAAATTCTTCCCTGGTGTAACTCCCTCGAGTTCAATGTCACACAGCACTTCTACATAGCCTTTTCCTGTGAAGAGGGGAGGGAGCATTTAGCCTGGTATTTTGTGAGACGCTTTCTTTTCTGTCTTTTCTATATGATATTTAAAAAAGAGAGGAGGAGAGAAATCTGGCACTGAACTGTTTGAGAGTGGACACAATAGATATTAATAACTCCGTCATAGCTGATGTGCTTCATTAGGGCTTCATCCTGGCCCCTTTCAAGTTGGTAACAAAACTCCCATTGACTTCAATGGAAGCAGGCCCAAAATGCGTATTTAAGGTTATTGAAAAATATAAGCCTAAATGTGCAAAAGTGACTGGTGATTCTGAATGCTTCATCAATGATTTAGATAATGGCATAGAGAGAACACTTATAAAGTTTGCGGACGATACCAAGCTGGGAGGGGTTGCAAGTGCTTTGGAGGATAGGATTAAAATTCAAAATGATCTGGACAAACTGGAGAAATGGTCTGAAGTAAATAGGATGAAATTCAATAAGGACAAATGCAAAGTACTCCACTTAGGAAGGAATAATCAGTTGCACACCTACAAAATGGGAAATGACTGCCTAGGAAGGAGAACTGCAGAAAGGGATCCGGGGGTCATAGTGGATCACAAGCTAAATATGAGTCAACAGTGTAACACTGTTGCAAAAAAAGCAAACACCGTTCTGGGATGTATTGGCAGGAGTATTGTAAGCAAGACACGAGAAGTAATTCTTCTGCTCTACTCCACGCTGATTAGGCCTCAACTGGAGTAGTGTGTCCAGTTCTGGGCACCACATTTCAGGAAAGATGTGGACAAATTGGAGAAAGTCCAGAGAAGAACAACAAAAATGATTAAAGGTCTAGAAAACATGAGCTATGAGGGAAGATTGAAAAAACTGGGTTTGTTTAGTCTGGAAAAGAGAAGACTGAGAGAGGACATAACAGTTTTCAAGTACATAAAAGGTTATTACAAGGAGGAGGGAGAAAAATTGTTCTTCTTAACCTCTGAGGATAGGACAAGAAGCAGTGGGCTTAAATTGCAGCAAGGGAGGTTTAGGTTGGACATTAGGAAAAAGTTCCTCACTGTCAGAGTGGTTAAGCACTGGAACAAATTGACTAGGGAGGTTGTGGAATCTCCATCACTGGGGATTTTTAAGAGCAGGTTGGACAAACACCTGTCAGGGATGGTCTAGGTAATACTTAGTCCTGCTTTGAGTGCAGGGGACTGGACTAGATGATCTCTCGAGGTCCCTTCCAGTCTTATGGTTCTATGTACATAATGCATCCTATGGCCCAGTCCTGCAAATACTTACAGACTTGTTTAAATGTAAGCATGTGCGTAATCTCATTCCCTTCAGTGGAATTTCTCATGTGCTTAAAATTCAACATGGGAATAAACAACCAATATATATTGATCACAAAGAATGTTTCCTTCTTGAACCATCTTTTGGCAACATCACCATTAGGAATTTTTGAAAAGAGTTAATAATTGTATCTGTTTGCGTAAACCTGTAATATGGCCAGGCCAGTGGTTTACAAAATGGCTTTTAAAAAAGGAAATAACCTTTATAATTTTAGCTATTTCAATAGTCATGTAAAATGTGTTTTGATCTCCCTGAGGTCATCACCCTGGTTCTGCGAGCCTGAATCCTTAAAAAGCCCATGCTGTGATTTGCTTTTTATTTTCTTTTTTGGCTTAAGAAACAGGCTTGAAAGTAGCAGCTCTGCAAACAGATTTCTTTATCCATACGCCAGTTTGGAGAGTATCCACAGGCTCTTATTCTGAGGCTCCTCGGCCCAGTTTCGAAGACTGCCATCTCTAGGATGGCATATGAGATGTAATTTAGTCTGTGTTAGTTTAGCCGAGGGTCTCTTCTGAACAGAGAACGCCAGTCTTGCCAAATTGCGTTTAAACTAGGGATGGCGCTTTTGTGATACGGTCAACTGTCTAGGAGCGATTGAGCTGAGACCACCAAACTACTTTTAAATGAAAGGCTCAATTTGGACGTGAACCAGGTCGCAAGGTAAATAGCCAGTGCTTTATCCTTTCTGCCAAGCTCTTGGTAGAGGGGGCTGCTTTGATGTTGAGACTGATAGTCGGCAGTTTCTGAACTAATGTCCAAGACAGTGATGTATAATACATTTGCTTCCATTTTACATCTGCTGGTCTGAGTGACGGTTAGTTTCAATATTATTTAGTGACAAAAGAGCATTTTAGCAAGTCCTAGTCTAAAAAAAAATGGACACATCCCCCCACCACCACCACCACCACCACCATGTCCCCAACACACTCATGCCTTTTAAATAGAAGCAACGCCTTTGAACATTAGTTTGCTTTGCGTCTGATCCTGCTCCCATTGAAGTCAAACTCACACCCTTAGGGCTGCAGGCATTCCAGACGCTCAGAGGAGATTGAGCTTCCATTGTCTGTGAAAACTACTGCACTGAATGGCGTCACTGATTAATATCTAGGGCGCTGGAGTGTACCTATAGCCTTCATCTAGGGCTTCTGGTTTTGGGGCTTCGTTCATTTCGGTTTTGAAGTCTATTTTTAGCATTTATTTTTTCTTCGTTCTGTGTAGATGTCCAAAATGTTGGGTTTCTCGGNTCTAAAAAAAAATGGACCCCCCCCCCCCCCCACCACCACCACCACGTCCCCAACACACTCATGCCTTTTAAATAGAAGCCACGCCTTTGAACATTAGTTTGCTTTGGGTCTGATCCTGCTCCCATTGAAGTCAATGACTTCCGTCAGACAGACGCTTGGAACTCACACCCTTAGGGCTGCAGGCATTCCAGACGCTCAGAGGAGATTGAGCTTCCATTTTCTGTGAAAACTACTGCACTGAATGACGTCACTGATTAATATCTAGGGCGCTGGAGTGTACCTATAGCCTTCATCTAGGGCTTCTGGTTTTGGGGCTTCGTTCATTTCGGTTTTGGAGTCTATTTTTAGCATTTATTTTTTCTTCCTTCTGTGTAGATGTCCAAAATGTTGGGTTTCTCAGGGCTGTCTCTTCGTTCCCTAGTGTAATGAAGCACTGTTTCAAAAACCACTATGTTAAAGCGCACTAAGGATCCTCCAGTGCACACCAGCAGGGTCTACATGGACCAATTAATGGGCAGCACATTAGCGCACTTTAGAAAACGTACCACGGAAGTCTGCATTGCCCTATGGGCTTGTCTACACTGCATCTGGGTGTGAGCCTCCCAGCCCAGGTCCACAGACTTGTGTGTCTCATGATAGCACACTGTGGCTTGCACTCTGAAGTCTGGAGAGTTGGGTGGAGCTCCTGCCAGAGCCGCGAAGTCAAAGCAATGACTACGCAGATAGTTTTAGCGTGCTAGCAAACACAAGTCTGTGGACCTGGGCTGGGAGGTTTGCTCCCCGATGCAGTGTAGACATGCCCTTAGAAGTCAGGGAGGACAGGCATCGCCTGTAAAAACAGCACTGGAAGAGGGGTGAAGTCAACCCAAACTGAGCATCCATTTCTGGTGGGTGTTTGGACAAACACTGATTTCATTTATATCTTTTTTTAAATCGGGGGTGTTCTATTGATTAGAAGCCCAATCTACACCCTTTATTATGGTGCTCCTGAAGCTATCCTAGCAGGAGCAAGGGAGGGCTGCTATACCAGCATCACAGAACTGCAGAACACAGTGGAGAATGGACAGAAGGCTAGCCGGGAATGAAGGAGGGCCTGGGGAGAGGACAGAAGGCCAGTAGCGGTAGAAACAGACATGAAAATGGGGGCTGAGGAAATGACAGGACAGCAGTGGCTGAGCGAAGTGCTGTTATCCTGAAGGAGCACTGTACATGTACAGAAAGGACATCAGATAGCAATGGGCAGCAATACTCTGGCAGAGGGGACAGCACGCATATGTAGAACATAGTGGCATCATGGACCACTGCTATAGAGCGGCTCTTTCCTAATCCAGTCACAGTGTTGGTAGCAGCCAGACTGCTGTGGTATATTAGCATCTCTCACAGGGGTCGGCAACCGGCGGCACGCGTGCCAAAGGCAGCATGCGAGCCGATTTTTAGTGGCACTCTGCTGCCAGCTGGAGTCCTGGCCTCCGGCCCCGCTCAGCCTGCTGCCTGCCTGGATGAACGGAACCCTCGGCCGGCAGCAGGCTGAGCGGGGCCAGTGGCCAGGACCCCGGCTGGCAGGAGCCAGCGGACAGAACCCCAGACCGGCAGTGGGCTGATCGGCTCAGCCTGCTGCCGGTCTGGGGTTCCGTCCGCCGGCCCTGCTCAGCCCGCTGACGCTCTGGGGTTCTGTCTGCCGGCCCTGCTCAGCCCGATGACGGTCTGGGGTTCCGTCCGCCGGCCCTGCTCAGCCTGCTGCCTGCCTGGATGAACGGAACCCTCGGCCGTCAGCGGGCTGAGCGGGGCCGGTGGCCAGGACCCTGGCTGGCAGGAGCCAGCGGACAGAACCCCAGACCGGCAGCGGGCTGAGCGGCTCAGCCTGCTGCCGGTCTGGGGTTCCGTCTGCCGGCCCTCCTCAGCCTGCTGCCGGTCTGGGGTTCTGTCTGCCGGCCCTGCTCAGCTTGCTGACGGTCCGGGGTTCTGTCCGCCGGCCCTGCTCAGCTCGCTGACGGTCCGGGGTTCTGTCCGCCGGCCCTGCTCAGCTCGCTGACGGTCCGGGGTTCTGTCCGCCGGCCCTGCTCAGCTCGCTGACGGTCCGGGGTTCTGTCCGCCGGCCCTGCTCAGCTCGCTGACGGTCCGGGGTTCTGTCCGCCGGCCCTGCTCAGCTCGCTGACGGTCCGGGGTTCTGTCCGCCGGCCCTGCTCAGCTCGCTGACGGTCCGGGGTTCTGTCCGCCGGCCCTGCTCAGCTCGCTGACGGTCCGGGGTTCTGTCCGCCGGCCCTGCTCAGCTCGCTGACGGTCCGGGGTTCTGTCCGCCGGCCCTGCTCAGCTCGCTGACGGTCCGGGGTTCTGTCCGCCGGCCCTGCTCAGCTCGCTGACGGTCCGGGGTTCTGTCCGCCGGCCCTGCTCAGCTCGCTGACGGTCCGGGGTTCTGTCCGCCGGCCCTGCTCAGCTCGCTGACGGTCCGGGGTTCTGTCCGCCGGCCCTGCTCAGCTCGCTGACGGTCCGGGGTTCTGTCCGCCGGCCCTGCTCAGCTCGCTGACGGTCCGGGGTTCTGTCCGCCGGCCCTGCTCAGCTCGCTGACGGTCCGGGGTTCTGTCCGCCGGCCCTGCTCAGCTCGCTGATGGTCTGGGGTTCCGGTCGCCGGCCCCTTGCCAGCCTAGGATACCGACCACCGGCCCCGCTCAGCCCGCAGCCAGTCTGGAGTTCCAGCCACTGGCCCCCTGCCAGCCGGGGTCCTGGCCACCAACCCTGCTCAGCCCGCAGCCGGTCTGAGGTTCTGGCCACCAGCCCCGCTCACCTCGCTGCTTTATTATTTACTTTACATACAATAATAGTTTAGTTATATAATATAGACTTATAGAAAGAGACCTTCTAAAAACGTTAAAATGTATGACTGGCACACGAAACCTTAAATTACAGTGAATAAATGAAGACTCGGCACATCACTTCTGAAAGGTGGCCGACCCCTGATCGATCAGCTTTGATGCTGGTTCTTAGCTCTAGAGTCACAGGAAGTCACTGTACCTCTCTCAGAGCAGGATCGGGGCCTTCGTTTCTCAAATCTCTGCCATATTCCTTATAAACACATTTCAATACAGGGAAAGGTGGGGAAGGGTGGATAGTTACAGTAAGTAACAGGTTTACGACAGGATGCAATAGAAGCCAGGAAATTATAAATGAAGGCAGATACATGCTGCCTAGATATCCGTAGCCAACTCATGACGTTGCACCATCTTCCGAGGCAGGAAGTAATGCACTATCTAGGCACAATGGCACGAGTTTGCAAGGACATAGTCACCTCACCCTTTAATTTCTTGGCTATTGTCATCACCACAATATCCGTTTAAAAGATGGCTGTCTCCATTTTGCTTGGCACAGCAGTCTGAAAGCACACATGAAGAGAAACACTTGTCACGATGGCTAAACCGTGAAATGCATGCGAGACTAAAAGCTTTAATTAAAATGCTCATTTCTGAGCATCCAGCTAAGGGTGCCTTTTCTGCAAAAGGCTCTCCTCTCTGATCCGAACGCCGTGGGAGCCTATTGCAAGAGATTGCGAACTAGTTTTCTACCTACGTACATCCCGGTTAAACGTAAAAGTAAAACAGTACAGTGCAAGAACTGCATTTCTTATTGTTTCTAAGCTGTGTTACAGTAGCACCGAGGTGACCTGCCCACGGTCAAGTCCAACCCCGCGTTGCTAGGAGCTGTGCAAATGGATAGTAAGAAACGGTCCCTGCTGTGAAGAATAGACAAGGCAGGGAAAGGGTAGGCGGAAGGAAGTAGTATTAACCCCATTTTACAGATGGGGAATTGAGGGGCAAAGTGACATGGGGCTGATTCAAAGCCAATTGAAGTCAATGGCAGATTTTCTGTTAACTTTGACTCAGGGCCTCAGTTGCACAGGAAATCTATGGGAGAACAGGGAATTAAAGCCAGGGGAAGGATGATCCAGTATTTGGGGCATGAGCCTAGGATGTAGGAGGCCTAGGTTCAAGTTTCTGCCCCAGCACAGACTTCCTGTGTCTTTGGCCAAATTACTTAATGTCTCTGTGGCAAAGTTCCCCATCTATAAAATGGGGATAAGAGAAGCTCTCTACCTCCCAGGGCAGGGGTGGCCAACCTGGGGCTCCGGAGCCACATGCGGCTCTTCAGAAGTTAACATGCGGCTCCTTGTACAGGCACCTACTCCGGGGCTGGAGCTACAGGCGCCAACTTTCCAATGGGCTGGGGGGTGCTCACTGCTCAACCCCTGGCTCTGCCACAGGCCCTGCCCCCACTCCACCCCTTCCCGCCCCCTCCCCTGAGCTTGTCATGCCCTTGCTTTTCCCCCCTACCCCCAAGAGCCTCCTGCATGCCACAAAACAGCTGATCAGGAGGAGCGGGGAGGGAGGGGGAGGGGCTAATCGGCGAGGCTGCCGGTGGGTGGGAGGTGCTGGGAGCGGGGGTGGGGGAGCTGATGGGGGCTGCTGACCGTGGCTCTTTGGCAATGTACATTGGTAAATTCTGGCTCCTTCTCAGGCTCAGGTTGGCCACCCCTGTCCCAGGGGAATTGTGAGGGTAAATACATTCTGGATCATGAGATGCTCTGATACGACAGTGATGGTGGCCATAGAGGTACCTTAACTAGCTGTCCTAGGACACTACCTTAGCCACAAGGCCATCCATTCTCTTGAGGTGTGTTGTCTTTGTTAGGTGGGTCAGCAGAAAGACTAAAGCTAAATCAGGACAGGGAGACTAAAATTCCTTTTCCCCCTTTGCAGCCATGCCTCTGAGACTGAGCCACGTTTCCTGGAAGCTGGCACTTCTATTAGATCTATTCGGTGGCTACAGAGAGGGACCTCGGTCATCTTTGCTGTCAATTTGGTGCCTTCCATGGGCACTAAATGTACATGTCCCAGTACAATAAATCTGTTAGGAATGAGCCGAGAGACAGCCCATCCCGTGAGCAGACTCGATCGCTCAGTGTTTTCAGTTATTTATATAAATAAAATCAGGATTTTTTTTAAAAGCTCCCCAAACTTTCAAGCCTAGGGAGGGCTGAATGAAAGTCAGACAGAACATTCAGACAGCAGAAACTGTAAAATGGAGGGTTGAAATCAGTCCAGAGCAGAAGAGGCTTGGTGCCAGTCCTTGAGTCAAATGATGAGATGCCGATAGCCAGATTCTCCCCTCTGATGTAGCAGCTCAAAGGGATCGGGAAGTTGCCAGATCTACCCAGCTGCTATAGAGGTGGTGTGGCCGGCTCCTGCATCACCCCGTTCCCAGAAGCCCTTGGCATAGGCGGTGTTGTAGGATGCACATTCCTCAACCCCTGGCTGGCAGATGGATCTTCGGTGTATCTCAGAGCAGCCCTCAGGCTGCTTCAAAGCATGCCGAAGCCAGCATAGAAATGGCCCTAGAATCAGGCCATTGTGGCACTCATGCTCCCCCCTACCCCACGCATAGCAATGCGTCTTGGAGCTCAGCTCCCATTTAGGAACTTACATAAGGGCTAGATTTTTCCTACCCCTTATTTTGATGCCTAACAAGGAGATGAGCTGTACTGGAAAATCCGGCCCCAATTGGGAGTGCTGTGCACTCTTGGAAAACTCTGGCCATAAAGAATTTTTAGGCATAGTCTCTAGCAACTGGCTGCAATGCCTGATATGTTTTCTCCCTTCCAGCATTATGGTGCCTTTCGGCCATCCCTGCTATCCAGCCAGAATCCCTATTAGCATGGACTGGGCACACAGCAGTGATGCAGATCTTTGGGGTGAGACATTCTACCTTGGCAATTTCTTCACTGACGACATCTCTGGCCTCCTAAAGTCCAAGGCAAGAATATCAGGTCTTATAGACAAGACATTTCTAAGCCGTTTATCGCAAACTGGCTGTACACTGGCTCCATTGTTAGTGATAATAATAAAACAAGGGGGACGCTCATGGGTGATAAGAGACATTCATTATTTTAAGCCAAATCCTGTCCCCAGCATGGGACCTCCATAGGGGTCTATGGACTCCTTTCTTCATCAACCTCCCTGGCTGCAGAAGAGCTACACCCCAGCCTTAGCTGCAGTTGTCTGGCTACACTTCTGTTCCATGGTACATATGCACAGCCACAGATCTACTGGTCCCATCCCTTCTCCAAACATCGCCTCACGCTCAGTTCCTGGAAGCCCCCAGACAGCTGGGTTCTGCAGGGCTCAGTGAGTGTCGACCCACTGCATGGGGTGCCAGAATCCTGCCTCTCCCCCCCCCCCTGCACAGTACAACCACGCTAGGTCAACTGCCAGCAGAGCCCTGTAGTCACTACACTTTGGTAGCAGATTGGCTGTTGTATGCAATCTGTTTAAATCTGGGACTGCAAGGAGCAGCCTGTCTCCTAAAGTTGCAAGGGGAGAGAACTCATGTTGGAATGACATCCAAGGAGGGAGGCCACTCTCATCATCCAGTGGTTGTCCGTGTAACCGTCGCCACGTGAATGAGTTTACACATTGTCTTCTGGCATAGGGTCTGGTCCAAAGCTCATTGGAATCAACAGGAGTCTTTCCATTGGCTTTGAATCAGGTCCTTAACTTGCAACGTTAATTACACGTGGGTTATAGTGAAATATGTTTGCGAGCCTGGCACCACAGTCAGGAGTCATTTTAATGCCCAGTTTTACGTTAAAGAATACAAATGTGCTCCCCTTACTACATACAGGCTAGGCCATACCCTAAAGAATTCATGGGTTCCTCTGTGTAGACTCTGCAGTGCATGGTTTGTTCTGCCCACAGGGGTGACGACCGGGAAGGGAGCAGGGTCAGAAGGACTAGCTGAGGCCAAAAATGCGTGGGATTACCCGGAAAAAAACAAAATAGCTCCTCAAGAAAGTCTATCACTTTGACACAATCGAATCTCCACGTGCAGCATTTATATTGGAATAAATGTGCTATCTGAAGGTGAAATTAACAAAACCATCAGAACGGTCATTGCGGCTAGGACCAGTGGCCTGCTACTCCACCTGCTGCTCACAGACGCTTGAGAGGGAAGCACTAGAAACCCTGTAATTGACAATTAGGAAATAACCTGCCATAGGGGAAGTTGTTTCCTAACCCGGTCTGTTAATGGGTGACTTATGCCCTTCAGCGTGAGAGTTTATATTACTCACATTTTTTTATCCCATCTAATGTAAATGTGGATGATCTCACTACCCTTATAAAGGCCATATCCTTTTTTGGGGGGGGGAATCCTGCTATGCTTTTGAACTCAGTGGTGCCTTATGGCAGTGAGTTCCATAGGTTAACTGTATCTTGTTAAACGATGTTTCCTTGGATCAGTTTTAATTTTTTTACTTTGGTTCCGCCCCCCCCCCCCTTTTGTTCCCGTTTTTCTTTTACTATGAGTGGTAAATCTGATGCTTTTATTTATCGCCTCATGGTCTCGCTTAACTTCCCTCTAAACTGAACAGTCCCTCCTCCTCCTCCTCTCCACATCCCTCCAGTCATTTTCATTGCCTGTCTCTTTCTGCTGTGCCTTTTTGAGATGAGGACACCGCACCTGAGCACACTATTCCAGGTGCCACTTGATTGATTTATTGGTTGGCTGCGGCTGCACATTGAGCAGTAGATTTCATTGTGGTGTATGGGTTTCTGTGGAGCTTCCGTATCCCATAGTATTTCGTTCCCTGCACCCAAGCCCTTGGTTTGGAAGTGGATTTTACCTCTCCTGCCTCTGTAGTGAAATGCATTTGGTCATACCAGCCAGATCCTCACTGTGTGTAAATCGGTGCAATTCAATTGACGTCAAGCCGCTATATCAATCGATGCAATCTGAGGATCTGGCCTTAAGTTTTAATAGAGAAGGCGCTAGTAGCGGGCTGGTCACCCGCTCCGGCTCGGAAAGGGTTAAAGCCAGCCCTGGGAGAGGGCTGGGGCTGCGAGCTAAAGGCTCACTGATTGGGGAAGCAGCTGGGCCACGCCCCAATCCGGCCACAGCTGGCCCTATAAAAGGCCAGTGAGGCAAGAGCTGACAGTCTCTCTCTCTAGCAGTAGAGAGAGGGACCTGGCTGCTTGGGAGCAGAGCAAAGTACCAAGAGTGGAGCAGGGCTGGGGGAAGGCTAGAGGAGCTGGGGGAGCTCCAGCCTGGAAAACCCCCACGCTGCAGGCCTTTGATGAAAGGCCAGGAAGGGTACTGGGATTGCAGAGGTGCAGCCCAGGGTAGGCCAAGGCAGCAGGTCCAAACCCCCCTTGCCAATGATGAGTGGCCTTTACAGACTGCAGTCTGCCCCAGTGAGCGGGGGCTAGATGGTGACTGGCAGTAGCCACTGAGGCAAGGTGGGGATTGGGGGTTCCGAGGGGAGACCCAGATCTGTGGGGGTACTGCCAGGGGGCAGCACCCAACATAAAGGGGCACCAGGGTCCGGGAGGGACACGGGGGTCAGTGGCAAGTGGGACATCGGCCAGCAGAGGGCGCTCCGGAGCTGGAAAAGCTAATTCCCTGGACAACCAGCAGGAGGCGCCGTGCTGGTGAGTCGTTGCCCCACTACAGGGCTGAACCAAAAATGTCACATCCAAACACACCTGAACTTTGGGGTATGGATTNGCCAGCAGAGGGCGCTCCGGAGCTGGAAAAGCTAATTCCCTGGACAACCAGCAGGAGGCGCTGTGCTGGTGAGTCGTTGCCCCGCTACAGGGCTGAACCAAAAATGTCACATCCAAACACACCTGAACTTTGGGGTATGGATGGAGATTCAGATCCAAACTTTGTGTCTGGCCCCTTTCTCGGTAACATGCTAAACAACCCCCCCTGGCTCTTATCACGGAAGCCCTTGAAGAAGTTCAGCTCCAAGTTCTAACTCTGAAGCTTGGGCCCGACGCTGGGTCATACTCATGATCAACGTAGTCTTGTCTGAACCAATCCCAGACATTGAGAAATACGCAGACTTCCCATCTGCCACAAAAACTCTTTCCGGGACAACAGTCAAGTGTCCTCCTGACACTGATCGAAAAAATAGATCCTTAAAAGTAACTTGGGGGATGGCGTAGTGTTATAAGGCATGAAATAAATCTGGGGACATGCAGTGCATATAGAAAATAACTCTGGTGGGGGGAGGGATAGCTCAGTGGTTTGAGCATTGGCCTGCTAAACCCAGAGTGGTAAGTTCAATCCTTGAGAGGACCACTTAGGAATCTGGGGCAAAAATCAGTACTTGGTCCTGCTAGTGAAGGCAGGGGGCTGGACTCAATGACCTTTCAGGGTCCCTTCCAGTTCTATGAGATAGGTATATCTCCAATTAGAGCAGGGTTTTGTTTTTCCATTGCTCCAACCATGCATATCCTCTCCCTCTGTTACTCTATCCGTACCTCTCTCCGCTCTTTCAACCCCGCCTCCCCGATATTCCACCCACCCACCCACCAAAAAAAAATCTGGGAAACCCCATTCAAATTTAGATCCTTCTGAAGTTGCCTTATGAGTTCTGTAGCACTTTAATTGCTCTTTAGACCCCCATGCTGGAAGCCATGGGAATTTCTCTGGAAACTCAGCAGCACTAATACAGACCATTTCCTCACTGCCATGCAAAGATACTGTACAATTCAGGTAAATCTAGGGAGCACGGAGGAGATTGCTTGTTAGAGTATGAATTTCTGTAAACCACTTCCTTGCATCTCTAATATAGATTTCAATTTGTAACACCGCTTTGTGAGAGGGACGGCCATTTTTGCTATCCGGAATTTTCTTGTGCTATTCCAGCTCTTTAAGACCCTAAGACCTTTAAATTCCATCTAGTGTCTATCACATGCCATTGAATTGGCATGTTTGCAAATTACATGCAGTGAGATCCTTCCATACCAGCAGCTCTGTCTCAGATTCCCCACCATCCCTGCCAAAGTAGTATTGCCTGCACATTTTTTTCATCTTTTCATTGAGTTCTGTGTGTCAGCCAGCGCATTCTTTAGCATAGGCTTCAGTAGGCATGGTAACTGGTTCCTGATTGCAAGCTGCCTTACGTGTTTGCTCCTATTTCTTTCTGGATTTTTTTCTTCTTCTTCTTAGGTGATGACTTAAATGTGTTTAGTGTTATCAGTCCCATCTGTTGTGTTTGTGATAAATTGCCTAGATATAATAAAAAGCCCTAATTGAGGTAGTGATTCATTGAATAAGCAAAGCTTGTTCATCAGGACTGTGAATCTGGACTGTTGATAGCTGCAGGTACCTCAGGGCTGCCCAGAATGATTGCTATGTTGACTTTGTCTAATTGCAGGGGAGGAGCTAGGAAAGCAGTGATGGGCAGTGTAACACACAGTAGGGTGGTTGAAAAATACTGGCATAACCATGCAGAGCTAAACAAACGGACTGACAAAGCTCTTGGCATATTATTAAAAAATCTGGCAAAATGCTCATCTCTTGACAAAAACGTAGAAAGACTAGTAATCCATAACTTTATCCCATGTTGGATTTTAAAGTGGCTAATGCCAAGTTGTCTGTCAAAATTAATAGGGCATTGCTGCTTCTTATAGAACAGGAAAAAAGATTCCTCGTGCATCATTTTTGTTAGCAATGAATAAAATATATCTGCTAAAAATTATTTAGAGAAAGCTTTGGTAGATGCTAATTTTGATTTGGGAAGAGCAGCACTTTAGCAATGACGTTCCCCCGTACGAACTTGTGCTAAAGCATAAAACCTCCTATTGATATCAGAAATCTGCCATGATCTCAAACTATAGTACAAGTAAGTTTAAATTCCGATATGTTAAATTACTGATTGACACTTTTGTCCAGATTTGGGGGTTTCCTCCCAATAATGTTCATTACATCTAACAACTTTCTTTGAATTTATTTAATTTGCAGTGTTGTGCTGATAATGAGGATCTTCACAGGCGCTGATCAATAAATAGACTTGTTTATAATCATGGTGGGCAGTATTTACCCTCTTTTTGCTATGGTGAAAGATATTGACTCTGTTAGTTAAACTACTGCTACTTTACACTTGAACTTCGGGAATGTGGCTCTTAAAAATATATTCCACATTATTCATCTCTTTATGGAAAAATCCTGCAGGGGCTTTCTGACAGCTGTGACTTCAGTGCTCCACCACACAGGATTGGACCCTTAAAAGTTTTCTTCATTGGTCAAAAGTGTGTGGGGGGAGGGGTTGTTTGTTTTTTGCTCTAAAGGAGTTTTCAGATTATAATCTGAACGATCATTCGCGGGAATTGTGTACAGATGTGGTCTCCTCACCTCAAAAAGGATATTCTAGCACTAGAAAAGGTTCAGAAAAGGGCAACTAAAATGATTAGGGGTTTAGAGAGGGTCCCATACGAGGAGAGATTAGAGAGGCTGGGACTCTTCGGCTTGGAAAAGAGAAGACTAAGGGGGGACATGATAGAGGTATATAAAATCATGAGTGATGTTGAGAAAGTGGATAAGGAAAAGTTATTTACTTATTCCCATAATACAAGAACTAGGGGTCACCAAATGAAATTAATAGGCAGCAGGTTTAAAACAAATAAAAGGAAGTTCTTCTTCACGCAGCGCACAGTCAACTTGTGGAACTCCTTACCTGAGGAGGTTGTGAAGGCTAGGACTATAACAATGTTTAAAAGGGGACTGGATAAATTCATGGTGGCTAAGTCCATAAATGGCTATTAGCCAGGATGGGTAAGAATGGTGTCCCTAGCCTCTGTTCGTCAGAGGATGGAGATGGATGGCAGGAGAGAGATCACTTGATCATTGCCTGTTAGGTTCACTCCCTCTGGGGCACCTGGTATTGGCCACTGTCGGTAGACAGATACTGGGCTAGATGGACCTTTGGTCTGACCCAGTATGGCCTTTCTTATGTTCTTATGTTATGTTCTTATGTTCTTAATTAAAAACTCATGAAGGGAACCCCATTCTTTACATAACACTCTGGAAAAAATACCATCAAGTGCGCGCTAGTTAAAATTGGCACGTCCTCCCCCAGGAGCTCCCGAGTGTAAAGGACAATATAAAACCTGAGAGTTACAGGAAGAATCTTTGCAAGTTAAAATGATGTAACGGCTGACTTGCTTTCTGATCGGCTGCGCTTCCCATGTGCTTAAATTCAATACAGATGCTGTCATTATTATTTACTGTTTGAGTCCTGGGCGCACCAAGAGGCCCTAAACAAGGAAGCAAACTCCATTGTTTTAGGTGTAGTATGCGCACACAGTGAGAAGACAGTCCCTGCCCCAAAGAGTTTACAATCTTAAGTAATGTTGAATTTATGTCTGAAAAACTGGTTTTTCTGACAAATACTGTTACTAGTTATTACATTTCCATGGCCTGTTAAGGCCCAGGGACCTAATCTTGGAACCCCTCATGCACGGGAGCAACCCCAGTGACTTTATGGAATAAGCTGCATGAGTAAGGATGGCTCAGACACATGATCTGGATGTAGCATACATTTGAAAACAAAACGTAGTTATATAGATTAGGGCAAAAGTCCTGCATGTCAGACGCCCACTGAAGTCAATGGCAATTTGGGGCGCAGAAGGAATGCAGGGTAAAGTGTTCATGCTGCTCATAATGGAGAGGCTCTGACTTTGCTGTTACCTGAAATAAACGAAGGTGGTTCAGCATTTTTACCACAGATGTAAAAAGCGCAACTGGTGAGTACAGTCCTAACATGAGTGTCAGATCTGGGTGTCTCGGAGGCTAGCACGAACAGCACATGTTAGCACGTAGGCAGGAGTGTGAGTAAACTTTGACTCTTGACTTCAAGAGGATCGTGCAAATGTTCTTCAAATGCTGACGGAATAAACATGTAAATAGGAGATGGGCTGATTTCCTGCTGTTCATGTTTGCTCACTGTGAACATTTGGTTCACTTGGCTTGCCTCATTATTTCAGCTGGGGAAAATCACTATATGAATTAATAGCAGATTTCCCTGCTGAAAATAAATGTTTACCAGTTTTATTTTTTTTTCCTTTTGGCAGAGACCTGGCTTTTTGTCTGACTGCCTCCTTTTTTGGCCTGCACATCCCCAAGGTGTGTAATTAAAGTGAGGGAATTTGCACATAGTGCTTTAGGGGCTTAATGAATAGAAAACACAGGATATTTCATTGATTTGGTGCATACGATATAGTCAGTGTGCATTTCCTTTGTAAATTTCAAAAAGAGGCCCATAATAACATATGTGCATTCAATCCAGTACAATAAAAAAGGGGGGTTGGGGGAAACGGCATTTGTTTCCAAATTCTAATATAAATACACTGAAAAGAGCAATTTAGATTAAAGCAAAAAGGGTTGCAACTTCAACATGGTTCAGAATTAACAATCGAGCTATATTTTGCCACAGATATAATTTCACTTAGTGTATATATGGAAATATTTGGAAAACGCTATTATATATTGCAGCATGTGAATATCTGATTCTGTTAGCTTAAAAACTCAAACGCCTCTTAAAAAGATGTGTGTACAGTATAGTATGCATATACGTCACTTAATATTATATAATTTGTGTGCATAGTATAATTTATAATTGGTATGGGTATTTTTTGTGTAATGTGTGTTTATATGATGTTATAAATATATATAATTTTTGGGGGTGGGGGGAAGTGTGTGCCACAAAATCAATTCTTCTTTGCAGGAAGGTTCCCAAAATGAGTCTTCAACCTGTCAGCAACTCAGATTTGTGGACTTCCCAACTAGAAGTTTAGAAATACATGTTCTCATTATACTGAGCAGCATAGTAACCCCTATTTTGGCCCAAATTCTGGACCCACTTAAAGAGGTACATGGTTTTGTATGTACTTGTGCAGCACCAAACGCAAGGGAGGCCTTGATTTTGACTGGTGTCTCTGGGCCAAACCTTTGGATCTGCTGTGCCAGGGAATTTGCATCTTCTCTGCCCCATCGAGAAAATCTCTGCAGGGGGCTCCCTGACTCAGCACAGAAACTAGAATGTGGCTGGTGGGTGGGGGCTAGCCCGTGGATCTGTGCACAGCAGAAACAAAGCAAATTTGGGGAGAAAATCAGCCCAAATTCACTATTCCACCCTCCTCGCTCCCTACAAATCCTGCATAATTCCTATGGACAACCCCCTTTGCTTGCAGCATCAGGAAATGTCCCTTGATTCCCAGTCTTACCCATTAATGTTCTCAGTCTGCTTCTATAGGAGAAGACAATTGTCTGGAATCTCACCATTTACTTTACACACACCTCTGCTCCTCTGGCTACGCTTTCATAGAATCATAGAATATCAGGGTTGGAAGGGACCTCAGGAGGTCATCTAGTCCAACCCCCTGCTCAAAGCAGGACCAATTCCCAACTAAATCATCCCAACCAGGGCTTTGTCAAGCCTGACCTTAAAAACCTCTAAGGAAGGAGATTCCACCACCTCCCGAGGTAATCCATTCCAGTGCTTCATCACCCTCCTAGTGAAAAAGTTTTTCCTAATATCCAACCTACACCTCCCCCACTGCAATTTGAGACCATTACTCCTTGTTCTGTCATCTGCTACCACTGAGAATAGTTTAGATCCATCCTCTTTGGACCACCCCCCTTCAGGTGGTTGAAAGCAGTTATCAAATCCCCCCTCATTCTTCTCTTCTGCAGACTAAACAATCCCAGTTCCCTCAGCCTCTCCTCATAAGTCATGTGCTCCAGCCCCCTAATCATTTTTGTTGCTCTCCGCTGGACTCGTTCCAATTTTTCAACATCCTTCTTGTAGTGTGGGGCCCAAAACTGGACACAGTACTCCAGATGAGGCCTCACCAATGCCGAATAGAGGGGAATGATCACGTCCCTCAATCTGCTGGCAATGCCCCTACTTATACAGCCCAAAATGCTGTTAGCCTTCTTGGCAACAAGGGGACACTGTCGACTCATATCCAGCTTCTCGTCCACTGTAATCCCCAGGTCCTCTTCTGCAGAACTACTAGCCATTCGGTCCCTAGTCTGTAGCAGTGCATGGGATTCTTCCGTCCTAAGTGCAGGACTCTGCACTTGTCCTTGTTGAACCTCATCAGGTTTCTTTTGGCCCAATCCTAAATCAAGTCACTTCCTTCCCCAAAATGGTGCCTCTCAATCATCACTCTCCCCGAGGAGCCAAATGTTTCTCTATTCATGGTGCTACTGTTAACTCAGGGGGCCCATGACCAGGCTCAGGATCTGAACTTGGTTCCACAATGGGACAGTCCATTGGGCCATCCCTAATCACCTTTGTTTTAAATGGAATATTAAAATGTCTGGGCTTCCAGGAAAGAGCAACCCTAGGAACATCTTCCAGGCTAAATCTGAGTATGGAGGAAAGAGTTTAAGGGTGTGTGGAATTCAGAGGGGAAGGAGAATCTAGAATCTCCATACAACTTAATTCTGTCCTTACAATGAAGACAGGTAAAAGCTTATTTATATCCAAATAAGGTGAAAAAAATAGTTTTTCTCTCTTCCCTTTGACCCGTTTTCTATGATCTGTTTTTCACGGTGGAAGATTAAGTTCGATTGAAAGAATCCATTGGATAAGACGTGCATATTGAATTGAAAAAGGCATTTAATCATTAGAAGACAACATTGCAGAGCGTGCGATGCGTCACAAATGGAGAGAGGCTGTTTCCAAAGAATCTCCGGCCTAACTGGAAGCTGGAAGAACTGTTGGAAAGCTTAGCCTTCCAATGCAGTTGTGGTCAGAGGCCTCTGTCAGGACTGAAAAGTATCTGAACTTCAGGGGACTTATCCTAGCTGGAAATGATCCTCCAAACCTTTTGAGATTCACCCTTCTCTAATGACAAGATTATTCATTTGCGTACTGGACTTCATCATTTAGTGCCTGGTCATGCACCATTGGAGGATCACTTAGAAACCTGCTAAAGAGCTGGAATAGTAAGTTGGTGCAGTAACCTCTCATCAATTGAATCCTCAAATCTGGTAAGCTAATAGAACTTGATATCTTCCTGGTCCTCAGTGAACATGTATTCACATCTCACAATCAACACAATGCTGAATAAGTCAGCGTGGTTTTTGGTCTCTGCTCAGATGGTTCCCAGGAGTCGAATGGGAAAGACGTTCAGGTCAGGATTAAGGTAAAGCAGGGGTCGGCAACCTTTCAGAAGTGGTGTGCCGAGTCTTCATTTATTCACTCTGATTTAAGGTTTCACGTGCCAGTCATACATTTTAACATTTTTAGAAGGTCTCTTTCTATAAGTCTATAATATATAACTAAACTATTGTTGTATGTAAAGTAAATAAGGTTTTTAAAATGTTTAAGAAGCTTCCTTTAAAATTAAATTAAAATGCAGAGCCCCCCCGGACCAGTTGCCAGGACCCGGGCAGTGTGAGTGCCACTGAAAATCAGCTCGCGTGCCGCCTTCGGCACCCATGCCATAGGTTGCCTACCCCTGAGGTAAAGCTAGGTGGAGAATCTTGCTGAGTTCTGGCTACTGCCATGTTCATCAGTTCCAACACTAGGATACATCCAGGACAAAAAGGGAGAGGAAAAAGCATGTTCAGCGTATGGATCCAAATCAGTATGCTCTAGCTATTAGTTGGCTTCATTTGTTTTTGAATAAAACGAGGAAAACCAGCACAAATACTCTTCAAATGCAGCAGTGCAGCATCTTGGTTTTTCATCAGATTCTCACAGGCCATTGCATGCGTACACTTTAGAGCAGGGAAAGAGGAAAATGTATGTCTCCACACTTATTTTCTCCAGCTGCAAGGGCTCCTACTGGCTATTCAATTGTTTGTAGGGTGTGAGAACCTCTTAGAGAAGCTAACTCTCCTGGTACCCTAAGAACCCATGATGTGATGCTCCTAAACAGCCAAGGCACTTGGAAATGTGGCTGTTTATATATAATGGTTATATGCTATTCCCCGATCTTGAAATAACCAAGTGTTTTAATCACAGGCAGTTTGCCCTTTTGGTCAAGTGGAACATTTGTTATTTAATATCTTTACTTTTCATACCACTCATTAGATATTTTCCTTAAACTAAGTAGGGGAAAAGGCTTGTGTGCTGAGGAAGCATGATTAAGGTACAAGACAGGGGCTTGAGAGATCTGGATTCATTTCTTGGCTCTGTTACAACCTTCCAGTGTGACCTAGGGCTAATAATTTAATCTGTCCGTTTCCCATCTGTAAAATAGGGATAATAATCCTTCCTCTCTCCCACCCTTTGTGTCTAGACTGCTTACATGGCAAGCTATTTGGGGCAAGGACTGTCTCCTTTACTAGGTGTACTCCCAGTGCCTGATATTGGGTGGGATCTCTAGGCATGACTGTGGTGGTGCCGTTTTTAGTGACAACAATGGATGCATCAGTTCCAATTAAAAAAGTGGACCCACAATCAAACCAAACCTTTTTTTACGGTTCTAATAAGTTTAGATAATTTTTTTAACTTCACCTGGAAGGATCAAAATGAGACAAGAGAGGAAATTTGCTGGTATCAAAAGCAGAAGTTGGACCAAGAAACAGAAATCTCATGAGAGAACCTGTTTGGGAAGACTTGCAACCCAATCTTGCAAACTCAATGGGTTCAGGTAGTTAGGATAGACCTTGGATCAGCATCCAAATTTAGGATATTTATCCAACCCTAGCCTGTATTATGAACCTCTTGAGGTTCATCCACCCTTAAAAGTAGGGTGCACAACAACTACTCCACAAAACCTATGCACACATGCATGCGTACACACAAGAAACTTCTGTTAAATTGGTTGAGCTTCTTTAGATAACATATTCCAACATTTGCCTATCAAGCAGGAATTGGAGTGACTTATATTTCTTCCCATGTTGTCCACTGATAGAGTTGATGTGTTCTGTAATAAATCCAGCCATTGCAGGCAACAGCCATAATGACTAGACAAATCACCCCCAGCCTTGCCTGTGGAGGAGCAGAACTCTAGTCCTTCTGCTTCAGCAACATAGGCCTTGCTAACATGAGCTAAGGGAGACAGCCCTTAGGCTGGACTGCTAATAGGTTATTTAACCTCTCTGAGTGCTTGCTACATCAAACATGCACCACTATCCCAGTCTAATTTCACCAGGAGGGGAATGTTCATAAGCAGAAGCCAGTTTTTAACTGTTAATTTGGAGGTTCAGTCTTCCCAAAATGAGCCTCCGTGGCAGCTGCCCTATAGATGCACGTGGGGCCTCTTGTGCTTTGCAACTACGGGAGCTGATCATGAACCATCCATGGAACCCTGGGTCCTCTGTGGTGGTCACGGAATTTCAGATTATGCATTATTCCATGGCACCCCCTTCTTCCATGCTGTCGGGTTCTTTAGCATGATATTAACCTCCTCGTGTAAGGCTGTGGATGTTCTTTTTGGATGGGTCAGGTGTGCCAGGTGCAGAGAGCACTAAAAGGCCCCTGGCTGTTGAACCCTTCAGTAGGTGAAAGATCCTCTCCTAAAGATGCCAAGACAGAGCACTTTATCCCAACGGCGTTACAGCAAATGACTAGAATAAGGAATTCTGTTTTGTCTAGAATGAGAGCTAGACCTGTCCCTGAAGGGTGGCACTAACGGAACTAGGTGTGCACGTAATATGTTCATCCTCTCGCTTTCTGAGCCCTTTCCGAAAGTTATGTTGTTGGTTTTTAACTCTTGTAACACTGGAACATAGCCCCTCCCCCCAAATCAATCGTGGTTATGCAGCAGAGTTAATGGGTCCTGGATCTGGAGGGCTTTCCATTTTCTATGCAGCCAAAAAGGGGAATTTGAAAGGAAGGAGGATCAGGAGCTGTGAACAACTGGAGTCTGCTCCTCAGCATTCAGCCACTCACTCCTCCCCAACCCCCACCCCCTTGGGCTTCCCTCGCAAGCTGATCATTTTCCTGAATACCATAGATCATTGTCTTCCCACAGCCTCAGGATCTGCAACCTGCTGGGGCCTGCAATGCCAGAAGGCAGCTATTTCCCCATGGAGCTGGGACTCCCGGTTGCTTACATTTTATTTTTAAATGTTCCCAAAAGGCCTGGGGTTCACACCATTCACTGATGTCACACACATTTTCCTCTGAACGTGTTAAGCTGTTTGCTTTTAGTCATACAAATGCCAAACAGACTTAAATCTCGTCCGCCTCTGTCTTCCCCACTCCTGGCTTTGAGCAGCCGCTCAAAAGGAATTGCAGAGTGTTTTGCCACTAAGTTGGGGAAAACTCACTCCTAAGCCGAGAGCTTGAGCCTGGCAAATTTCAGCTAATGCCTTCGAAATAGAGAGCACTGATATGTGGCTGTGATGGTGGGTACTTCAGTAATGCAACTGAGGGCTAGGTGGAATCAGGCTACTACAAATGAAAGGTGAATGGGAAAATTTACTCTTAGATGGGAGGTTAGGCCTAGATTTACCTTATTTGAACACTGATAGCCGTTGCTGTATTATAATCAGATCCTGCAGTCCTGAGATAGGCAACACTACCACTTGCTTTAAGGGCAGTTATGCCTGAGTCTGGACTGCAGGACTTGCTCCTATGTTTACATAATAGGCACAAAAATATTCATAGTAGTAAAAAAAAATCATAAAAGCAGGAAAGGGATTTCATGAAGCAGAACAACTCTTCAGAACTGATATGGGGCATGTGCTGCGGTTTGGTCCCTCCTCAGATCTGCTCCCGGTATGTACGCAGAGTCACACCCAGGTCCCCGACACTTGTATGGTGCCTTCTGTACCTCTTTTATGTCTGAGTGTCACCGTGCCTAGTGGAAGTCTCTAACAGAAGTAATCTCCTGTTCAAGTGGAAGTGTTTCATCCTGCCTCAGTAGTAATAGATCAAAGTATTCCACACGATTGTGAACAGCGGCTGTGAACTCAACCTCCTCATCTCTAGGGCTCAAACAATGGGATGCCCAGAGATGCATAATCATTTTTTGTTGTTCCCTCTTCCCCGCTCCCAAAAAAACCAACAACCCTAAGTAGGTCAGTATAAAGTGGGACTTCAACAAACAATGCATCTATGGACAGGGATGGCATGAGACTATTTGGACACTGGGGACATATACAAGTCTTGATTTCCCCTTATTCGGTTTGGGCTTGAACGAGCAAGGGGGTGCATACTCTGTCCCAGATCCAGCAAAGCATTTAAGCACCTACTTAAATGTAAGCATGTGATTAGTCTCATGGGCTGGCTACCCACATCAGACGCAGCACCTAGCCACATCAGCTCCTTCATTTCACCTATAAAGGTGTAGACCAGGGGTAGGCAACCTATGGCACGGGTGCCAAAGGCAGCACGTGAGCTGATTTTCAGTGGCACTCACACTGCCCGGGTCCTGGCCACCGGTCCGGGGGGTTCTGCATTTTAATTTAATTTTAAATGAAGCTTCTTAAACATTTTAAAAACCTTATTTACTTTACATACAACAATAGTTTAGTTCTATATTATAGACTTATAGAAAGAGACCTTCTAAAACGTTAAAATGTATTACTGGCACGCGAAACCTTAAATGAGAGTGAATAAATGAAGACTCGGCACAGCACTTCTGAAAGGTTGCCGACCCCTGGTGTAGACTTAAGTGAACCCTTAGTTGGAGACAATGTGGCAGCAGGAATACAAGCTGCAGTGTAACACCATGGTTTCCAATGAAACCCCAGGGCTAAACTGTGCTAAATAAAAACCCAAAAGATGTATGCCAGAGCAAAGAAACTTGACTGGGAAGGGTTTATGTGTCCATAGTTCAGTTATCCCACAGTGCACTGGTAAATGTATTTTGTGAATATATTCTATGAAGCCTTATAGTAAAAGCTGTGTTATCCACAAGCTCTATTAACCAGCATTTCTGATATCTCCCAATACAAATCTTCAGTCTAGTAACCAGAACTAATATACTGTCCAGGAGGTTATGTAATGGCACATTCTGCACTCTACTTTTCTGAAAAAGAGGCAGAAGACAAGTAAGGAAGCTGATATCGGGGATTTATTCAAAAAAGCAGCTTCCAGGGTGTGTCACAGGGTCATTACAGATTCAGCCCAATCTCCTACACCTTCAACATCTACAATGATAATTGATGTTGAGAATGCCTGAGGCACTGCAAGATCCTGAAGTGCCTTCTGAATCATCAAAGAGAGATTAAATTATGTTCAGTACAGTTTTAGTGTTGTGTATTTTTAGTGATCTGGGTGCACGCCATGTGCTGCCCATAGTGATATGAAGTGTCATAAGATAACCTACTGTATAGAAAACTTTACCTTTATACACCTAAGTGCTTCAAGAAACCCACCACTCTGCAGTGCAATACTACTACTGGATTGGTGAGTACTCGTATACTATTTTATACTTTATTCATTTTATTGTATTCTAATTATTTGAAAATTGGTATTCCATTGGTAAGTATAACTCTCTGTTAACCGGAATATTTGATTAACCGACACTCCCCAGCTCCCCAACATGCCGGATAACAAAGCTTTTACTGTATTTCGACTTTCTTTCTTTCTTTCTTTCTTTCTTTCTTTCTTTCTTTCTTTCAGAGCAATAGCTTTAAAGATACTTAGGCCAGCAGCTCTAACTAAATGAATATAAGAAACACATAAGTGGGAGGAAAAGAGAATGACTATAAAGTAACAATCAAGCCTGGGAAAATATTCATGACTTCTACCTTCCCTCCCCATCCCCAGAGGTTACCCTGCTATCTCAAAAGAGTGTTTGATGCGGTGCTGAAAGAAGACTATATAATATCATAAATCGAGGTTCTGCTCTGGAAAGTCACTATGTTAAAACGAGGCCTTTTTACTTCTCAGATCTGCCCCCCGGTATGTACTCAGAGTCACACCCAGATCCCCTATATTCTGTGATTCCACCACTGCAGAATTTTTCATGGAATCTGCTTCCTGCTGCAGACTTGTGCTCAGCATTTAAGCTGTTGTTCGTTAGAAAAGGTTATCTTTCTAGCGCTCATGGTTGTTAAAATGCCCCTGAAAACATGAATCAAGTGCAAGCCAACATAGTGTAGTCTTTCTGAGTCTGCAGAGAGCCTGCGCTTAGTACATTCGGGATGCAGTTGGTAATAAATAATATTTACAGTGCCAGCCATTTATTTACACCTGTTCATAGGTGTTCCTGAGGGCATAGTGTGGTCTGCAAAAATGAAAGAGCTCAGCCTGACTCAGATCCCAGGTTCAGTTTACAGGGCTGCCAGTTAGAAAAAATATCGTTTTACTTGCGCTAATAACTGTAAGACGGATGAACTGTCCTGTTCATTTCTGTGGTGTGTTGACTCTGAAACCTAATGTAGAAGCTAATGTGTTTACCGCAGCATCTCAAATTGCCTTCCCAGGTGCCCAAAACCCCAACTGTCCCTCACCCAGCTCCTTAACCTGCATGGGGGAGCTGAAGGTTTATGTCTGACCAAAGGAGACCAGATACATAACATACAGGTCTGTCGCATCTTAGGCGCATTTAACATGTGCGATTTCAGCTTTACGCGGTCGGCAAAAACAAGAAAAAAAACAAAAAAAAAGAGAAAAATAACCATTTAAATACTGTTTCTGTAGTGCGGGCGATTCCGCCCGCCATTACACTCAATGTAATTTTGACTACAGGCGATTTTTGCTTTACGCACTGACTGCGAAACGTAACCCCAGCGTAAGATGAGACAGACCTGTACATAGTCTTCTCCAGCCTTACTCATGAGATGTCAAAGCTTGTCTTCCTCCTGACAGTTTAATTCTCTGTCCCCACACTACCAGGCAATTATTGCAAGTGTCCTAGCTACTATAAAAGCCATGCACACGTCTTCTGCCAGCATGTAGTCGTGTCTTCTGTCAGTGTATTACTTAGTACTCAACGTTCCTATTATCTTCAAACTGACTCTGGATTTGTTCCAAAGAATGCAATGCAATCCATGAAAACTTTGCTGGAGTGTATTTGTGCCTGTCTCAACACTATGCTGACATAATTCTCATTTTCTTTCCTGCCTTCCGACCTTTCTCCTACCATCAAAAGTTTATTTTAGCCCTGCTACATGAAATTGAACGTATAATCAAATGGGAAGAATTTAAAGGACTGGTATTTGGGAAGAACAGATTTCGCTTTCCCACTAAGGAATTATTGGAGTTAACTCCTGGTAATATTAAGCCCCATCCCCCTTTTGATCACTTCCCAAATTTAGCACCATCTCTGCTTTGTCCAAAACAAAGACAGAGCAGAAACCTGACACGCAGCAGCACCAGCCTCAGAGATGAGCCTTTAGCAGAGACTTCTTAAATGATCATTTTTAATAGCTACTTTGGCTATTCTCTTTTGTCTACCAGATTCCTGTTGCTACCTACTTGCTACCCTCACTGGACTGGGCTTGCATGCAGAACACAAAATTGGACGATTACCAGCATTATTCGCGCCTATTAGCAGAGTTGTAGTCAAGAAAACCTTGTGGTGTAGCTGATGCTAAGGCGTGTTTTCCCCGATTAAAACTCCATTTCCTTTATTTGCTTGATACACTACAAATAAGCAGTTGAATATATTCTTTTATAGACGGTTTATTTCTGTTCCTTTATATTTGCTCTCTTGCATGGCCTCATGAGCTGCCTATTTGGTAGGCACAATGGTTCTAGAGGCCCAGCACTGAGACTATCTGCCACCAGCCCACCCTGCGAACATCTTGCTGTACAATCTGAGTCGAATTTTCAAAGGTTAGAGCCTCTGTTCCTCCTGCAAACGGCGTGCGCACACCGTCCTCTCACTTGCATACAAAGCTCATCATTTCATTACCTAGCTAATCACGTGTGCTCACATATGCCCATTTTTGGGTGCGCAGATATGGTTGCAAGCGCAGCGCAGTTGCAAATTGGCATACGCAGCTAGAATGTCCATTCTTTATACGCTGCCCAGACTTCTCAAGATAAGAGCTCTGCAGGGCTCGAGCCGCACGGGGACAGAGCCTTGCACCTATGAGCACCAGGTAAAAGTGTTAACCAGAGCAGGGAATGCAACTGAACCCAACCCTATTAGTGAGCGTGCTGCTGGGCATCCGCCAAGTAACTGCTCCCTCGCAGCATGAGGAAGGGCAAAGAGGGGACTGAAGCCCTGTGTAGGTGCCTCATTTTCAGGGTGAGAATCACTCTTAAACCCATAGCTCTCCGGCCACATCCTTTCTCTACTCAAGCTCCAATCCCCTTTTCCCTGGGCCCTTGACAGGCGGGGGGAAGGGTGCACAGTGGGTTTGAGCCTTGTTTCTCTTCGATGCAGACTAGGCTCCGATATTTGCTTGCTTGCAACCATACAGAGCCCACACTCACACTGGAGCTCCCTGTTGCAAACAGTGCAAAGCCATGCATGCACGATCGAGGCCCAAACATTTCATAAAACTAGATCTGATGCTGGCGCCTGTTTTAAGGGCACAGGTAGCTTATCTTCGCCATTTGGAGGGATGGGGGGATGAGAGGGGATGGATCACTCAATGATTCCCTGTTCTGTTCATTCCCTCTGAAGCACCTGGCACTGGCCACTGTCGGAAGCCGGGATACTGGGCTAGATGGACCATTGGTCTGACCCGGTACGGCCGTTCTTATGCGCTTCAACCCCAAGTGAACACAACTCATAAACAGTTTGGGCTGTAGGCACTCTACAGTGAGTAGAGTGGGTCTGGTAAAGAGGGGGAGGGATAGCTCAGTGGTTTGTGCATTGGCCTGCTAAACCCAGGGTTGTGAGTTCAATCCTTGAGGGGGCCATTTAGGGAACTGGGGAAAAAATCTATCTGGGGATTGGTCCTGCTTTGAGCAGGGGGTTGGACTAAATGACCTCCTAAAGTCCCTTCCAACCCTGATATTCTATGATTCCTGGATGTACAGGCCATGGTGATGGGCACTATGTAAATAGATGGGCTGCAATGCATGTAAATTACCCTAGGGGCAAGCCATGAGCTCCTTTCCACAGCGTGATAAGACCAAAGCTGCTGCCTTTGCTTGAAAAGGTGGGAGTCAAATGGTTGTGCTTCTGTATCCAGTTCCCTCAATGCCTGTACCATATTCATTTCAAGGTGGACTTAAAGAAGGTTCTTTTATGACTAGTTCCAAAATATTGTACGATTAGTATTACAGTCATTCGCAGAGGACCCAACTGAGATCGGGGCCCTGTTGTACAAACACATACCTAGAGCCAAGCCCTGCCTTGAAGAGCTTGCAGTCTAAATAGACAAGATGGACAAAGGAGAAATGCAGGCACAGCGAGTGGAAGTGAGTTGGACACGGTCACCTAGCAGAGCCCAGAATAGAATCCAGGTCTCTGACGCTCCAGTCTGCCAGACCCCTCATGCACTACAGAGAAAGAGAAAGAGAAAAGTCACCCAAAGGAAGTGACGGGGAAACCTATTCTATTTAGTTTCTTATAGCATGCCCACCACTGCAGCATCTGAGCATCTATCAAAGGTTCTGGACCACACTTTCAAGTGGCTAACAGTGTAAGGGGGAGTATATTAATTGGACTGTGAGCCTTATTAGAGACACTGATTCTCAGAGCATTTGCTTTCCAATCGAGAGGGCCCCAGACAAAAAAACCTGACTCCAAACCCCCATAAACTTCGGGGCTGAGGAGGGCTGGAATCTGGATCTAAATTTCCTGGCTGCCTGAAAAATCAGATCTGGATTCTAACTGTGCAATTTATGCTTGTCGTCTCTTCTTTCTCACAATGATACTATGAGGGAGAAGTGATGTATTTGATGAAGCAGTTATGCAGTTTACTGATCATGATTATTCAAGGAAAATGCTTTGAAGTAACAGCTTAGTGCACAGCTACAGTAAACAAGATATAGAGATATACCTAGATAGGAAGAAAAATAAATGCCCATTAGAATTGATATTCTGTGTGCAAAATACCAGTTAGACCTCAATCTCTGATAATAGCACTTTGCATTTATACAGCATCTTTCCTGCAAGACTCTCCAGATGCATTTGCAAACAGTGATTAAGAATCACGACACCCCTGTAAGGGAGGCAAACACTATTACAGTCATTTTAAAGATGGGGAAACTGAAACACAGCGAGGTTAAGTGACTTGCCCATGATTACATGGGCAAGCAGGAACAGAACCAGGAACAGAAACCAAGCGTCCTGATTCCAAGGTAACTACTTGACTCATGCCAATCATGCCATGCCAGGACACTCTGGCTTGCATATGAGGTACCTCCTACACTGCCTGATCATATCTGGCCTGTCCTAATGTTCTATGCATTTCAACGAATGGCCATTTAAAAGAGCGGCACAGGAATATGGATAGGGTTAAAGAGTTAATAACAGTATACCCCTGTCTCCTTGCACGTCATAGATATAGCAGGGGACAGGTATGATCTTCATTTTAAGAAATAAATCATAAGCAAGGAATGCTAGAAAAGCTATTTCGGAGGAGGTATGGTAAAGTTACGGAATAAGTTTAACAAATAAGCCTACTGAAGCAAACCATGTAATAGTTTAAGGTGCGGGGGAAAGGGGGGGAGGAAGAAGGCACCTTCTTATTGAGCAGCTCTTCACCCAGAGCATTCAGAGTCAGGTCAGCTGGCTTCAGTGACAAAAATACGTTTTTATTCCATTTTTCTTCTATTAGCTCTGCAAAGCCAACAGAACTAAGGGAGAGTGACCGGGCCTCTACCCCTTCTTGTACGTCATCAATGTCCTATGTCCCAATTAGTCCCACCTGTGCAAATCCAGTGACGGCAATGGATTTACACTGGTGTTATTGGTACATTTTTTGGCTGTAACTGTTTTCAGCAAATAAATGCAGACTCAGCAACACTGAGTTTGCCAATTCGCGTCAGTTTCATTAAATTGCTCATCAGCCAAAACAAAACAAAAAAATCCCCCCAATTTAAAAAAAATAATCCACCACCAGAAAAGCACACAAATAAGCCAGCATTCTGAAAAAGTCTGAAAGTTTCTAGTCAACCTTTTCTAAATGAAATGCTTCCACTATTCAGGTCAAACTGACTTTTTGTTTTAAAATTTTCTTTAACTTTAAAAAATGCCAAGCAAAAAAGAAAAATGCTTGAAACTGAAACAAAACGTTTCATTTCAGGTGGAACAAAACATTTGGTTTGACTCAAAACTTTTTTTTTAACCTTTTGATTGGCCAAAAATTGGAAAAAAAAATTAATAGCATCTTTATTCATAGATAAGAAGATGAGAAGAGGCCACTGTGGTCATCTAAGCTGACCTCCTATATAACACGGACCAGAGGACTTCCCTGAATTAATTCCTATTGGAACTACTAGAGCAGATCTTTTAGAAAAATAACCAATCTTGATTTAAAAATTGTCCTGATGGGGAAGCCACCACAACCCTTGGTAAGTTTTTCCAATAGTTGATTACCCTGTTAAAATTTTGTACTTTAGTTCCCATCTTAATTTGTCTAGCTTCAACTTCTAGCCAAAATGATTTTTTCCCAATCATTCTGAACGGCCAGCAAACAGAAAAATCCATTATTCACACAGCACTAGTTACGGGACATACATGAAGAGAGTGGGGTTGCACGGGACTGAGGGTCTAATTTGACCTGTGGGATCTTTATCAGTGGTGAGGATGTGTGAGAAGGAAAGAATTCTGCTTAACTCTGAGATTCCAGAGGGACTTCCCAGGGCTGGCTTCTAGAAATACCTTCATTCTTTTTAGCTTCTAAACTGAGCACACATTGGATAGTAACCATTAAGCTGAGAAATTTAATTTTCTCTCCTTTGGCCTCTTTTGGTTCCTCTTAGGTTTTTTGGCTGTAGACCTGCTTCGCATTAGTTTTCTATGGCCATAATCATGGCAATGATGGTTGTCCTCCATGCTGATTTTAATGCTGAATTCCACAGCTCTCCAAGCTCTCACAAGGTAGGTCATAAAGGGGCAAATCCTCTGCTGGATTTGACTTCAACGGAGCTCTGGCACTTTACACTAACTCAGGGTCTGCCCCAATGAGTCTCTACAAAAACTGAGCCTCAAGCACTGAATTAAACAGCTGGCACTATAGTGAGTCTCATTAGCTACTATGTTAATTGTTCCACCATATTGTTGCACACAACACCACTGCTGCATCTATTTAACCCACTGAGAGTAAATCAATTCCCTTTTAACTGACAAACCCTCTTCTCCTGAAAATGAAAAATGAACTACCACAGGGGTAGGCAACCTATGGCACGCGTGCCGAAGGCGGCACGCGAGCTGATTTTCAGTGGCACTCACACTGCCCGGGTCCTGGCCACCGGTCCGGGGGGCTCTGCATTTTAATTTAATTTTAAATGAAGCTTCTTAAACATTTCAAAAACCTTATTTACTTTACATACAACAATAGTTTAGTTCTATATTATAGACTTATAGAAAGAGACCTTCTAAAAACGTTAAAATGTATTACCGGCACGCGAAACCTTAAATGAGAGTGAATAAATGAAGACTCGGCACAGCACTTCTGAAAGGTTGCCGACCCCTGAACTACCAGATAGTAAGTACAGTGTCCAGCAAACCAACTTCCTATCTACTGGGGTTCTAACAAGACTCCTTGGATGATTGCTTTGGTTTTCACCCTTACCAAGCCCACTACACATGCACATTATGATTCAGTACTAAAACTAACCTTGGCGTTAACCTTTGAAGACTGCAGACTTGTATTTCCTCCCAAGCATTCATTCACCTGGGAGGCTGTAAAATGCCAACATTCTGAGGGGCAAACTAAGGAATTATGATTTATCATAAATACTGTACACTGAGCATTGCTCTCTGTTTCCCCCTTTGTTCCAACCTAATTCTACTTTTTACTAAAATTATGAAAACTAATTGCATTATTTAATCCCCATCACATACAATTCTCCAGTGTTTCGTTAATCAATGTAATCAAGCCAATCAGAATAGATAAAGGAGATCTTTTAGCAGGCTTTGATGAGATTTTATCAAAATCTCAGTGCATATTGTAAAGCCTTAGCACCCTCAGAAGCAAACTAACTATAGAATAGAGAAGCTTTATCGCGCAAGCACTAATATAACAGCTGATGTCTGGACCAGTTTAAGAGGCTCTCCCTACTATACCACTGACTGGGGAGGGGTGTCTGTGTGTATTTATATAGAGAGACATAGAAAGATGCTATAAAGCATCCAAGATGGGGGGAGGGATAGCTCAGTGGTTTGAGCATTGGCCCACTAAACCCAGGGTTGTGAGTTCAATCCTTGAGGGGGCCATTTAGGGATCTGGGGCAAAAAATTGGTCCTGCTAGTGAAGGCAGGGGGCTGGATTCAATGACCTTTCAAGGTCCCTTCCAGTTCTATGAGATAAGTATATCTCCATTTATTAAGATCAATTTTTAAAACTATGGAAGAAAAATAAGGAAGAAAACATCTGCTAATTAACAAGCCATAAAGCCAGAGTATTGTAAGTAAAATGCAGTGGCTAACGCCTAGGTTATGTAAAAGTAATTGTAAATCAAGACCTTTATTAAAAAATTAAATGCCTCCTCTTTGGCATAGTAATCTTAGTCTATATCCATCTCCTTGAATTAACATGAAACAATGTTTAGAATATTGTCAGTGTGCTTCTCCCCTTTTTTTAATGTCATAAGCCATATCTTTCAGACTCCCGATTGACTAAAAAGGGGTATGTGCATTATGCTTATCTACTCAGAGCCAATGGCAGCAAAGGTAGGTAGCCTACAACTACGCAGATTTATAAAAGGAATCTATACAAGACAGTTATTGTTAATCACCTATTGTAACTCCTGGTCAATATATAGCTAGTTAAAATACTTAAATTATAACCCTATTTCTAGGTAAATATATATCAAAAGTATAATTTTACTACGGTAATTAATAAATCAAACTCTGTAAGTAGAAAAGTGTCTTCGATAAATGAAAGCAAACCCGACATTTTTAGCTGTGAGCTATGAAGAAGGCTATCTTTCGTTTATATAGTACCTGTCAACGCAAAGGATCCCAAATTGCTGGATTTAATTCACTTCTGATGATCCAGACCAACAAATTGCCAGCAGGGGCTCCTGTACCTGGAGAACCATCCCGCCCAGCAGAGAGATAATGGTGTTCATAGCGCCACCCTCCCTGGGGCTTCTGCTGCACTCAGAGTTCTACAAGCGCTCACTGATAGAAGCTGCCCAGGAAATGTGCTGAATTACTGTATGCCATGCTCACCTACCAATGTTGCCCATTTTTGTGTGCAGTAGCTTACTGCAAGACCATGGGTAGAGTTGGAACAGTGGGGTGCTTTGCACCACCCCATCTCCCCAAAAGGCAGACTCGTCACTCCTAGAAGCCCTATACCCTGGGAAACTTCAGCAAATTACTCACCTGGCCCAACCCTACTTTGCTTGTGAGAGCAGAGAAGCTCACAGCCCAAGGAGCAGATCATAACAACCCTCCACATTCCCCCGATCTTTAATGTGCAAACTGATTGCTTACAAAACAAACAGGAGAGAAAGATGAACACTACCTTCACTTTAAGCCATTTCCATTGCTAATTCTGCTTTAACAGTAGGTTGTTTGCGTCGTCCTTTTCCATGAGGACTCTGGGCCAGATCCTGTCCTTTGGATTCTGAAGAGCTGTCCCTTTATTTATACCACATATGAGCAACAGGCGGAACCCGGCACTGGCCATTTTGGCAATGACTTTCGCTGGAACAAAATCCAGTGAAAATAATGATGGAGGTGGATCTTTATTTTTATTTCAAAACAGGCAACATGGCAACACTTGATTGCTTAGAAAGCTGTTGCACTGAGTGTGTAGGCTGTAGCCCAATAACAGAAAAGTCTATTGAATGCTATAATTTTGCCTTATGTTGTGCTTTCATTTCAATTCTACCTTCAGATGCTTTTAAATTGAATTAGTTTTGGTCTCACTAAAAAAGGGAAGCTTTTTTCCCCCTGTAGCGGGCTGTGGCTGGGGCAAGCAGCTCCCAGGCTGATTGGGGAAGTAGGCCCAGCTGGGAGCCACGCCCCAAACAGACCACAGCTGGCCTGTATAAAAAGGCTTTGAGCCAGAAGCCCAGAGGAGTCTCTCTCTGCTAGTAGAGAGAAAAGGGCCTGGCTGCAAGGGAGCTGTGCAGGGTACTGGGAGTGGAGCAGGGCTGGGGGAAGGCTAGAGGAGCTGGGGAGCTCCAGCCGGGAAAACCCCCAGGCTGCAGGCCTAGCTGAGGGCCTAAGACCAATACCAGGGCTGCAGAGGGGCAGCCCAGCTATAGAGAGGGGCAGCAGGTCCAACCCCAACCTAGCCTATGATGAGTGGCTGACACTGCAGTCTGCCCCAGGGCGCGGGGGCTAGTTGGTGACTGGCAGTAGCCTACGACTGAGGCAAGGTGGAGATAGTGGGTGGAGGGTTCCCCTGGGAGGGGGAGACCCAGAGAAAGGGGCACCGGGGTCCTGGGAGGGACACGGGCCAGTGGCAAGCCGGATCACCAGCCTGCAGGGGGCGCTCCAGACGCTGGGAGAGCTAATTCCCAAGACGACCAACAGGAGGTGCCGCAGGGGTGAGTCTGCGCTCACTTACATTCCCCCTCATTGCTTTTTGTCCTGCATTTACCCTAGTATTTTTGGTACCCAATATGTACAGCACAGTTTAAAAAGAAAACCAGGGTTGAGAAAAGAAAAATAGGCTTGCCAGAGAAGTGTTTCATCTCATCAGTCTACAAAAAACAGGAGAGCTGTGTCTCTAAATGCCCTATCCCTCAGGAGCCCAATTCTGCTCCATTGGACGGCAGTAGCAAAACTCCCATTGGCTTCACTGTTTTGAGCCTCATATGTTTGTATTACACCACATAGAAAGGGAACGGACTAGTTTGTACCTACAAGCCCCAAACTGCCAATGCAGAGGTTCTCTCTCTACTGTGCTTTGTGTATTCGAAGTAAAAGACGATGGGCTGGCTCCTTCTTAGCTGATGTAAATTAGTATAGCTCCACTGAAGTCGAAGGCATTTCACTGCGAATCTGGCCTGATCTGCTTAAATCAATCCTTTTAAAATGAAGAGCTGCTTTGTATTTTTTGAATGGAAAGAGTAACATATATAATCTTTACTCCTATCCTCGGCTTCATGGAACCAGGTTTCAGCCATATAGAACCAGCATCGCCAAATAATATTTTGACTTACTCTCATGATTGAAAGTCAGGTTGCTCCACTTTCCCTGGGATCAGAACAATCTGGATAGGGACACATAGGGCCAAATCCTCAGCTGGTGTAAACCAGCATAGCTCCACTGAAGTCAATGGAGCTAGACTAAGTTACACTAGCCAAGGATCTTGCCCATACACGGCAGTATGGATGCAACCATCACAATTCGAAGCATCAGTTGGTCTCTCTCAAATAACAAATATAGTTAGTTATGCCTCACCACTGTGGATTGTAAGGTAAAAGTTGGTCGTGTTAGTATCCTGACCTTAGTGGAATGGACACAAACTTAGTTTTAATTAATGTTTTTCCCCAGTTTCATATTTTTCTTCACTCCAGTGGAAATGTGCTTTTGTGCTTTATGCAGTTTATATAGAAATCAAAAATGGTAAGCAACTTTTACAAAATCTTTAATCTAAAATAACATTATAAAGTAGAGGGGTGGATATTGTAGTGGGATGCTGCGATTCCATTCATCCCAGCATGCCACACCACTGCTCTTTGGATAGCAATCAGAGGACCTAGACATCAAGCTGTGGAAGAGATGCTTCCAAGCTGCAGCAGCTGGCTCTTTGGCAAATGAACCAGGCAGTTGTACTGGTGGCTTTGGAGTTGCCTCTGGGTCTGTCACGTGGTTAGGCTGCTGATGGACTGTCTGGGTTGTCTTGTCCTTTTTTTTTAAATTGCATTTCCTTTTGATACACCTTTGAGTGTGAAAAATCCATATGCCTCTACCCACAAATATAGGCCTCATATTGTTCGTGCCGCTGCACAAACCCTATTAAGGTAAAACAGGTTTATTTGTCATTGCCCAAACTCTATATGTGTCTGAAACAAATCAAGCAGCATTCTGGGACCACATCTCTCACCTACCCAGAGAATCACGAATAAAATGACCTCTGTCTTGTCTAGTTTAAGCCTGACTCCTGTCTTTTAAGATGCTGTACTTGCAATAGATTTCTTTGCCATTTGAATATAATTAGCTCTTAAGAATAGCTGCCTAATCTAGAGATTCCCTTATTTTTTGCCATTCTCAAAGGCTTTTCCTGCATTCATTTTTTTTTGGGGGGGGGGGGCGGGAAGAGCGGGGGTAATGCCCCATCATTGCATTACCACTGATGGAGCTTTATAGATGGTAGCAACTGCAGGAGCTCTGGTATCGAGAGGGCACATCCACTTCTATCCCCATGATGTCTAGGACCTGCTCTGAGAGGATACAATGGAATGAATACCTGTTCCATGTCTACTCTAGCTCTCCCACTGTTGAAACCACTGCGGTGGGAGAGGGGAGGGGGGCTGCCTCTGGGACGGTGCAACAATGGGAGTTTCCCCTCCCCCGCTAAACAAAACCTAGCACAGACACAACCAAAACCTGCACACTTGGAGGCAATTAAGGGACGTGAGGTCTGCATGGAGATGCGGGACCACTCTGCTGACTCATTTGGCAGCCAGACAAGGAGGGTCTCATTAGCTCCAACTCAAGAGGATAAAAGGTGGAGAGTCTCTATGTCAAGAGAGGGGCTATTGAGTCTTGTATGGTAAACCCTAAAACCAGCCAGCTTGGGAGGAAGCTCAGGCTGAGGTTTGTGTCTTTGGGACACTAACGCAGGCTGGGAACTCTGTCCAGTCCTAGGTGGCTTAAGAATGCCAAGGATTTAGCATGCTGAGTTTGCACCATTTAAACAGCACAGAGGGAGACCTTGGAGCAATGATTTTAAATACTAGGAGGGGAGCGAGAGAAGAGGAGCAGGTTGAGTTCTGCTAGGACCTTAAGAGTGAAGAAAAATCTAAATATAGAATTTGGAAAGCAAAATCTGTTGGATTTGGAGATGTTCTTCAATGGCAAATACTTGGTGGATGATTTGGGAAACAAATAATCACTAAAGGCTTGATCCAAAGCCCATTGAAGTCAATAAGAATATTGTCATTGATTTCAATGGCCTTTGGATCTGGTCCCAACAGCTGTACTCCCTGCTTTCTCCCTTAATTCACAAAACAAGCATGTGACCTAAAATTAAGGCAGCCATAATTCCATAACAAAAAATTGCACCCTCTGGGTCTACTGGTATGACCACCATCAGGTTCTCAATAGCCTTCACCCTGGACAAATTGGTGGTGGTGCATGGAAGGAAACAAGGAAGGAAATCTATTAGGAAAAGATGCAATCCAAAGGAAAAAAGTGTAACTGTGACTTTCAAATCGGTTAGGGGTAATTTTCAAGGGCTGTGGAGAAGGTCATGGCCTGTCTTGTGTGCTGGTGCGAGGGAGCGGAGAGGGCCTGAGACATCCTATTACTCCCTTGCCCCAGTACCCCGTCTTCACGCTTCCTGCAAGAGGGTGAAATCAGGTTCTGCAGAGCAGCTGTGTCCCCCTCTTGCCCAGGAGAGTGGTGCATGAGCAGGGCTTCCCGGCTTGCCTAATGTTTGATCCACCACTGTTCTTCCATTCTCTGAAAAGTGAGGACTTCCTGGGCCATGTATTTGCAATGGCTGCTCTCCAAACAGCAGGGTTGGCTAAAAGTGAGTGGTTTTAGCGAAGGCACATAGGTCAGTTGTGTGCCTCCATCTGAAACACGGGGTTAATGACTCAGATTATGCCCACACAGGGTATGTCTAAACTGCATACTAACCCTGGGCTCTGACTCAGGTTTGAACTCAAGTCCAGTCGTCGTCGTCCCCCTTCCATCCACACACAAATCAGTCTGACTCAGGTCAGAAAGCACTCAGGACCTGGGTCCTAGGACCCTACTAGTGGGATAAGTCAGAGCCCAAGTCCCACTGTGACTCAGGTCTAATCCCTGTCATTTTGCAGTGTAGACACAGCTCAAACCACAGACCTGAGTCAGAAGATCGGCGTTGTGCAGTACGGACGCACTAGCGAGACAGTGAGAACTGAGTCCAGGGATTGTAAACCCAGGTGTACAATGCAGTGTGGATGCTCCTGGTCAGGCTTGGAAATGTTGCGTCAACAAGCTCGGGTCTCAGGCTGACAATGTACTGTAGACATACCCATGGTACCCTTGTCCTAGGTGCCGCACTCCCATTGAAGTCAATGGTAGCTGTAATAAGTGGAGTGAGTGCAAAAATAGTGCTTGACGAGTGTTTGTTGCAATTGACTTTGGAATGAATAATTTACACTCCTGAACTGCCTCAGATGTGTAGCCACATGAGTTTTTACACTTCTTTCAGCTAAATCGGAGGAAAATTTAGCACTCTGGAACATCATGTGGAGCTGTCCATTTGCCCATTTCTCCCTGGGTCCACACACCAAGTAAGTGGTGTTTCATCTTTCACACATGTACGGTCGTTGTTATGCACGCAAAATTCCGTCTCTGGAATAAGCTGGTGTGAATAGTTTTCCCCTTGGGATGACAATGCAGACACAAGGGAGCCTGGAGGAAGGAGGGTCTTGTGTTTAAGGCAGTGGACTGGGTGTCAGGAGGTCTGGATTCAATTCCTGGCTATCCCACAGACTTCCTGTGGGACCTTGGACAATACCTCTACTCTTTATTTGTAAAATGGGGATAGTGCATCCCTAGATCACAGGAGTACTGTGAGGATTAGTTCATTAGCATTTGTGACATGTAAGATACTACAGGGATGCAGGCCAGAGAAATAACTAGATAGGCAGCTCTCTCACCCATAATGAAGTCCACGTCCTATATTTACCAAATCACTGCCAGATATTTTGATTCTGGCTTAGTCTCCTTCCAAAGCAGAGCAGTCCTTGACTTCACTTTTATAAGGTCTCTTTTCTACCTGGAGTGTAGAGATGTGTGAAAATGCCGTTGTTCAGAATTTTGCATTCATGCATTTGCCATTTCCTTTTGTGCAGGCTTTTGCACCTCCTTGCTTTTGGCGGCATTTGAAACGAGGCATATTAGCCTCGGAAGCATGCAAATTTGAGAATGATCTTGTTTCAAGGTGAAAGCCATCTTTGCTTGAGAAAAATGGGGCTGGTTTTGCTCAGAAATATTTCTGCTCCAAACCAAGCCCATTCTCATTGGGATATTGGCCCATCTTTCTAAGAAAAAAATTGCACACCTTTTCCAGAAAATGGGCGTGTTTGTGAGCTCATAATGCAATGCACATTTTTTTGAAGTTTAAGTAGCTTTGTGTTTTATCACTAATCATTTGTACATCTCAAACTGGAAGAGTCCCATGAATAATAAAGGCAGGGCAATGTATGGCCAATGGTATGGATAATATTCTCCATTTTCTTAATGAGCAATAATCTTCATATAATAATTAACCTAATGATAGGAGTTACATATAGAAGTTTAAACCGTCTTCTTTTATTGAACTGTTTCCAGCAAGTGTGAGGGAGCACAACAAAATGGAAATTGTTTATATAAAATGTGTTCCAGTGTAACACATACTGGATACGTTTGTTTTGTGATTGTAACCATCCTAACTAGGATATAGCGGTGGGGGTTTTGCATCTAGTCAATATTTTGCATTTCTTGACAATGAATATGTTGAATAAACTGTTTGAACCCTGCCATTACAGTAAAACATTGTGAGTACCCTCTCTGTGAAAGTCAGTATTGTGTGCAGTAAAGAAATGACTAGAAAACGAATTCTGGGTTGCTCATAGCAGATACAAAAACATAGACACATATATAGTATGTGCATATTGTATGTATAGATTAAACAATGGTGGCATGCAGTAAAAGTGTAGATATGGAAACCTTATCGAAGTCCAAACCCCCAAGCTCAGGTGTGTATAAATCAAAGAACGGAGGTTAGGTCATGAGCTCGACTGCCCTGGTCATGAACAGTTATGTTGAGGTTAAATGCATGGATCTTACAAAGGGCAAGATTTGGCCACAGTTTCTGCTTTCCTATGTGTTTTACCAAAGTGATGGTACTGACCGAGGTGGTGTCAGGGCATATTAAATTTCACATTTCTTCTTTCTCTAAAGCAGTAAGAGGGAAAGATGCATGACATAGGCAAGTCGAGACATTGTGAGAAGCTGAGAATTGAGAATCCCAGAGGATATATTATTGTTCTGACCCATGCACTCAGCCTGGGACACTGAAAAGCTATATGTGGACAGTCGCATATGGCCAAGGTTGTCGAAAGTGACTAGTGATATTGGGAACCTGGTTTTGGGTGCTCAGATTGAGAAACCTTAAAGGGGCCTGAATTTCAGAAGTTGGGTTCTCTGCAATTTCTGAAATTTAGGCCCCTTTACGTCATCTCAGGTGGGGTGCCCATCACCTGAGGCAGCCAAAATCACTAGTCACTTTAGAAAATCTTGGCCCCGGGCACCAAGAAATGGTCACAATGAAGTGTTAGAGGAACAGAGGTGTTTGGAATTTTCTGCTACATAAGGGCAACTGTATTTCCGCTCTGGAAGGAGAAATCTTTTCAGAGGGTTCTGTCTTGCACCAAGCGATAGACCCAGGAGTGAGTGGCAGTGGTTAAAGCAGGTCAGACTATGCCCTCCACTTTCTGTGGGGACTTCATTGTCTTGTGGTGACAGGACACAGCCAAGAAAAGAAAATGGGAACAAGACAAGTTTCTTCCCAGTGTCTATTGATAATGCTGAAATTCATCCTAGGCTCTTGATGTAAAACCAGCTAACAGTAGAAATGCGAGGAGCCTTTCAGAGAACGTTTGAAATGCCTGATGCAATTTCCTGCAATGTTAGGTGTCAGGACATTTCAGAAGATAGTGATTTTTCATGCAATCCAGACCCTCCTTTAGAGAAGAGCACATAGACAGGGGACTCCTAGCAAGGATCTCTCTCTCCCTACTGGCAGAGAGCTGGACGCCCCAGAAACTCTTCAACCACACAATGGCTCCCACTTCAAATTGTGCTGCCCCGTGGTAAAGCCTCACCTCACCAGCCAAGGAAGAAGGGGAGCAGCGCTCCCCCAAGCTAAGGTGAGGGAGAGGAGGGGGAGTCGTCCCTCTGGCTTTAGCAGGGAGCAGGGAGTTACACTCTCCCATACTTGAATTCCAAAGGCATTGATTACAGGGCAGATCAGCTGGGGAATGAGGAGTGTGCCAGTGATGGGCAGGGAAAGGGATCTGAAGGAAACAAGGTGCTTTGGGTAGGAATATGCTGCAGAAGAGTGAAGAGGGAGGAAAAACCTCCAACCCAACAGGCCAGAGCTTGTCTGTCTGTCCATCTGGGGGAAAGAACCAGCTGGCCCTTTATCATTATTTAACATTCATATTGTGTGAGCACCTCAAGGCGCGCACAGGTTAGACCCCATTTTGTTCTGTCTGTCCATTGGAGGGCGGGAAACACTCTTCTGTCTATCTGGGAAAGAGCATTAGAGGGTCACATCCCTGTCTGTATCTGGGAGAGAAATGGTGGGACATGGCTCCCTGTGTGGGAGGAACTTCCCTGCTTGTCTGCGAACTTGTGGGAGCTAGCTGGGCACTTACCTGTCTGAGGGCGGGAGCTGGCTGGGCTCTGTCTGTCTGTCTGAGGACAGGAGCTGGTGGGGCTCTGTCTGTCTGTCTGAGGACAGGAGCTGATGGGGCACTCTGTGTCTGTCTGTCTGAGGACAGGAGCTGGCTGGGCTCTCTGTGTCTGTCTGTCTGAGGACAGGGGCTGGCTGGGCTCTGTCTGTCTGTCTGAGGGCAGGAGCTGGTGGGGCACTCTGTGTCTGTCTGAGGACAGGAGCTGGTGGGGCACTCTGTGTCTGTCTGTCTGAGGACAGGAGCTGGCTGGGCACTCTGTGTCTGTCTGTCTGAGGACAGGAGCTGGCTGGGCTCTGTCTGTCTGTCTGAGGACAGGAGTCTGAGGGCAGGAGCTGGTGGGGCACTCTGTGTCTAGGAGCTGGCTGGGCTCTGTCTGTCTGTCTGAGGACAGGAGCTGGTGGGGCACTCTGTGTCTGTCTGTCTGAGGGCGGGAGCTGTCCAGGCGCTGGCTGGTCCGTTCCCCTCTCTCCTCTGGGGCCGAGCAGCCCGCGGGCCGGGGCGGGAGCCGGCCTGGCAGCTGTCCCTGGCGGGGGCTCGCCAGGCGGGCTGAGCCTGCAGCTGGCGGCCCGCAGGCTGGGCACAGGCCCGGGGGAGGAGAACAGCTCCGGGGAAGCCGACTCGCTGGAATGAGGCCGGGGAAGGGCCGGGAGCTGCCAGCAGCGTGGGCCGGGGCTCGGTGGCCGGGCCCAGAGCCCTGCGCCGAGGGGCCGGCAGAGCCGGGGACCAGCCTGTAACCAGCCCCGGCAGGGGGAGCCCCCCCAAAGCCGGCTGGGCGCGGGGGCTAAAGCTCCCAGGGTTATTTTGGGGGGTGAATCCTATTCGGGGAGCTGCAATCCTGGGCCATGTCCCAGCCCCTTGGGGATTGCAATGAGCAGCTCCCCCCTTCCCTCTCCCCCACCCCCTGCAAATTAGGGCGAGCGATTGATTGCTGCAAGGGGGGGCGGGGGGAGACGTCCAACAGGCCCGCCTGGAAACCTCCTTCCCCCAGGTTTGCAGCCACCAGCAGCCCCTGGAGTGGGGAGGCGAGGGGGAGGGGGGCAGGAGGGAGAAAAGTCAGGGGTGACCCCACCCGTCGGGTTAAAGGACCCGCCGGCGATAATACTGGCGGGTGGGGAGGGACCACGGCCATTGGGAAGACGGCCCTGGATCCTGGGCTACAAAAATCCCAGGCAAAGCTTTGCCCTTATCTTACCACTCACCCCCACTGGCCCAAGCTCCCGACTCGTGTTCAGTGGGCACCTGGGCAGGGCTCGTGTGGTGTGGAGCCGGTCTGTGCCTCGTCCCGGGCCCATCGGCCAGATACACCTGTTTAAACCTAACCCCGCTCGCTGCAATTGACAAGGAAGAAGAAAGAACTGACGAGCTAAACTCTGCAGCAGCAGTGAAATGAAATCGGTTTCCATAGGCAGAGATAGGATGTGTCTCCCCCTCCACCCCAGCTTTTGTCTTGAGTGTGACAAAGACCGACAGAAAACTTCGGTGCGAATCGTCTTCAGTGAGGAGGGGTCGTGTCGGGAAAGGAATAGTTAAAATGTAGGAGAGACGCTCGAAATTCAGCCATAAAAAGTGTGTTTGTGGTACCTCGGCGGCTGTATTGTGGGGGAGGGGAACTGACACCTGCTGGCTTATGTCTTTTATTTTTTAATTCATAAATCAGCTTCGCTGCCAAAGGAGGGACTTGGAGCTGTATTGATCTCGACTTTGTTTCGTTTAGGGAAAGCCAGCTCCTCTAAATGTATCTTTCAATCTCTCTCTCTCTCTCTAGCCAGACATTTCGCATTGGAGTCACTGCTCTTTTGACCCGAAAAGAAAAGCTTGGTTTGGAAAAACAAAACAAAACAAACCAACCCTAAGATCTGCATAAATGTAGCTTTCAGCAAAACCATGGAATGAAAGTTGATTTCAAAAAAAAAAAATAACCCAAACAAATGCATTAAACTCCGGCGTGGTTGAGATGAAAGATCATCTTTAGCTAGGGATGGGAGAAACGATTTATCTGTGGCTTTGGGACACAGATTCGTTTGCGACCGGCCGATTCAATGCCAACCCCGCTCTGCATTGTTCTGGCCCGAATGATGCAGTTCCCTTATTTCAAGCCCCTTTAAAATGCGCAAGGAGACGAGTTGGATTTGTACAACTTGCTGGTTTACACTGCCATTAAGAAACGAAACCAAAATCGGTGGCAGCAGTGCCTCGTTTCTGCTCTTTATCAGTTGATCACTGGACCAAAGATAACGTGGCCGGTCCTCACCCCCTGTTACAGGGCGAAATTAACGCCAGGCAAGTGGACCGGGGGTGCATTTCAGTGAATGTCTCAGGTATGGGCACTTACACTGACATTGATGCAACTGCATTAGAGTTAATGGCAGCAGGCTGCTCCTCATTATTAATTGTCTTTGTGTTTGGATAAAGTATGTAATCTTCTCCTCACCCACACCATTAAAATAGGTTGCCTTTTCAATTAAGAACTGTCTTGAGCACAGCAGTCAATTTTCCTAATGAAGATGCATTATATTTTCACTTTCCCCCCTCTAAATAATGGGGAAATCCCACTTTTTCATTAGACATGATTACGGAGAAAGTACAACCCGGGGGAGGGGAGGGGGGGGGGGAAAGCTCCCTAAACTAAATGTGGCCCATGTCGTTTATTAAATACCAGGCTTTTAAATAAATTGAAATTTTATACAGATAAGACGCCAGCTTGGGTTTCAAATATGGCCAGGCAGGCTCGCTTCCTTCAGATTAAAAAAAAAAATGCCGAGTCCATTCTTTCAAACGCACTTATCAGATAGAAAATAATGATTAAACCAACTATAGTCGACTCTTAGCTGCAATTACGCGGGTAAACTTTTTACTCGGTCCAGTTTGCTTACATTAAACCCGAGGCTGATGCTTTCAAACGGACTTGCACTTGTAGATAATGTGCAGCTTTTTGGGGACAAATCACGCAGTTTAATCAGGCAGGAACACGGGGGAGCCAGAATGGATTTACAATGAATTTAAAATAACAAAACAAATTGAAGCTGGTGGTATTGTTTAAAACGCTGGCTTTCCCCCATCCCCTCTGAGCGAAATACCTAGCGCTATTTTGGAAGGACTAAAGGCTGTTTTTTGACAGTCGAAAATAAATATTTCCTGAAATGAAAGAAGCGAGTTAAATTGTACATCATTTAACAAAAACAAACAAAAAACGGTTTTAAAAAGTGTGATAGTCCTTCCTTAATCTTTGGCAAATTAAAGGATTTCGTTTACTAGATTTCCTGACCCTGTTATACTTGTTTTGATCTTTGCTAACAACACACACAAATCCGCCCCTTTCTTTTGCAGGTAAAATCATATTTCCAACGTGCCATTTAAAAGATGAAACTATGGATATATTTGTCAAGGTTATGTTCAGAGATGAATGTACAAAAACCATCAAGCAATAGATGTAAGGAAGGGACAGAAAGAAGATAACACGAGGGTTCATTTCTTATTCACAGGGTAACAACAGTTGGTTTCTGATCTTTTGCAAGTTTTCTGCATTGTGTGTGTGTGTGGCGGGGGGGGAATGAACATTTGTTTCTCCACCAGCCAGCGGCTAAAGAAGATCTGTGAAGAATGGCAAAGAAGATTTTCGATTAAAACCTTATCCCAGCTCCACGGATTACTTTATATCGATTCTTATATATATGGCTGCAGCTGATGGGCTCTGATTAAAAGTCCAAAGGAAACTAAAGGAAAGGAAAAGTTCTTTGCGGGTCTCACTACAAAAAGTTGTTTTGGTTTGGTTTTTTCCCCCATATGCGGGAAATAAAGGTTGTAAACGGTTAGAAGGGAAAGACTCGTTTCAAGCTTCGCTGAGGGTTTATTTTCTTCTTTCTTACAAACCCTGGTTTCCCTCCCCTCCAAGCCGGCTCTGAAGCTCGCCAGCACGCTAGATACTGGAGTGTACTCGTGATTTTAATATCAGGACTGCAAGGTAGAACCTGATTGCTCATCCAGGCAACTCAGACTAGGAGAGGAAAATTACGGAAACTGATAGTTAACGCAAGTGAACAAACACACACACACACCCCTCACCCACCGGTTCCCACACTTCCCCCGGAGATGCACAGAACATTTCCACACTAGTTCGTACCCGACCCACACCCATCTCTTTTTCGCCTCTTCGCCCAAAGACACTCATCTGGCACAACCCCCAGCCAGCTCTCTCCGGAAACACACAAGATCTTCTGTTGTTACGTTCACATTCGCACTGCGAATTTATTTCTTGATTTCAGGGAGACTTTTCTGGTTTGGGCAAGAGTTCATGTTCAGCCCTTCCTCGGGTGTAGTTCCCTCTTCTCTCCCTCTCGCTCAGTGTATCATATTTAGGAAATAGATGGCTGTAAAATTGGCAGCTTCCAGATTGCCAGATTTCTTCCCCCATCTCCTCCCTTTCCCCCCCCCCATACAAATTATGAAAGTTGGTTTAATCGAGGCTGGGATGGAGACTAATAAAAAAACCCCAAAGGAGTGTCTGCAGCTCTGAGACAAAATGAAAAGGGAGCGCTTTTGAACATGGCAAGGACTGGTAACATTTCTGAAAAGTGGCTCTTGGTATTTGTGAATGGCTGTTTAAATCGCATTCCCCCCCCCAAGAAAAATAAGGGTTTTTTTTTGGGGGGGGGGGGGTCAGGAGAAGTGTTGGAAACCGCAGCTGAATTGCAGATAAACTGCAAGGGAAGTGCGGAATATTTGAACTAGACACGAAAAGCGAAGTGAGTGGCATGCATTGCTCCCCGGATCCGACCAGCGATAGAAAGGTGGCAAATCATAAATCGGTGCGTTTTAAGGGGGCTTGCTTAAGTCTCCGATAATAAACTCTTTCTTTTTGTCATCATATACAAACCGAGCAGTTCAGCGCTATCCGCCGGCGGGGAAATAAAAACAACCAGCAATACACGCTTGCAAAACAGTCAACTTAGTAGGATTGCAAAATAATACCAAAGGAATCAGAAATAAATAGAGAGCGAAAGAGAGAGAAGGGCTGATACATCTATGCAGAGAGAGAGGAGATGAATACCAATTGCGTTAAATAGCCATTGGAAGTTGAAGAACTTACTGAAAATCAGAAGTGAGAGCGCTTTTCATCCCAGAAGTAGAGTTTTGGTTCTCAGAGGACAAAAGTTCTTATAGTTCAACACGCAGCGTCCACTGACTATCAATTTATCCCGAGCTAGACTGGGTTTCTGGGGGTGCCCCTGGTCTGAAATGGTTTCCACATTGACAAGAACAGATTGGGAAGTTTAAAAAAAAAATGAAAACGCAAGTTCTTACAGCTGGAGAAGCAGTTTTTGCAACTTTCCCATTAGCTGCAGGAAAACTGAAGCCAGAAGCTGCTGCAAAGTCTGTGCAGAATTCCTCCAGAAAGAAGGTTCCCCCTTTTTTTCCCCCCTTTCAGATCCAATCTTTGCAAGAGCCATTCCAGCACATTGCTAAGCTAAAGGGAAATTCTCTTTGATAAAGCGGTGTTCCCAGCTTCTGGGTTTTAAAACCTAAATCTATATTCAAATCTGGCTGAAGGTGTGTTCTGGGATTTATGAAAGCCTCTTAAAGGGGTAAATTTACCAAACCGTGACAAAATCATCACAATCTTACTTTAGACATCTGAAGTGGATGAGAATTTTAAAGAGACCCTTGTTTATTTAAGTAACACCGTCCATTTCTGCCCCTTGTTTTATTGGCCGTGCGATTATTCCCCAGTTATTAGACTAGAGGGCAAAGGAAAGGGCTGAGAGCTCGCCTCATGCAGCCCCTATCTACGGGAAAGGGAGCTCACTTATCCCCACTGCCCCACAAGATCTAAGCATGGTCAGTTTCAGAAGCTGCTGCTAGACTGGATATTGACTACAAGCTCTGTGGCTTGGACTATAACCTAGTTCCAGATCTTCTATCCCAGCTTTTCACTAGTTTCTTGGGCGCTGTATTTTATTGAACTGCATCTCCAAGGCCTCCCCACTCCACCCCCACTTACGTACCCCGTTCCCCTTTTACTGCCCCCCCCTTTTAAAATTTGATTTCGACTCAGAAAAAATTTCCTTCTGGCCCTGGATACACGGAAAAGAATTATCTTTAGATTTCTTCCAAGGTTATTAAATAGTGTGGGGACGAATATGTGTGTGTGTGTGTGTGGGGGGGGGTGTGTGTTTGAATTTCGATATTTATTATTGCTGCCATGTAAAATGAAATTCTGAGGGGTGGGGTGGCGGCGCCTATCCCGGGATATTTACATCATTTCAGAGGTAAGTATTGTATGCACAGATCTGTATCTAGTAACTGGGGGGAGGGGGGGTTACAAAGAGCCAGGACTCCCCCCCCCCCCCCCCCCCCCCCCCCCCCACACACACACACACACAAACAAAAATAAATGTGTCAGGGCTCCTAAAAAGAGGGATGGTGGATCTATGCTTTAATTCTCTTGGGCAAGCAGGGAATTGGACACTGCACCTTCAGTTCCGGGGCTGCGTCCCAGCCAGCAAAACTTCCCGAAAAGTAGCCCTGGAAGTGGGAGAAAAGCAGAGCAAAGGGCAGGGACGGAAGGGGGGGGGGCGGGCGATTGTTGTTGTTTTACTTTGGGTTTTGTTTTCTTTCATTCCCCCCTCCCCCCCCCCCCCCCCCCCCCCCCCCCCCCCCCAAAAAAAAATGAAGCTCCAGAAGCTGTGCTGCAAATTGCTAACTCGGCTGCATTGAAATAATGCGTTAATTGCTGTCCGTCCCAAGGACAACCACATTTGATTCCACACAAACCGCCTAAGCAAGCGCCACAAAGAGACGCATTAATTCCTCTAACTTCATTACCACAGGTCGCCGCATTCAAAGGCTCGGGCTGGTTTTATTTTATTTTCCCCCCGGTGCCGGTGGAGGCAGGGGCGCCGCTTTCTTGGTTGCTTTCTGTCTCCTGATCGCCGCGAGGTTGTTTGGTTTGGTTTGGTTTGGTTTTTAAAAAAAGCCTGTTTTAAAGGTGTTAATTTGGCTGCTCTCGGCGCGGTGGGGAAAAGTTAGGCAGCGATCCTCGGTGCTGCCAGGGGATCGCTGACATTTCGGAATGGCTCCGGATTTTGCTCGCCGCTAGGAACCGTTCAATATCCCCCCTCCCCTGCCGCATCCCCTTTATTTGTATTAAAATATGTGCATGTCCTATAGGGACTGTACATTCAATCCAGCTCTCCCCAATCCCCCATTTTGACTGCATAGGTAATATATAGATATATAGATCTATATTATACACAAGTATCAGAGGGGTAGCCGTGTTAGTCTGGATCTGTAAAAGCAGCAAAGAATCCTGTGGCACCTTATAGACTAACAGAGTCTATACACACACACCCCCGGGATGGCTGATGGCTCCTTTGCGCTGGCTATCCCATGCCCTCTGGATTCTCTATTCTTCCAGCAATCCATTGGACCCTAAACTGGAAATCTAGCGCAGGGACACTGGTAGCCCGTTTTCTGTCTGCCCTTGTCCTAGCCCAGATCTGCTAAACATTCGTGTGTCTGGTATGGCGGGGGGGGGGGGAGCCCCCTGAAATAGTTGGTGCTGGCGCTTTCTTTCTCCCCTTCTCTGGCTTAGTTTCACTTTCTTTGATACCTCGGCGTCTTCGTCTTTGACGGGCGTTTGGCTTTTAATCCAAGAGTTTCTTGGCCGCTTTTGCTTTGTATTCTCCTGTATTTACCCACTTCCCCCCCCCCTTTCCCATAATGTTTACTCTTATATTTTAATATCCTCATTTTTGTGTGTGTGTGTGAGTGTGTGTGAGTGTGTGTGTGTGTTATCTTCCCCCCGCTTCCTCCTCTCCCCAGCAATAGGGTAACGTGATCTTTGCTGTCCATCATGTTAATTGTACAATTAGTTCATATGCCCCAGCCCAGAATGTATATTTTTAAAGCGAGCATCGTTTCTTTTATGTATATTCTGGTGTCATTTTGGGCGCTGTTATTTGTTGCCTGATTGTCCCCCTGGTGCAGCAGTGGCCTGTTTTCCTCCCCCTGTTGTGTGTTTTTATTATTTCCCCCCTGGCTTAGATGTGTCAATCATTCTCTGCCTGCCATTGGTTGGAGAGTTTGCGTCAAAAAGTTGCCAGAGCGGCGCTTTCTCAGCAAAGCTCCCTGAGAGGGGTAGAGACCTCAGCTCCAACTAACTCACTCTCCACTGTTATTAAAAAGCAAATCACTTGGCCAGATCCTGCAACGGCCGACTTTGTAGGTATCGAATCCGCCCCCCGGCCCCTTGAGCGCCTGTCGCCCCTTTTTCCTTGACTTCTTGGGCCAGGTGGAGCCAGAATGCAAGATTTCTAACCTACTGCTTTGTGATTTCTTTTGTAGGAGAACTCTTGATTTTGAATTTGGCCAGGATCATTTGGTCCGTTTTTTTTGCCCTCCCCCCCCCCCCCAGCAGACGCCTCCCTAGACGCTTCAAGGTAAGTGCGAAGGGTTTTGCTGTTTTTAAAGAATTGTTTTTCGGCGCATGTGGATGTGACTCTGCTGTCGCCCCTGAATCTCGCCTGTAAAGCTGAGCTGCTGTATCAGGAGAGTTGACAATAAAATGCCTGCTTGCTTTTGGGGGAACGGGTGAGGGCGGATTTCTCTTTGCACCGGGCAGTCATCCAAAGCATCAAGACTCTCTTTAGATATCGTTTTTGGAAGGAAACGTACCCCATTGTTGTTTTGATTTACACCGGTCATATTTTCGCAGCCCGGAGTGGGGGGGGGGGGGGGGGGGGGGGGGGGGGGGGTCGGGGAGAGGAGCGTGTTTAGAAACTGGCTCGTGTATGCCCCCGATTTAATTCATTTTCCTTTCCCCGAAATGTGGAGTCTTTCCTCTGAATGAAAATGCAGGGACCAAATCAGTTAATTGAGGAGGCGGGTAGATACAGCCCCTCGAATTTCCCCCTTCCCTTCCTTTATGCTGTTGTCTGTGGGACTCTCCTCCACAAGATCGAGTTTTTCCATGGGGGGGAAACAACCCTTATTGTGGTTATTGGCCTGATCCTCTTGACTCGAGCCGCTCTCTGGCGGTACATATACTTTTTAAATAAAAAAATAATTGGAATTAAATCCCCTCGCCTCAGCGGTTATTGATAAACAGATTTCTGCCTAAGACTCCCGATCGATAGACTAAGCAAAGGGAAAAGTCATTTTGCAAACATGGCTTTGACCAGAAAGGACTCGAGGCAACAAGAAAAGGGTTAGATTAAAAAAAAAAAAAGTGGATATGTGGAGGGGGGGGGCGACTCTTTAAAGCATCTTGGGGTGGAGAGAATACATAAATAAATGGGAAGCTGCTTCTGTCTGCTGTTTAAATGAATGACAGGAATTGGATCGATTTCTAAAAGGGAGACGAATGGTTTGCAACTTCATTGGAAAGGTGCTTTCAAAGAGGAGCCATTTGCGTATTTAGGTGGCAGATACTTTCCTTCTTTGAAAGCACCTTTATTAGCTAAACTGGAGCTAATATACATACATCTCTTTAAACTTGTTCCCCTTTAGGGGAAGAAGGTAAACCCAGTGCAAGTTTCTCCCCAGTGGTAATCTCTTCTTTATTCAGTCATTTGGGGCTACGTTTGTTTACATTCATGGCGACCCAAGCGGGGTTAAGGTGCAAATCAAATCAAATGTTTTTAAAAAGCGTGAGCCTGGCGGGATTTGGGTTTTTTTTTTAATATAATACGGTTGGTTAGTCCGTTCCTGGGTTGATCTCTGGTTTTAACCCTGCCTGTGGTTTTATTGTATAGCAATGAAGGGCTGGGTTTTTTTAAACTTTTTATTTATTTTTTAAAGGCGAATTTTGAGGTTTTGGGATGATTTTAGCTACACCGGTCGGGTCGAATGAAGAGCAAAATTTGATCAGACCTCTTAAAACCACTGCTAACTTCGGAATACAAAAAGTTCCCCTTCCTGTTAAAAGGGAGGGAGGGAGAGAGAGAGACTGCCACAAAAAAATTAAAAACCAGAAAGTGACTATGCACAAAATGATTCCCTCACGATCAGCCAAAGCCTGGTGGATTCCCCAAGGCCTAAAACTTTCTCTGCTGTTCTTAAAAGGCCAAACACCGGGCTTCTTGTTTTGATAAACAGTGTGCCAGTCTATATGTTTTGTTTCATTGCCATCAGGCAGAAAATTAATCAGTGCACATGATCTGCAGAGCTGGGTCTGGCGGCCCGTAATTAGGGACCGTGTGCCACTCGGATTATCTCGTTAGTTTATCAAGAAAACATTTATTATAATTAATTCTTGGACGGGGTAATTATTATTGAGCGAGGGCAGAGCAACTGGTAGATTGGATCTTTGGAAGAGAGANTTCTTGGACGGGGTAATTATTATTGAGCGAGGGCAGAGCAACTGGTAGATTGGATCTTTGGGAGCGAGGAAAAGGTGACAGATTGCGCAGAAGAGCCGTTAGATATAAAACTGCGATCCTGCTATGAAGCAGGTCAGATCAGCCAACCCGCATGCAAGGGGCTTCGCTGCTGAGCAGGTAGGATGGACACCAAACTTTTCATTGTATTTCCAGGTTTGCAGGCAAGTGTGTTTTGTAAACGCCTTGGGTTTATCGTGTATCCCTCCACTTTCAAAGTGAGGCAGTTTTTCTGCACTTAAAAAAAAAAAAAAGAAGAAGATAGAAAATCTCTCCCACAAAGGCTAAAACGAATTCACTTGAAAAAAGTTTGACACCAATGATGGAAGCTTTTAATCCTATTTCAGTAGGAAACTGGGCCTGGGGATGCCCCTCTAAAAGTTGCATGTGGTCAAACATCAAAACAATACAAATAAGAGCGACTTTTTTTTTTGTTCTGAGAATTTTAAAAATGTAAACTTAAATTCTTCCATAAGGATTTTTGTGAAACAGATGCGTGAATGAACAATGTGTGTGTATATGTGTGTGTATTATACATGTATATGTCACACATACACACAAATATGCACACATAATATTCTTTTTAAAACAAATATCTTCTTATCCTATTTTTCTCCCTAATAGAAGAAGGATTTGCAAATTATTTACAATTAGATTCAAGAGGAAATAGAATAATAAGTATCTGAATGTATTAATTAATTCATGCAATTCAGGAAAGTAAAAAAAAAAACCAAGTAAAATACTAATTAAAAACCTTCCTTAGACTGGGGTTTGCAGTAACATAGGAACTGAAATAGAGGAAGGTGGTTTTGTTTATAACTTGGCTGAGATGTATTTATTTAATGAAATATCTACCTTTGAATATGGGGGAAAACCCTGAAATGTCTCAAACGTCCACTTTTTTGTGTGCATTAACTTTGAATTAAAGGAGATATGTTTTTGTTACGCGAAAAATAAATGAACTTCCCTATTAAGGAGTTCATTAAAATAGCTGGTTGTGCAGGAAGCCAGCCAGTCTAAATATCACTATCCAAATCTTCTAGAGACTCGTACACTTGGAAATTCCTTACCCTTTGTCCGCCATTTTGGAAAAAACATGTAGCTTTCTCAAAGTTGCAAAGTCCTTAGCTCTTTCCAAGAGCAGGACAAGATTTTATTAAAGAAATGCTAATGGGTTAATCTGTCAGGATGTGTTAATGTCACACTTTGGAATCCTGAAGCAGGGTGAAAAAGTAAATACTTTTTTTGGGAGAAGGCGGCTGCATTCCAAATAGGTGTCAGAAGGGCTAGGGACACAACAGCCAAAGGGAATTTGTGGCTGGAAAGTTAAATGATGACACTTCTTCTACCATCGCCTCTCTGTTTCTTAAAACCACAAAGCTGTATACAGTCCAAATGCAAGAGTGGATTGCATGGTAACATGCATCTTCCTGTAAACACAGTCTTGCAATGGAAAGAAAATGCTGCTGATGTTCAATGTTACTCTTTTACTACCAGGGGAAATTTGGAAGCAAGTTTAGCCATGTGATGATTTGAAAGTTAAATGCTTGTTTGTTTAGCGTTAGCTCCATAAGCAAGAGTTTCTGAAAGCCTAATAAATCTCTTACTTACCTCTAAATCTAATTACCCAAAGTACTAATTAGGTGAAAAATGGCTGACAGAAATCACTTCAAACGTGGAATGATCGTGGTGGGACAGAAAAGTTTGCCTCTTTCCAAGGTAGCATTTCAGGTCTTAAATGCACCAGCATTTTGGGGTTCGTAGCAGTTGAATGTGGCAAAAGCTGGGGTAATTAAAAAGCCCTGCAACAGACCGAGGGAGAGATCGGTTTCTTGAATTGTGTCTTTGTTTCTCACCAATGGGCTTTGTTATCAGCATTATTTATTTAGCCAAGGAGGTCTTTGTGTCTGCAAATGGCCCCAATCAAGTTTTGTTTGAGACAATTAGCTAGTGCCAGCCAACGAATCCTATGCAAATGCCCCGGGTAGCAATACAATGTGTGCATTTGAAGGCATGGGGGGGTTGTGCTCCTGCGAGGCGGGTTGTAATTACTGTATGAGGTGTAACTTTTTTTTTTTAATGCGTTTATCTAGTCAGTATCCTCCGGTCCAAAATGCAGCTGGGGGTCTCGGTGTCTCAGAGCAGAGGGATTGCCTGTTGAGATTCACACTCAAACAAGCCAGCGGAGATAAAAGCTCGACTCCAGACAGCTCGGTTAACCAATCCCTCCTTTTTTTTTTAAATTTCACTTTGTAGACACCTGATTTCACCCAGCCCGCCGGGACCCCGAATCTCCGCGCCCGAGGGAATCGAGACCTCCCGGGCCTTTCCCCCTTCCCCGGATTCTTGGCCAACTCCCCTCCCAGCACAACTTTAGCATGATGTCTTATCTCAAGCAACCACCTTACGCAGTCAACGGGCTGAGTCTGACAACCTCGGGCATGGACTTGCTTCATCCTTCCGTGGGATACCCGGGTAAGCGGCGTGAGCCGGCCTCTGCTGCCGAGGGAGGAAAGGACTCCGCTGCGCTGGGGACTGACTCGGGCCCCTGGAGCGCAGGGATCGCCCCGGTCCCCGGCCGTGGGTACACACCATAGCCCCAGCCAGAGGCTCTGGGGTCAGGGCAGCCAAGAACGCCCTGCCTCCTGCCCGGAGAGGCGCAGCCGCCATGGGCTGGGAAGGGGGAGGTGGGTAGCTTGGGGCAGGGGCGCTCTGGCTCCGTCCCTGAGAAATGCGCCCCTGCGCCTTCCCCCGCCGCGTTAAGGTTCCCAGCTGGTGCTTGGGGCTGCGGGAGCGGGGCTGGGCGGGGGTCCCTGCCATGAGGGGCTCGGGGCGCTGCTGCTGCCGGGGCAGGAGGGGGGTTGCTGGGAGGGGGCTGCGCGGTGCCTGGGCCGCTTGCCCGGCTGGGCTGAGGGGCTGCTGCTGAATGCCACTAAGGGCCTCCGGCTGCTCTTCGCAGCGACCCCTCGGAAGCAGCGGCGGGAGCGCACCACCTTCACCCGGGCGCAGCTGGACGTGCTGGAGGCGCTGTTCGCCAAGACCCGCTACCCGGACATCTTCATGCGCGAGGAAGTAGCTCTGAAAATCAACCTGCCCGAGTCCAGGGTGCAGGTAGGGACCCATCCCCCACCCCCCACCCCGTTCACCGCAGCGCTGGGAGCTTCCCGGACCTGGCGCCCCAAGACACCCTCCATCAGCAGCCCCCTTCCTCCCTCAAGCGCTCCCCTGGCCGTCCTGCCTCCCACCCCCACCCAGCCCCAGCCCTCCAGCCCCTGGCATCCAAAGACGACTCTCCCCAGCAGCCCTCCCCAGGGATCACAATGGCCAGAGGCAGGTTTTCTGGCCAGGAGCCGCCGCTGGGCCGGGAGAGTTCAGCTCCTTTGCCGGTGTCTGTAGAGCTGGGACAGCTCGGGGACAAACGCCCTAGGCCCAGCCAACCCTTGGTCTCCTGGAAGCTGCTGAAGGGACCCGCTGAATTGCAATGAGAACCAGGGCAGGCCCCAGGAAGGGGTCCAGGGCACGTGCATTGGGAGCTCAGGGAGGAAACCTGGCGGACGCGCCCTCCTGCAAAACGCAGGTCAGTGGCTTTAGCGGGGAGTCTGATCCCCCCCTTTCTCCCTACCGGAGCGGTGTCACAAATAGACTCAAACCCAGGCCGAGCCTCTGCTCCCGCAGCCAGACCAGGGGGCCTCCTTGCCGCTTGGAAGCAGCTCCCGGAGCCACTGACGGAGGCTGCAGAGACTCCATAGGCAACGGGGACAGCTGCAAGGTCTTACCTCCGCCTGCCCCGCCAGCTAATTGGAGAGCAAGTGTCTGGGAGGCCATTAGACTCCAGACAAGGGACCCCTCCTGCACCCATTCAAAGCCAGAGGTGTTTTGACGTCAGTGGATGAAGGGGGGGGGGAGGGGAAGAACCTTAGCAGTGTTTCCAACTGAGCCAAGGGGCAGCAGAAAACTGGGTCTCACACTCACTGAGGGACTGGAGTGATGGGTAGGGTAGGGTAGGGAAGAGAATGGGGGAAGGGGGGATCTAGTCTTGCCTTCCTTACTCAGGCAAAAATCCCAGGGAAGTCCCTTTGGCCTGATTAAGGACTGAGCTCCGAACGTTTGTTTGGTGCAAACAACTTTCAGGGTGTTTTATGAGCCCAGTCTTCTCGTGTCTGGGGGCGCCAGCCTCCCTCCCTCTACCCACCTTGGTTTTAGGATTTTTAATCTGAGAGCAGCAGAGCCAGTTGTTTGAAATTTACCAGGGTCCCACTCCCACTGGGCCTGTTTTGCCACTGACTCTACCGGTCCAGGAGAGATCCTCTGCAGGATCGGGACCTAAACCTGAGTGAAAGGGGCTATGCTACCATCTCGGTGTCACTGGTCCCAGGGCATCTATAGGGCCAAAAGGCCAATTGCAGTAAAGGGCAACACATCTTTAAATAGCCAACAACTGCTCTTGGGAATCTGCAACGCCTGGTGCCATCAAGTCTATAGGGGCAACACAAGCAACTGGCTACAGCGAAGGTGCCACCTGCAACAACCAGCAGTGCTATCATGCTAAAGGCCCCATGTTTCCTTCCTCTTCTCCCCTCCCCCAGGAAACTGTCCACACAACAGGACCAAGACTTTCTGTAGACCCTAACCGGCAGCGAGCAGTGCCTTGGGGACTGGCACTCCAAGGGCCGAGGCGAGAGGGCACGAGTGGCAGTGGGTTGTTGGGATCAGTGGGCAGCAGCCCCGTGTGCCTGGGTTCCCCGCGGCGCGAACAATCCCCGAATCAAGTACCTGCTCTGCATGTCCATCGGGGAGGCCCGGGCAGCTGGGCCGCGGGCGGAATCCCGGGAGCGGAGAATCCCCCGCCTGCCGCAGGGACAAGCAAACACGCTCTCCCCTTTGTCTCCCTGTTCCCACCCGGTGTAAGGCTCTATTGTTTCCAATTAACTGGCGGCCCTGGGGGGCCCGAGGCTGGCAGGCAGAGCAGATTGAGAGGGTTATTTCCCCCCCCTCCCCCCCATGCCCTTATTAAACGGTTTGATTTGCTCATTTCTACTTCTTCTTCCTCCCAATCCCGGAGTGTGGGACCCCTTTCCAACCAGCCGCCGCTGGAATAACCCCCTGGCGCCTCTGACACCTCCTCGCCCCCCGGGCCGGGGCATTAGCGGCACTAACCCGCGGCTTCTCTCTCGCCTCCTCTCCCAGGTGTGGTTCAAAAACCGCCGGGCCAAGTGTCGGCAGCAGCAGCAGCAGCAGCAGAACGGGGGCCAGAGCAAAGTGAGGCCGGCCAAGAAGAAGAGCTCCCCGGCCCGCGAAGTAAGTTCGGAGAGCGGCACCAGCGGGCAGTTCACTCCCCCGTCCAGCACCTCCGTCCCAGCCATTTCCAGCAGCAGTGCCCCCGTGTCTATCTGGAGCCCAGCTTCCATCTCCCCACTCTCAGACCCCCTGTCCACATCCTCTTCTTGCATGCAGCGATCCTACCCCATGACCTACACCCAGGCTTCAGGCTACAGCCAAGGATACGCTGGCTCAACCTCCTACTTCGGGGGGATGGACTGTGGATCTTATTTGACCCCGATGCACCACCAGCTTCCTGGACCAGGGGCCACACTCAGCCCTATGGGCACCAATGCAGTCACCAGCCATCTCAACCAGTCCCCAGCTTCCCTCTCCACCCAGGGCTATGGAGCATCAAGTTTGGGCTTTAACTCAACCACCGATTGCTTGGATTATAAGGACCAAACCGCCTCCTGGAAGCTAAACTTCAATGCTGACTGCTTGGATTATAAAGACCAGACATCTTCATGGAAGTTCCAGGTTTTGTGAAGGCCTGTAGGACCCCCTTTGTGATCAGAATAAAGATTAATAATAAATAAATAATAATAAACATGCTGGGCTGAACATTCCAGTTTTAGTCAGGTCTTGGTTAAATTAAAGAGGAAAAGAAAAAAAAGAAGAAAAAAAAAAAGAAAAGAAAAAAAGAGACAGTTGGTGGGATCAGACCTAGATTCACCTCCTGCCCAAAAGCTCTGGAAAGGAATAAAGAAGAAATGAAGGAAGAAGGCCTTAAAAGGACAGATCATCTACTGAGCAGAAACAGACAGACCTACCTGTGTTCTTTATAGTTTTAGCCAACTGTTGGGTTTCTTTGTTTGAAAGGAATGGCAGATCATTCCACCTATGGGCCAGTTTTAAAAAGAAAGTCTAGGTTTGGTTGTGGTTTTTTTTTCTCCTTTCTTTTGTGTGTGTGTGTGGAAAGATCCTTCACTCAGAGGTTTCCAGCGTGCTAGCCAACCCTTGGTTAAAAATCTTTGGAATGGACAGCGTCTCTCTCTCTCTCTTTCTCTCTCTCTCAAGCTCATTCAACTGTTTCATGCCCAACTTGCTAGTTGGCACTGACAGACTTTGGTTCAGGGTTGTGTGGGTTGTGTGACTGATTGTCCTAGCTGCACTACTTTATTTAAAAAAAAGAAGAAGAAGAAATGTTCATAAGGAGTCAATATGTAGTTTTTAAGAGACAATCAGTGTGTGTCTTATATACATGGTACATCTGTGGTTTTTAATCTGTGCTAGACTTCAAAACTGTGATCTCCTGTATTGTATGCAATTGTGAACTCCTCCCCAGCAGGGGTTCTGCTGTGATTTAAATAGGTTATAATTATAAGTGAAATTCAGAGCAACTGAGTTACCTAGTATCATCTTTTGTTAAAAAAACAAATACCTAAAAAGATCGCCTTTCACCACAGGTGAACTGTACTGAAACTTTTTACAACAAACTGTCTCTGAATGAAAGAGAAAGAAGAAAAACACACAAGGACACTAAACTCATATGTAGTAACTTACTGCTGGCCAAGCCGGCAGTAGAAATAAAACAGGACATTGGTCAATTGCTCTGACCCTGATGAATTTACACGGAGAAATTAATTGTCGTTTATGCTTGCAGCTGTTAATTGAGAAAAAAGATATATATGCATAAACCTTTTTTTCCCTCGATTTGGCAGATATGTATAATTATATTAAAATGGTTCTAGCACAATTTATGGTTGTCTTCCATTTTAATTGTACAAGGTGAGTCAGGGAAAGTACCTCAAGACATCATACTTCAAAGGACAGCAAAAATAAAGGGGTTGGGGGTTACAAGGGAAATGCAAATATGACTCTGCTATACTGAACTGAGAGTGCCTCTTTTCTCTGGTTTCAGGGTGGTAGCCCTGTTAGTCTGTATCAGCAAAAACAACGAGGAGTCCTTGTGGCACCTTAGAGACTAACACATTTATTTGGGCATAAGCTTTCCTGGGCTAAAACCCACTTCATCAAATGCATGGAGCGGAACATCTCTCTGCGTTTAAGTTCCCCACAGGCTGATGTTTTTTTCCTTTGGTACAGGTAGAAAATACAAGGGCTGATTTTGTGTTAAAAATGTTCAGTGGACCACGTCAAGATTGGCTCAGCTAAGATGAAAAAAAAATCATCGGCTATTTTCAGAGAGTGGAAAAGGGCTTTGTAGTCAGTGCCCATATTCCTAGGGGGGAAATGCAGAGAGGGAGCGAGAAATGTCCTGTTTGGTTAAAGGGCTGTTTCTCCTGCTACTATGAACTTTCTGAGGTAAACAGGGGAGGGGATGCGAACAGAACCTGAGAGCAATTGAGGCAGAAGTGATATCTGAACAAAGGAGTTTGGAAAGCGTTTTAAAGCTATAATTTCCAAAGCTGAGTACAAAGAGCCCTGGTCAGTTTTGCTTCTTTCTTGAAACTGCTGGGGAAAACTGGTCCCTTTCAAAAAAATGGGTACCTGCTTTTCTCTCGCTCATCACACAGGCAGAGGCGCAAATGGGGCAGTGGGCTCAGGGCTAGCCACAAGCATAACTGGATTTAAAATGATATTCTGTTTGGTAGCCACGGTTCAACAAATGGAAGCCGAGTCAGTTTCAGCTATTTATTATGCATCTACTTCAAACCTTAGCCTGTTATGTCGTTTTCTCAGATTGCTGTGAAGCCTGTGCTCAAATATTTCTAATAAGACAGTTTGGGGGCTTTTTAAAAAAAGTCTGTGGAAGGAAATCCCTCTGAAGTCTCTTGATCGACAGATTAACAGGACCTGATGATATTTGCACTTGATTCTAGTTTATGATAGTTAAGAAAAGAGAGTCTTCTTCGGGAATTCTCCATATATTATCTTGTTGCGTCACCTAATCTCTTACATTTCATCAGCCTTCCCCCTCCTCCCAGTCTAATTTGATGGTATAAATTATACAGATTTTATGCATGTAAAATGACTCACTTCTGATTAATGTATTTATTTCTGTTTTAGTGTGCCCTAGAATGGGAAGGCAAGATTATCCTTTAAAAATAAACAAGCAAATATTCAGCAAATCAGTCAGCTCTCAAATGAATGGAAGTTTTCATGCTGTTTGTTGCTATTTTTCTATTTTGCAATACATAGAGAAAGAATGAATGGTTATCAATGGACATGAAGTTCAAGGAGAACTAGTGCTTAATAATCCTTATAGTAGTTTTCTAACAAGTGTATCAGACTAAAAAGCAGAACACTTTAAAGACAATCAATAAATAAGTCCATTTCCCTTGTAGGAAAATATAGAAATGGTTGTAGACAGGTTCCTCCTCCCTACCAGTGCAAAAAAGGTGAATGCTTAAAGTTTCTCTCCAGTGATCTGGTTTAAAACAGCAATGGCAAAAACGGATTTAAGGGAAATATTATCTGAAAATCATTTTCCTTGTAGGGGAGTATAAGGCTCTCAAACGAGATTTTTAAAAAGAACCCTGTTTCTTTACCGTGTTTTGCTTTTCCCACGGACAACATTTTTTCTTTTCTTTTCTATTTTGGTAGCAACCCCTAGTTTTCAATTGATAAAATAATTTAGCTACCGCTTTTCTTAATCAGAAAAGCTAAACAATGTCAGGGCTTTCATTTTGTTTAGGGATAGCTATCAATTTAAACAAATCCGCATCTTTATTTATTCTGTTTTAAAGCAGATGTAGGTGAAAAGTCGTTTGATTCTATACTGGCAAACTCGAGGGGTTGAGGGGAAAAGAAAGAAAAAAAAATTCAAACCACATTTTTAACTGCTTTTGCCGATCGACATTCAAGTTCGATTCATTTCCTGTAGACTGCGTTTTGGAAAGGAAATTCGGAACAAAATAATTGGACTTAGCGGGGAAAGAGACAGGTGAACGGAATCTATGTTACGTCTAAACCAAACGGTGAGGTTTGAGGTTCAGGTCTCAAGGAAGATCTTTTTCTAAAAGGAAATGTAAGTTAGAACCCTCACCCGAGCACTGTGATCTGGAATGGAAAATGTTAAACAAAACCTGAGAGGACAGGGCAGCTCTTTTTAAAAAAACCGACCTCCCGCATTTCGCTCCATTGGCTCTGCTGTTCCTTCGCTGATTACACAGGACGATTCTTTCCATAGGGCGACAGGCAGCGCTGCAAACTCCACGAGCAGTTGCACTTTCAGTTCGTCTGAATGGGCTTTTCTCGGGGCAGTTTCCAGTGTCTGTTGATTTTAAGTTTCCACATCTACAAAAGCTTTCCCTTCATCTGCACCACCTCTCTGCATTAGCCCTTGGCCCCCTCGCCCATCTGGGCCCCCTCCAGTTTCTTAATATCATTTGTTTTTATTTGAAACAAAAGACGATAACCCCCCGCCCTCCCCCTCCCAACTGCTGAGGAGTATTGTCAGTTTCCAAGGCTACGTGGGGGGGGGGGAGAGTTTAGAAAAGTCAGTGTTATTTACTCATCGCTGTAGCCTGCTTGTATGTGTCCTTCCGAGAAGACGCAGGAGCATCCCAGGCTGGGCTGGAAAATAAAACCGCTTGGAGCTCCCCCAAAACGCAGCGTTGCTCTTTCTGACTCAGCTCCCCAAAGTTTTTGGTTCCCTGACAAGGAATTTGCAGATCGATGAATGGGGGAAACTCCCTCGGTGCGGCGGGGTACTGGGCCGGGCAGGGTCCCCGCCAAACAGCTGCCTCCGTACCCCCAAACTTGCGCCCACAGCTCCTACCACCCCGAAGCCTGCAGGAGGGGCGAATGTGTGTGTGTGGGGTGTGTGTGTTGTATAGGGGGACTGCAGAGACTTTGATTGTGTTACTGATGGGCGTTTGGAAAGAGTTATGGGCCCCACCCGCCTCCCCCATTGAAGTCAGTGGGGATTTTGCCACCAGCTTCACTGGGAGCAGGGCGAGCCCCGTTCTTCCTCCCTGTCAAATTACACCCCGAGGTGTCTCGGGGAAAGAGAAGTGAATCCCGGAGCTTTTCATCACAGTTGCAAAGACCCCAAGCGACCAACAGTCCTTTTCGCAGCCTCCTTCCCCTCCCCGCATGCTGGGGCCGGCCAGATGTGCAAAAGAAACCGCTTCCTCCAGCTGCGCAGACCTTGCATCCCGGCCTCCCACCCCGCTCGGGTTAAGGCCAAAGCCCTGCCCCGCACGCCTGGTTTGGGGTTGGGGGTTTGTATGAAAATGGGAGTCCGGCACCAGCTCCCTTCTCCTCATGTCCTCCCTAGCGGGCTTGTTTCCGGCGCCGGTGTCACGCCTCGCCCACCCCACCGGCCATGCGGGGTGTGGAGGGGGGGGGGGGGCAGCTGACCATTAAAGGAGCGCAGTGCTTGCGCGGCCGCGTTCTCAATATTCATCCCCTGCCCTGGAAACCTGGGAGCCACTGACAGTCACCGCAGGGCGGGCAGAGGCCGGAGTCGCTTCCCCGCCCCCCCGCACTGCCGGAAAGGCTCTAGGAAGCCAATTGACCTTGTCTTCAGCGAGGAAACGCAGCTAGATGGTGGTTGTCCTGGCCTGTGCACACACCCCGCGATTCAAATAAAGGCGCAGGCGGTAAACCCCACAGGATACACCCACACCACCGATCTGCTCTGTCAGGCGAGCGTGTCCGAGGCAAAGTCTCCCTCCTGACAGTGTAGGGTCACCCGAAGAGGCCAAGTTAGCCCTTGATGGGCCGGTGCAATGGAATCAGACAGAGACTTCCGACCCCGCTCCCACCAGAGGGACACCACCCCAGCCACGTTTAGACGGCAAACGGAGCGTCACACTTCGCTTTTGGAACCATTTTTAGAATCACCCTTTTAAACATTTCCGAGTCTTTCCTGTTTGACTCTCTGATCTGGTCTATTTCCACAGCCTCTCTGCAGAGACGGTGGCCAGCTTTTAAAGTACATGATATTTACGTGTGTGTGTGCAGTTGCACGCTGATTACACACCCCAACACACGAGATATACGCAGATCACACACACAACAGTGTCTTCAAGTAGAATTACCTGGATACCTTCTCCCTCCCCGCACGCCCACACACATCTATAGTTCACCATCCGGGCTTTCAGAACACTATAGCTGCCATATATGGACACTCATGTCCCCACCAACCCCCTCTCTGAGAATCGTCCCCCACCCCCCCAACTAACATTACCAGGTCTCTCCATTTCAGGCTGTAAGAAAGGGTCCCTCCTGCAGACAAAGTGTTTTGCCTGCGCCAGATTAGGGGCCCTCAAGTGGAATGGTGTGAACGCGTGGTTTGGATTGGTTTTTGAGACACCAAAGACGCTCCAGAATTAGGGCTAGAACAGGAAATGGTAACAAGACTCCGGGGTATTGAGGCATACTGCGGTGAGTCTCTCTGACTGCAAAGTGCTTCGCCTCCAGAAAGCACAGACCATTAGACGGCTTTCAAATAATAAATGGGGGTTTTGTATAGACACACACTTAGCTAAGGGACAGCTCCGGAGTTCCCGATGAGCGAACCGAACAGAAACGAATCGGGATGGATAATCCTGCATTTCAGTCCCGAAGTGACTGAAAAGTCCAGAGGAAACCCAGAGCCATCCGGGTGGCATCAGGTCCTCAGCTGCTCCTTAGGGTAGCTTGTAAGAGTTTTGAACGAGTATACAAACACCCTTCAGATGCAAAGGTTAGTGGGACAAACCGACCCTTCTACGTTCAGGAATGCAGGACCGACCCCTTACCGGCCACACCTTGCCCGCGTTTTAAAACAGGTGATTCCCACCATCCAAGCCAACAAATAAAGTCTGTGCAAATCTCGCTGGTCAATCAATTAGCTCCGCGTTTCTGATGCACCGAAGCCCATCGCTTGTGCCGTTGAACAACTATCGATAGAGATCAATACAGCCTTTAGCTCACCGGGGATTTTAACCCTTTCATTCCTAGCCATCTTTCTTTTATTTTGTTTTAAATGTGTAAACATAATTTGTAGAACGTTATTGTAACAACGACAAAAGCCGCCCGCAAAGAGGTCACCCAATGGGTGTTAACATCTCCTGATCGTTTTAAATCAAAAGGAACAAACCCAGGCAAGGTCGAGGCGCATGAGAGTCTGAGACAATTATTTTTCAAACTACACCGTGTCAGGATGGGGCTCGTGTTGATTTCACACTTCACTCTAGTGAGGGTTCCTTTAGCAAACACGTCGGCTTTTCCAGCTGAGATCAGCTGTACAACGACACACTATGATCCGGAGAGCTATATTTTCTTGGATGATTGTGGTTTGCTGTTTATAATGCCGGGTCTAACAAGAAAAGAAAAAAGAAAAGAAAAGAAAAGAAAAGATTTAAACAGCGAAAGATCTATAGGGAGTTCTCAAAAATGTCCTAGTAAATATGTCAATCCAACACTAGTTAACAGCACTGCTAGTCTCTCCCCTTCCTGATCTGATTAACGTTTGTTAGATCACTTAAGTTGGGGGAAGTAAAAAATTAGAATAAATAATACCGCAAACTGTTAAAATCCGAGAGTCAATTTTGACTTTTAGGCTCATGAACCATTAATAAAAATCTCCTTACATTCAAATGGCTCTAAAATGCCTTGATAGCGGATTACCAGCTCCTAATGGAGGTACTGTCTGATCAAATATTCTCTAAGCAGCAAGGTCTAAAGTATTGGGGATGGTCACTGCTACCTGATTATCAGCTTAGCACCAAATACTTCTTAGTGGGCGATGCTCCGATAAACAAGCATTCTTCCCAGAAGCCGATCCGGAGAGGACTTTCCTGTTCTTCATTTAAACAGATTGGAAAACAACATCATATGGTTTGCGGGAAGAAAATAAATCTTAATCGTACCATTTACTTAGGCTGGAGATTCGTTTTTAGATCTGCTCCATATGGTATGGGTCAAATATTTAAAAAACAAACAAACAAACCCTAAACCCCTCCCATCCCAAGCCCAGGACTAACCAAACCACTGGACCAGTAGAGTCCAAACAGAACCAGGTCAGTACCATGGAATGCCAAACGCTTCCGGGCAGGGAGTTATTTTATGCCAATGTATGACCTTTGTTGGCTGGGAGACACCTATTCCGAGCTCGTCAAGGGAGTTTCTTACTAAATCAACGCATCAAATTCCATGCAACAAATGTGTGTTTGTTTTTTGAGGTTTTTTGTGTGCTCCTGAAATTCAATTCCTTCTTAAAAAAACCAACCAACCTGTTGACTCGAAAACAGCCCAAAGACTGCCAATATTGATGGGGTTTCAGTCAGTCACTGCGGCTGATGAATAACAAGACTGGGGTCTTTCGCAAAACAGGGCTTGCAATAGGAAATACCGCTGTTTTGAGCTGTCCTTTCATTAGAGCAAAAAACCCCGCTTGAAATACAGCATCTTCGCTGTGGATTTGGGGGTAGGAGGATGGGGCGCTGTTTGGCTGGGAGAATGCCCGGGCATTTCTTTTCTTCCCAAGAAAGAACCACAAAGAGAAGGGTTTGTAGGTGGCTGCAGGTGTATTTCGGGAGGTGCCTAGAGAGCGTGCCCACCTGCAGGTCCCCAATGGCTGATGCCAGCCGGCCATTAGCAACACTCGAGTCACTTTCGATCCGCAGCTCCCTGGGAGTGCGGGCCGAGCACCTCCCGCACGGTCGTGCCAGCCCGCACCAAGGGGCCTTTCTCTTCAGCACCTCCGCATTGCAGCGCCTGGCCTGCTCCTTCAGCCCCCGAGCGCCGGCCTGGCACCCCTGCACCGGGACTGCCCCTGGCCATGGCTTGCACAGGCTGCCGAGAGTCGCTGAGGTCAGCTGGGCACTTGCAAAAGTCTTATTGTTTAAGAGAAGCAAAAAGATGTAAGCCCCTATCTATATGCACACTGTACATAAACCCCCCACCACCACCCACACACACACACACACACACACCCCTCTCCCTCCCGGCTGGGGTGCTCTGTCCCCACTAGTGGCACCAAGACCACATAGAGATTAGTGAGTCTGCTAAGAGCCAGGTGATTTTTAGCTCATGCAGTAGAGGCTCATGCATTTAGCTGTTGGTGTTACATATATACACACACCATGTATACACACATACTAAATGCGCTATGTACATACACACTATACACAGACTATGCATACACACCACACATACATGTATATCTAAACACATAGTATGTATACACACACATACTAAACACACTATATACACACACATACAAGTGGATCGAAACATATATGCACACAATACATATGCATATACATTATAGACACACACACACACATATCTACAGAAACATACAACACACTTTCATGCCCACATATGCACGTGTCTACACACACTCAGGCAGGTGGGAAGCTTCTCTCTGCAGCAGCCCTGAGTGTGCCCCTTATTAGCCTCACCCAACAGGTGCAGTCCCCAGGGAATGTGGGTGGGTTTCCAGCCCAGCCAGTAATCACCTTCCCAGCTGAAATGAAGCCAGGGCGTGTGTGTTTCAGGCTCCACAGTTGCGGGAGATGCAAGTATAGGACCAGGACCCTATTCTTAGCATGGTGCAGCCAGCAGAAACCCAGAGCTTGCCCAGGTTCTTCAGGCAATTGAGAGCAGCAGCAGCAGCGCATTTGGGAGACAGTGGTCACAGCTTTACTCTCCCATGGCCTCCATTCCACCCAGCCAACGCATGCAGCCATAGAGCTATTTGTGGGGGTTACCTCCCCCGTTGGCTTTGCTCCTGTTCTCCAGCAGCAGCCACCCTCTCTGCAGGAGAGCAAGGTGAGGAGCAGTCCCACAAGCAGAGGATGCTTTTCCAAAGAGACATGACCAAAGACAAGAAGCACATGTGAAGGCTTCTGGCTCCCTTGCATGAACCTCTCTCTCCAGGCACACACCCCTCGCACATGGTGTGTGCCCCTGCAGCCGGGGAGCCTGGTTGTGCCCAGGCACACTGGTGTAGAACAGGAGTCATTCCTTGGAAGTCAGCGGCGTTGCACCAAGGACATGTGAGAGGAGAATCTGACACCATTTAGGATTGTTGCCGACTTTCAGGTCATTCATTGGGCAGTTGGCCACCAGGGTGCTCATTCATTAGAACGGTCTGCAACTGTGTTCTGTCCTACTGCCAACCGTGTCAAGTTTTGCCATTGACTTCAATGAGAGGAGAATCACCCACTCTGTCCCCTTTATGCCACTCCAGTGGATGGAAAGGTGGCTTAAGAAGTTCAGGGGCTTAGGGGAACCAGGCTTATAAAGCCAGCCTAGTACAACCTGCTGCCAGTCCCTCCTCTCACCCCGCATAGGGTGCGTGTCAGGTGCATGGCTGGACTGCATTGCACTCTAGTGACCCTGGGCTGGTGGAAGGACCCCCCAGCTCACCCTGAGTTTGAGGGACAGAAAGGTGATAGATCAAGGACATGGAACAGCTTCCGTAGAAGGAGCAATTAAAAAGATTAGGGCTATTCAGCTTAGAAAATAGGCCATTAAGGGGAGATATGACAGAGGTCTACACAATCATGAATGGGGTGGGAAAAGTGAATAAAGATGTGTTATTTACTCTTTCTCACAATACAAAAACCAGGGGTCGCCTGCTGAAGTTAACAGGCAGCAGGTTTGATACAAACAGGAGGCAGTACTTCTTCACACCAGTCCCAATTAAGCTTTGGAACTCACGGCCATGAGATGTGGTGATGGCCAAAATATAACTGGATTCAAAGAAGAACGAGATAAGTTCATGAAGGAGAGGTTCATCAGTGGCTATTAGCAAACATGGTCAGGGATGTAACCCTATGCTCAGGGTGAACCTAAATCTCTGTCTGCCAGAAGCTGGGAGGGAAATACAGGTGTGGATCACTCCAACTTCTGTGTTCTGTACACTCCCCCTGAAGCTCTCAGGCAGAGACAGGATACTGACTTAGATGGACCATTGGTCTGACCCAGTTTGGCATTTCTTATGTTCTTAAATAGTGAACCATACCAATGTTAATTGCACCACTCACAGGTAAACCATAACATCAACACAGCAGAATATCAATGGGCAGTGGCGAACATTTCCAATGTCAAATCAGCATCACTGGAAACCTAAAGCCAACTCCTGGAGGGAGGGATAGCTCAGTGGTTTGAGCAATTGGCCTCTAAAACCCAGGGTTGTGAGTTCAATCCTTGAGAAGGCCATTTAGAGATCTGAGGCAAGAGTCTGTCTGAGGATTGGTCCTGCTTTGAGCAGGAGGTTGGACTAGATATCTCCTGAGGTCCCTTCCAACCCTGATATTCTAGGATTCTATATTATCCTGCCACAATACAGAGAAGATGAGTAAAAATAAAGAATGCAACAAAACAACTCTAATGATGCTGTGCACTATTAGTGACCTAGAGGGTTCTTCCATTTGAGTCTATGATGCCATCACACTCCATTTTAGAAAGCATGCTGATCTAAGCACTTTATTGGTATTAGGTGGCAAACCATGGTGCACAGTGTTCTAAATAACTCCCATTCAGTGTCTCAGCACTTAGTGTAAATATGTGTTCATTGGTCTCAAATACCATTCAATGATACTAAGCACTTGCCGGGATGAAGTCATTGTATGTGATGTATAATTACTCGGCAATTAAACAATTTGGAAGCCATGAGGTAGGATCATTACAGGGGGAATGAGAGGAAAGGGGTTGTTTTTGTGAAAACAGAGACCTTCTTACTGTGATTCCGATTGAGCTGCCTGGAGAAAACATTGACCTTATTTTCATTATTTTCTATTTTTGGGAGGGGGTGGGGAGTCCCCCACCACACACACAATTTGGAGGCCTGATTTCCATTCAGATTTGGATAGAGATTACAAAAGACTCAAAATGCCTATCAAAACCTCAGAAAATACACTGTCTTACCGTCCACACAAGCTGGTAAATTTGGCTTTCACATCAGTTTGACTTATTTGCCCTAACAATGGCTGGTCAGCAGAACCCTATTACTCCTAAAGGATCCGGTGACAGAAGAGAGGAGACAGAAGTGAGGGAGGGGGAAAGAGAACAGATGACAGAATTCATGTAAGTAAATCTCTTCACCCTTTTTGGTTCAGCACTTGATATAGGGCCCTGAAAGGACTGCAAATGCAACATTAAGAAAAACATGTTCTTCTTAGCAAGTAAGCTCCTTGGGGCAGGGATTGGGTCTTTGCATGTGCTTACAGGCCCCTGCACAATGGAGCTCTGTTACGGAGCCCCTGGGAACTACTGTACTATACATTGTTAATAATGATAAGTAAATCATTATCATTACCCTTTAGACTTGAGATGACGTCACTTATGTCCAACATGCACATTACTGATGGCGTACAAAGCTCAAATCAGTAGAGCTGGGGGCAGGGGATGGTTTTTCTGTCCCACAATTTTTTTTGAGATTTTGAAAAATTTTCCCATCCCAAAAGTTGAATTTTTGAAATTTTTCATGAAATGAAAAAAACAAACAAAAACCCAAAACTGTTGGTCAGGTAAATCAAAACATTCCGTTTTCATGATTTCAAAATGCTTTGCTTCAATTTTGATTTTTTAAAAACTTTATTTTTTACCGAAATTAACAAATTTCAAAACAAAAAGTCATTTCAACCCAAAAAAACCCCCAGATTTTTTTTGTTTCTAAAATGTCAAAACAGGACATTTTGACAAATTTGGAACTTTTTTCAATTTTTTTTTTTTCAAAAATGAGCAATTGAGCAACAGTGATCTTTTCCTGTGGACACTTTTGATTTCAGCAAACTGGCATTTTTGAATGAAAAAGGTTTTATTGAAAAATACCTGACCTGCTCTGCTAATGAAATACAATGGCTCTTTTGTACTTCCTATCATCTTGCTAGAGGGACTTTTCCTCCATTCGATGGAGGAGAGTGTGCGCCGATCAACATTTACTGTAATGAATGCGTCAGTGCTCAGGAATACTGCCAGCCACACACCCGTGGAGACTGGAGTCCTCAATTTGACCCACATTATAGGCATAACACGGGTAGCAGAAGCAAAAGCTTCTGTACAGTGTGCCGTCAATGGGCATGACTTGGAGGGACTATTTTTGTGCATAAGAGAGTACTCCAGTTGCCTTAGCCTTGGTTTCTCTGGGGAGACTGCTAACAGGGGGTGCAACTAGCGCAGAGTGTGTTGATAGCTCTACTGAGAACTGGAGTGCATTCTGACCACAAGCTCCTTTCACACAGCTCACCGAGTAGGCAAGTAGCCACATTCTACACTAGTAGAACTCCAGGGGTTCTAGACTGGTTGCTTTTCAAGGGTACTTCCAAACGGAGCTCGTTACAGTAATCCAGCCTGGGGACTCTCAGACACACGGACGACTGATTCAGCACCTCTTCCAACAGACTGGGACTGCTCTGGAACTCTGGATGCTCTTCCATGGCAGAACCCAGAGGGAACGGATGTGGCAGTATTGACTCGTTTTGGAGCAGCGGCCCTACAGGCCACAGGGGTTGCAATTTGTACCCTCCTGGGGGTGAATCGGGTTCTTTGACATTAGTAAAACACCTGACATGGCATCTCAGTAAATTTTATTTGCAAAATTACTTCAAGCTGATTTGGGTATTAGCCTTGTGATAGGGACTGAATGTGCTGAAGGACCGAAAGTGAGGAAGATCCATGATTAAAGGCAACATATTGAGTTGTTCGGGTGTTTGTCTAGCGTGGTGTGGAGGAAGCAGTGTGAGGCTGGGCCTTATTTAACATTTTTATTAATGATGTGGAACAAGGGGTAAACAGCATGCAAACCGAATTCTCAAATACTAAATTGCCAGTACCGATGAGGATAGATAAATAATATACAGAGACTTGCAGAGGACAGAGATAGAGGCAAGAACAACAACTATGGAAAATGTGGGCAATCCAGCTAGAGAAATAATCAGAAACTTATTCCAGATCTCACTGGGATGGAGATTATTGGAAAGCAGTACTACAAAAAGAGACAGGCAACTGAGACAGAACAATCTGGACTCCATGGTAAACTGGGCACAATCAAATAACTTGTGTTTCAAGAAGGCCATACAGGTAGGAACAAGAAACGTTGCTCACAATCATAGGAGGGTGAACCATTCCCTGGGAAGCAGTGACTCTGAAAAGGGTTTAAAAGTCATGATGGAAACCAAATGAACATGAGCTCCTGTACAATGTGGTGGTAGAAAGGTACAATCCTTAGATGTTCAAACAAGGGTAGCAAAAGGCTGGAGTAGGGAAGTGATATTATCTCCATATATAGCATTGGTGAAATTATTATTGGAATACTATGTCCACACTTCAAAGGGATGTTGGAAAACTGGAAAGGGCTCAGAAAAGAGCAAAAAGAATGATTCAAGGACTGGAAAATGTGCCTTGAGGATCTCAGTCTATTTAGTTTAAGGTTAAGAGGTGACTTGATCATGGTCTCTGAGTATCTACATGGACTGAAGAAAGCTGATAGTAGAGGGATCTTTAGTCTAAGGGCCTGTCTTCAGTATGGGGGTAAGTTAACCTAAGGGCAGGTCTACACTACAGCCGGGATTGACACTCTGAGATCGATCTACCGGTGGTCGATTTAACAGGTCTAGTGAAGACACGCCAAATCGACAGCAGATCGCTCTCCAGTTGACCCCTGTACTCTACCCCCGACAGGATGAGTAAGGTAAGTCAACAGGAGAGTTTCTCCCATCAACCCCCGCAGTGTAGACACCGCGGTAACTCGACCTAAGATAGGCCGACTCCAGCTACATTATTCACATATCTGGAGCTGCGTAGCGTAGGTCGACTTACCGCGGTAGTGTAGACATAGCCTAGTTTAGGTTGACTTACCCCGATGTCTTCACCGTGCTGAATCGACAGGAAACACTCTCTGGTCGACTTCCCTTACTCTCCTTGGAGAGCGGGAGTAGACCAGAGAGTGCTCTGACATCGATTTAGCAGGTCTTCTCTAGACTTGCTAAATTGATCCCTGCTGCACCGACTGCAGCAGTGTTGATCTCCCCATAGTGGAGACCAGCCCTAACAGACAAAGATATAACAAGACCCAGGGCTTGGATGTTAAAATTAAACAAATTCAAACTGGAAACAAGGTGTAATTATTTTTTAACAGTGAGGGTAATTAACCATTGGAACAACCTACCAAGGGAGCTGATGGGATCTTCATCGCCTAAAGTCTCTAAATCATGACTGGGTGTATTTCTAAAAGATATGCTCTAGTTTCACGAAAGTCATTGGGTTTGATGCAGGAATCACCAGGTTAAATGTATGGTGATATGCAGAAGATCAGATTAGATTATAAAAATAATTCATTCTAGGTTTAAAATCTATGAATTTCTTAGGAAGTGATAGTGAACAGCAAATTAGATATTATTGTGCACTGTAACACGAGATCCCCAAAAATCTGATTTGGGGCTGCATATGCAGAAGCATCATCTCATTCTTATTTATTGTTATTATTAATAACTGATTGAATAGTGGGCCATGAGTGTGCAGGTCACTGTACAGAGTGAATAAATGGAGTTCAGTCTTGCTCCCATTGAAGTCATGATAATCCGTTTGATGGATCTGAAGGCTATAAATATAAAGGAGGGAGATGCATTTTTGAGATGAAGGGTGGTCTTGTGGTGAAGGCATTGGATCTGGGTTTAATAATTCCCAGCTCAGTCACAGACTTCCTGGGTGAACTTCGGCAGTTCACTTAGGCCCCGATCCTACAACTGGATCTAGATGTCAGTGGGGCTAATGATCAGTGGAATTCTGGATCCAGTTGCAAGATGGGGGGTTTAATATCTCTGTGCCTCATTTGTGAAATGGAGATAATAACGCTTTCTTGCTCCCTCCCTTTGTCTAGTTTAGTTAGACTTTAAGCTCTTCAGGAGAGGGGCACTCTCTTATGCATGTGTGTATGGTGCCTAATGCAATGGGACCCGCTCTCAGTTACTACTGTAACACAAATAATGAAAAATAAATACAATTAAAATGAATAATTAGGGTGGTTCAAAAGGGTATAAGTAGGAGTAACGGCATAACAATCAGAAATAAATCCTATGGGAGAGATTGAAGGATTCGACTGTGGAATAGTGTTCAAGGAAAGTACTGAAATTCACCGTGCTTTTAAGACTTTTATAACTGGACTTGACCACTGGAGAACAATATGTCATTGACAGATGAATGGACTAGATAATCTAATAGGTCTTTTCTGTCTCTAATTTCTATATTATATGATATTAAACACTGGCCTTGTTCCCAAGTCTCTAGATAGTTTTAGAGCTATGTCTTCTATCAACAGTAGTTGAGCAGTGTCTATTAGGGATAGCTCAGTGGTTTGAGCATTGGCTTGCTAAACCCAGGGTTGTGAGTTCAATCCCTGAGGGGGCCATTTAGGGATCTGGGGCAAAAAATTGGTCCTGCCTAGTGAAGGCAGGCAGCTGGACTTGATGACCTTTCAAGGTCCCTTCCAGGTCTATGAGATAGGTATATCTCCATATATTAATACAAGTATCCAATATATGGCACCTAACATTAAGATATGACATCATAATTGACTTCATTTGTGAACACAAAGACCACTAGGTGAAGGTGAACTGATATGCCTATTTCAGTGCCAGCAATATGCAGATGACACACAGCTCTACCTATCCTTCACTACACCAAGTTGGCCCAGTGCTCAAACATGATCAGCTCATGGCTGGTTGAAGCTGAACCCAAGCAAGACAGAGGTGATGCTGGTGGGCAGAGGAAAGCACTTTGAAGCATTTGCAGCCCTGGTGCAGTCCCATTGGATTGAAGGTGCAAACCCACAACTGGTCAGTTCAGTCCATCATTTAGGAGTACTCTTGGATTCCTTGCTGATGTTGAGCTCTCATATAGCTGCATCTATGAGTTATACTTTCTACCATCTCCAGCTGGCGAGGAGACTCCATCCCATCCTGGAGGATGATATTCTGGTTTCAGTAATAAATAATCTTTGTCACTTTCTGTCTGGACTACAGCAATGCAATATACTTGGGCACAAAGCCCAAGCCCGTAGGAAACTCCAACTAGGAAGAACTCTGCAGTGCACCTCCTCAGCAACATGGGCTACCACAAGCACATCGGACCAGTCCTTTGTTCTCAAAACTGGCTTCCTATAGGATATCACATCAAGTGCAAGGGCTTGGACCTTGTTTTCCAGGCACTCAATGGTTTGCCCCCAGCATATCTATCTAAAAGAACCCAAAGTTCCATGACAAAGACCTTGGTCAAGAACTCCCCTCTTCTGGCACAATGGAACTTTCTACAATAAGGGTAAAGCTCACCTATGCAAGGGACAGAGCTTTTTCAGGAGCCAGCCCTCAAATGTGGAACAAAGTCCCATAGGACCTAAAGACCACCACAAACCTCTCCACTTTCTGCTCCCAACACAGAGCAAGGTGTATGTTTATTAAAACCAAACAAATCCCCAAACAAAACCCTCCACCGAGCACATAATTCTCCCTTTGGGAAGAGAATGAACGACATGTGACAGATGTTAGTCACATTGCTCAATGCATGACTAGAAGATGCTCAGATACTATGCTGATGAGGGCCAAATAAGAACCTATTTAGAACTGAAGAGAACAGAACCAGATTCAGGTTGGAAGGTCTGACAGTCAATAATTTCCATAAGGACAGGATACAGCTTCCAATAGAAAGGGTCCCATGAACTTCAACGGGCATTGGATCTGGTTCTTCAACAACTGGGGTGGGCAAACTTTTTGGCCCGAGGGCCACATTGGGGTTGCAAAACTGTATGGAGGGCCGGGTAGGGAAGGCTGTGCCTCCCAAAACAGCCTGGCCCCTGCCCCCTATCTGCTCCCTCCCACTTCCCGCCCCCTGACTGCCCCCGTCAGAATCCCCGACCCATCCAACCCCCCCTACTCCTTGTCCCCTGACCGCCCCCTCCCTGGACCCCCTGCCCCTAACTGCCCCCAGGACTCCATCCCCTATCCAACCCACCCTGCTCCCTGACTGCCCCCCCCCTCGAACCCTATCCACACCCCTGCCCCCTGACAGGCCCCCCGGGACTCCCACACCTATCCAACCCCCCCGTTCCCCGTCCCCTGACCCCCTATACACACCCCCGCCCGCCCCCCCCGGGACCCTACATATTCAACCCCCCCCATTCCCCATCCCCTGACCGTGTCCCCCCCTGGAGAACCTCCGCCCCATCCAACCGACCCCTGCTCCCTGTCCCCTGACTGCCCCCCGGGACCCCTGACCTGGCCCCCTTACCATGCCGCTCAGAGCAGCATGTCTGGCAGCCGTGCCGCCCGGACGGAGCCAGCTGCGCTCCCCACACGGCGGTGTGGCTTCAGGGGAGCGGGGACAGCAGGGGAGTGGCTGGGGGCGAGCCTCCCCGGCCGGGAGCTCCAGGGCCGGGCAGGACGGTCCCGCAGGCCGGATGTGGCCCGCGGGCCGTCGTTTGCCCACCTCTGTACTAGAAGCAGAGCACGGTGCGTGCACTTCTACAAACATATATCACGTTTTGCTGGGTCAGGACCTGGAAGCGTTCATGTATATAAGCAGATTGATGGCAATGCAGCGTACGCTCTAGCTGTAGCTTTGACCATTTTATTTCTGCTACAGCAAAGAGGCAGGGCAGTTTTTGCAGCCACACTTACAGGCCGCGGTGATGAAAGGCTTGGCTGGTAACTGATTAAAACGTATTCATTTTGAACTACCTTCAAGTGCAACACACCAAAAATCAGTGACTTGGTTAAGCCAGGCTCTAAGCTGCTGCTGCATCGTCATGCAATAGCCATCAGAGAGCAAGAGAGCCGAATGGTTACTAACTGACTGATTAGTATTAATATTAAGGTAGGCCTAGAGCCTCCCATCAACAGTGGGACCCTACTGTACTAGGCATTGCACAAACATATGTAAGAGACAGTCCCTGCCCCATAGCGCTTGCCCAGTTAATAGACAACACACACAAAGGAAGGGGGTAGCATCAGAGTCACAGTGAAGGAAAGTGACTCGCCCAAAGTCACACAGCCGCTTAGTGGCAGAGCTGGGACTAGATCTTAGGTTTCCTGAATCCCAAACACATCGAGTGAATTATTTAAGTCACTGAGACCAGGGCTGATTGAACTACTGTTGAAGTCAATGGAAGCTCTGCCACAGGCTTCAGCTGGCTTACGATCAGGCTTGTGACTATTTAGTCCCAAATCTGCAGCATAACCCCTCTGAAGAAGGAAGTTCAGTGACAAGCAGCCACAGAGGATCTGAAATATGGACAGAATAGTTGGGCACTAGCCCAGAATAAATGCCGCACATTGTTTAATGTCTCAGCCCTGTCCCGACATATGGAACAAGGCATGTGTTCTCTGGAGCTCAAGAAGGGAGTTCTCACACTGCTATTGCTACCATCTCACTGGGTATTTACCCCTGTGGTGAAATGTGATCTTGGAAAATGTCTTAAAAGAATTTCTTGGAATAGTTTGTTTCATCCCTCTCTTCCTCCTCCTCCTCCTCTTCTGCTTCTCGGTTCTGTTCTTCTATGGAGTTGTCTTTCTATTCCCTCGCCCCCGCCCTGAAAATGACATTGTAAAGCTGACCCGGCCAGGTGTGCAAACTTCCCGCCTCCTCTGACACTTCTTTGGCAGAAAGTGCAGGGAACTCAGCAGGTAATGTCAGGGTCAAGTTAAAAATAACAAAAGCTGCCAATGTGGATTTCCTTCTGCTGGTGCCTATCGTGAATGGGGTAAGTCCCGTATACACTCAGTGTTGCTTGAGTATTTCCTTTTTTTTACAGCTAGCGCTGAATTAACCTCTATTGTTCAGCTTAACTCTCTAATTTTGTTCTGGGGATGCTTTTCAGGGTCCAGATGGGGGCCAACATTTTAACTGATCATCCAGACTCATTGCAAAAGGCGGTTACCTCACAATTTTTGCCTCAGTTGCTGATGGACTGATGCAAAAAACGGACGACTATGACCAAACACTCAAGAATTCATTCAGGGTCCAATTCTTTTCTCAGTTGTAGCTATGTGCATCCAGAAAAACTCCACTGAAACCTGTGGAGTTACTCTGGATTTACACCGGCATAAGTGAAAGCAGAATTGGAATCTCACTGTACTCATTTTTAATCAAGTGTCAATTCCATTCCAAATGATAATTTCTCCACACTTTGCTTGAATAAAATTCCAGGGGAAAAGATCCACTCAGTTCACACCCTGCTTTTGATGGCATTGCTACTCACCAGTAGATGTGCCAGCAGATTCCATCTATTTGGATTCTTATATGGAGCCTATCACCATGGTATCTAAGATGCCAGAACTGAATGCAAAATTCAAGGCTAATATACCATCAAACAACAACACTGATTCAATAGCAAAGGGAAACAGCCAGATGCCTCTGATGGCAGAGTTTCACTAACACATATGTTATTTATGGGTAAAAACTAGTTTTGTTTAAAAGGCTCTGGGTGCTCATGTCTTCAAATCCCCACAGAGGCATTGCCCATAGGTGGGCATGTCTGGAGCAACACCCACTATTGAAAGAAGTTCTGGGATTTCTGCATTATTTTCCTATGTGCCAAGCATTTTGTAATAGACACTGGTAAGCTTCCAAATGCTGCATTGTGATGGTCAACAGTGACATTAGCTTTGGGGCCCTGCGCCTATATAAACACACCCCATTCTAGCTATTCCATACAAAACAGGCCACTAAAAGCCATTAGCATTGCAAAGCAAAGTGCTCAAGAGTCAGGAAATGGCAAAGTTGAGGATGTGCATGGGACGTTAACTCTGCTCTCTTCTGCATGTGTATTATGATTCAATGTTTTATCACATGGTCACAAACGATTTCTTAGATAATAAAATACAATATCATGCCATTAAAAAAACCTTAAGAGATATTTGTAGCATCTTGTAATAACCTGCATAGGACGCATGGTATCATAATACTTCCCATATCATACGGAGAGCTGCAAACTCCTTGGGACAAGAAGACACTCCCATTTAGTGTCTCAGCGCTTAGTGTAAATATGAGTTCATTGTGTAGCTGTATTTTATAAATATATCTGTACCTGATCAATTATATCCAATGGAGAATCCATTGGTGTGTGTAGATCTCTACTGGGAAAATATAAATGACACGCAACATAAATTTCCTCTTTGTTAGTATCATCTATACCATTTCTGCACTAACTCCTCTATGAGACAACAATTATATATAAACCAGAGTCAAATTGCCAGCAGATACCACGAACAATACGCATATTTTACCCACAGAGATCATGAACAATATAAGTATTTTTCATGTGCCTTTGAATCAGAGAAAACGGCAAGTACTGTTAGATCCTTTCAGGTCCAGATACACCAATACAGTTTCAATGGCTCGAAAGCAAGCTGCTCGTCAATTTCTGTAGATTTATTTAAGAAAAACAACAACAAAAGGACAAATGCATAAGTGGAGTTTCAACCTTGCATTAGGACCTCTATTAAGGTCCTTACTGAAAAGAATACAGTGGAGTCGACTTACATAGCACCTGACCAATCCTCTATCATATGAGTATTCCCACGTTCTAAAGAGACATGGTTCTCCTGATAGATCTAATTTCCCACCTGTTTACTAGCTGTCATTTGCATAATGAATACAGTACAAACAGTTATTAACATGTGCTAACATCGATTCTTGATTATGTTACAATGCAAACAACATATACAATAGGGTTATAATGCAAGGCAAGTAATTTCTTTATGATTGCATTGGCATGGAAATAGCCAAAGTGTTGGATAAAGTGGATCTCTGAAATGTTAGAGGTTAACGTAACCTTTCTCAAGATTTCATTAGGAGAGAACCAATTCTGAGGATCCATGGGCTGTTGGTATTGAAAACTGTTGTAGGAAGCCAGGAGGCTGGGAAATATTCTAGGCAGAGGCTCTGTAGTGAAGCAGAGAGAAAGCAGCTTTAGAGATAATATTTTGACCTCATTCCAATAAAAGTTTCTTGTTCAGTGTTGAAAGAAAGCATCTCTTTTGATCATGCTGTGTCATTGGCATAGGACATGTGTCAGAAGTTGACTTATTTTGATCCAGCATAAATAAGAGGAAAAGCGAATGTCAAAGTCAATTCCTCGGGTGATTTGCAGTTTGATAAGCCCACAGAGTGGCCCAAGCAGGAGTCCGCTTCACCAGACTCTGACCCACAACAAACCTGAACACAGAGTGCCATGGTGAAGTACAGCTATTAATGTATGCAATGGGGAGGGACGCTGACATTATTTATAAGTCACTTGTCTTTAATGAGGAAGAAAACAAGAATAAATGTGTCATTGCTCTTAAAGAGATGGATGCGCAGTTAATTACAAAAATGGAATGCAATCCAGGAATGAGGGTGCAAAGGGCCAGAGAAATCTTGCAAGCCTTAGGGATCAGTGGGATCAGTAAGAAGAAGACGGCTTTTGAGACCGTTTAGAAGCTGAGGTTTTAAACTAGGAATTTTGTGACAAGATACAGGTGTTGTCTAAGCTACCTCTGGAACAGGTGATGCAACCAGCACAGGAAACTGAGCTAATAAAAATGTCAAGTCACTCAGCAAGAAAGTAGCTGGAGCAGGGTGCAAGAAATTGCAAAGTAAAAATTACAAAGGAGAAAATAGGAAGCATCATTAAAATATGCCTCTTAGGAGCACTGAAGTGCCCAGGCAGAAATGTGGCAGGCAAAGAACATCACAGGACAAATGAAGTCTGCCCAGCCAGTGGGAACACATGCAGGAAATATAAGGGGAAGAAAAGATAATGGGACCAGGTCTGTCAAAGCAAAGGAATGAATGGTCTGCTTAAAGGGGAACTGATGTGGGTTATTTTTTTTTTTAAATAATATCAGGGTTGGAAGGGACCTCAGGAGGTCATCTAGTCCAACATGCTGTTCAAAGCAGGACTAATCCCCCAGACAGATCTGTGCCCTAGATCCCTAAATGGCCCCCTTAAGGATTGAACTCACAACCCTGGGTTTAGCAGGCCAATGCTCAAAACCACTGAGCTATCCCTCCCCCCTTCTGTTTGTGTGAAAGGTGATGAGCAGAAGTCACTGTTCTGCCACAACTTTAGCATGAAGGTAACAACGTGAGTAGCAAAATAGCCTGCTTGGTTTTTTTTCACTAGGGAGCTGTTACATTCTCATAAAAATTGAGAACATTTTTGAGTCAATCTCAGAAAACGTTTCTTTTTCTCACAAAATGGCCAACTTGATAATTCCCTGGTTGTGCTGAGATTAGGCACTTTGGACCACACTGTGGATTTCTTATCTGTAATGTGGTTCTCTACTACATCTCCTACACTTAATCCCCTCACAAAACTCCTTTTGATTCCAGTGACAGTCCCTCACAGAGATCAAAAGCAGCACACCGCTCCGTCAGGTAGAGCTGGGGGAATAATTTGTAACGAATAATTTGCCCAACGAATTTCGCCTTGTACGCTATTCGCAAATCGTCCACCCCACAGATCACAATTTTAATATGTTTCTTATTGAGTGAACTCTTCTTGGTCTGTAACTTTCTCCTGAGAAACGTGTGGAGGCTTTTTGACATTCAGCCATCAAGATGGTTTGACGGCACACATACGTGCCTCTGATCTTCAGTCGTGCTAAGCATCTCTCAACCACAAGCATAGGTCCACACTGCATATAAAGGTGTGATTGTGGTGCAAGTAGGCATACCCATGCCTGCTTTAATCTAGCCAGTGCAGGTAATAATAGTAGTGAAAACATGGCGGCACGGGCGGGCATGCCCCAGGGTCCCACCCTGGGTATCTACTTGTGTGGCTAGCCCGCTGTCCAATCATAACTTAATTTACAGTGTAGACATACCCCAAGTGAAATCAATACACACTGCATATGCTCAGCACCTCTGAAAATCAGTCTCATAGGTTACATGGTATATTTCCTGTACCCGATTAGAAAGGCGTGACTTGCAGAATCAAGCATTGCAGAGCAAATACTCTCTAATGCCATTTCAAAACGCCTTTGGATAGAATATTCTGTAACTTGTGCCCCCCTTCAATGAACCTTATTGCTATAAACTCATTTGCTAGAAGATTCACTAAAAGCAAACACACAAAGGTGTGTGTGTGTGTGTGTGTATGCAGCTGAAGTGAACTGATTTAAACATTGGAATGACTGTCAATGGAATCTTTTGTTGCACAACTCTAATCAACCTGTTTTAGCTGGGGGAAGAGAAATAAGAAGAAAAGGCAGAATTTTATTTGGCATTTGGCTATAGGAAAGGCCTGTAACACAGCAATCTGAACTCATTTATTAATTACGTAGTACTCTGCATTTACAACACGATTTACAGTGAGACCCTTGAAACTTGCAACCAATGTTAACCCTTTAAAAAAAAAAAATCTGTACTGGCAGAAAAGCGTAAAGGTGGCAACTTTAAGCTCCTCCATCTATTTTCCAAACAGCGCTGGTAAAGGCTACAGAGAGCAGGGAAGTGTGCTGCTTTAGCAAGGTCCACAGAGACGCTTCATTAACCCAATTAAGCAGGTGGATGGAGAGGGTCTCTCTGATAATTTACACCTTGCTAATGAAGTGTGTGACTGTTAATCTCCTCCAAACAAGATACACTCATGAAACGCTGGTGCAGGGAAAGGGGAAATTAATTAGGTGAAAAAACCATGAGATTATAGCAGAGGGATTCCAAGGAGGCAACTGTAACCTGGCTGGTTATTCATTTGTGCCTTTCTTAAATTAATGGCTGAACTGTCACGTAAATAAGACCTGGCCCTACGTTGGCTTAAAAGAAGTTTTCAGCGTGGCCTATCACTAGGCACCCGATTGTACCGCGCATCATTCCATTTCCTGCGCTATCCCGAACTGAGGGACCGGTCGGGTGAAGAAGAACACAGACTGAGCTTATCCGGAGTTACTTCTAAGACATGAAAATGCACGCAGAGGCTGTTCATTTATATATGGCTGCTTTCAAAATTGGGGATATTTTGTGTCATAAATATTGTCCATCCAGCTTTGGATATAAGGAAAAACCAATCACGCCATTTGCTATTGTCCTTAAAATGGAGCTCAAAGTGGAGCTTCTTAGCATATTGTGGTGTTCCTTATTTGGCAAGTGCCGACAATGGGCCCTGTGCTGTACAAGACAAAATACAGCGAGTCGTGCATTTTNAGGATTTTATGGGCTTACTTGAGAAAAATGGACTTTCCAGCAGTAGCTATGGCAGTTCTTCTTGAAAACGAATACTTCTGCTTCTGGGCAGAGACGACCCATGCCTGTCTATAGTGGGGGTGGGGGGGCAGAGTGAAGGCAGCAGTGTTACTGAGCATGCTCGGACCATGTGAGCAGGCTCAGTGAAAGACAAGCAGCAAATCTGGGGGGTNAGGATTTTATGGGCTTACTTGAGAAAAATGGACTTTCCAGCAGTAGCTATGGCAGTTCTTCCTGAAAACGAATACTTCTGCTTCTGGGCAGAGACGACCCATGCCTGTCTATAGTGCGGGTGGGGGGGCAGAGTGAAGGCAGCAGTGTTACTGAGCATGCTCGGTCCATGTGAGCATGCTCAGTGAAAGACAAGCAGCAAATCTGGGGGGACACGTGATCCCTCAGACCTCCCCACACACACGTGTTGCCTCTGTTTCTGGGTGCCATCCAGGTGTTGATATCTGGCTTGGGAGTTGAGGTAGCACCACTCATTCTTAGTTGTAGCATGGGAATGAAAATCAGCTGGGCCATTTCAGCTGTTGGTTCACCAATGCCAGAATGGAACAGCCTTCCAGGCACATCCATTGAGAATTTTCCAATGGTGGGTGGAAAGTGCTGCCAGGCAGCAAGGGAAGCCATTGGACTCACATAAGATTGGCTGGCACCATGCATCAGAATTACAACTGTAGGGCTCCGCTCCGGAAAACGCTTATGCACATGTGTAACTTGAAGCATGAGTAGTTGCACTGACTTTAATGGAATGACTCACATGCTTAAAATTAAGCCCGGGTGAGCCTCTATGATTGGGATGTGAGCTACTCAGGTGCTATGCTAATGGCTATCACGTCTGTAAAGTTACGTAAATAAAAACACACACACATAAAACAAAAATCTAGTTGGGGTTTTCAAAACAGACTCGGGGATTTGGGCACATATCTTCCATTAATTTAAATCCCCCTGCTGTTCCAACTAGGTATAATCATCTTCATTATTTCCCTTCGGATTTAAATTAATGGAAGATACCTGTCAAAATCCCCTAGATTGCCTTGAAATCCTCAAGCTCATCTTACTCTCTATCCAGACAATAGCAGCAGCACCACATGTCTGCGCCCTACTAGCCAGCTTTCCCTTCATTTCAATAGAGTGTCAGTTAGGGCCCTGAAGCTCACTGTATATAGTATATTACAGTGCCACTAAAAGAATAGTTCATGGACATGTCTGAGGATCACCATTTATGATATAGGGCAGAAGGTCTCAAATTATGGTCCATAAACCACTAGTGGTCTGTGGAACACTTGAATGGAGAGCTGACTGGTCACATGGTACCGGCTCTTCCTTATTCCCAGTGTATTGGGTATTGTGTTGGAATTGTAAGCTATCATTTTAACGACTGGGGGGTTGGGAGGGAGGGTGGCATTCCTGCTCCTGTTTGCAGGCCAGGAGGCTCTGTAGCAAAGCGTGTGAGATGTGCCTTGCTGCCTTAAGGAGCAGCCTGTTTTCTCTCTTTCTGTGTTTTTGGGTTCTTGTGTGTTATCATTCTGAATTCCAAGAAATAAAGTAGTGTTATGTTGTAACCTTCCAGCAAGATTATATATGTTTTTAATATAATATCTCTGTGTGTAGGCTGTAAAAATTACACTAGTAACACATTAAATATGTTCTGAATGTTCCTATTCCAGGTAAACAATTGCTGTAATTACCACAGGGATTTTGTGCGATAATGACTGAAAAGGGAGGTGGTCTGCACCATCATGAAAAAAGGGGGGAGTTGTTCACAAGACAGTCCCTCTGTAAAGCGGTGGTTCACCCTGTGAAGTTAGTGAACATCGTATACAGGGAAATGGTGCCTTCAGAGCTACAACGCTAGCATTCTTACTCCAGAAACCATCTCCACAGCAGTGTATCATTTCAATGGAAACTACTGCAACCCCAGAAAAGAGTGCTGGGGCAACAGACCTGTACAGGTTTCACATTAATAACAATGCTTTGTCCTAATAGAGCACCATGCAGCCAAGGTTTTTGAAGCACTTTGCACACATGAATTAAATAAGCAACGAGTTAAACCCTGCAGCACCCTTGTTTGGTAGGTAAGAGCTATAGAACGATCACTCATTATTGCCCACTCCAAACGTTCAGAAATCATTAGATCAGCCTCCCAAAATGATGAGATTGGCTTACAAATAATGATATTTGGGGCTCTTTTAATTTGCCTTCTGGCTTTTGAGCTGTTAGGATGCACGTTCTTCATGTTTCCAAGCTTTTCTCTGCAACCACAAGGGCTAACGAGTTACCTTTGATTGAATGAAAATTGAGATTCTCAGGCAATATAAAGATTCCAGCAGCTGGGGCTTTAAGAAAAACACTAAAAATCTCAAGCCTCACGGTAAACTCATCAGCATTGGCACCACCGATGAAATGTATTCCGCTCTGGAGGTGAAACACAACCGTTATTTATCGGTGGATAGCAACACTGGATAAAAATGTTTAGAAGGGAAGTAAGGAAGAATATCATATCTAATTTAAACTGCAGGAGAAGTTAGGTAGGTGGGATATAATTACCTATGCAGAATGTCACGTAACCCCTGCTGGAATTCTGCCAGGGCACTCGGGTAAACACCTCCGCTCTTATGAAAACACTTTGGGGATTGTTAATTGCCATAAACGGTCATGTCTGTAGCTTGGTGTCTCACATGCAGCACCTCCAGCAGTAGAATGCCCTCAGACCCCATGCGGGGCAATGGGTTCGTATCGAATCACTGGGAAGAGTGCTACCTACAGAATCACTACCACTATTTTTGCAGAATCTGAGGCACGCTGGCTTTCTTTGGAAGTGTGCCATGCAAGTACTGATCCAGTCTGATCCTGCTTAGCTTTTGAGGACTGACCATATTGCAACCCCAGGTGGCAGGGCTGCAGGCCATAACTTTGTTAACTTACCGTACTACGAGAGCAGAAAACGATCAGGACAGAAAGAGGATGTCTAAGGGCTAGAGCTGGTTGAAAAATTATTTCACAAAAGATGGTGACATTCTGAAGTTCTTTCCCTTTGGGAGCTTGTAGCGAGGAGGCGTGGCCTCCCTCAGCGAGTGACAGGGAGGGACAGCCACGCAGCCTACAGACCTGTTTTCCATTTCCCCCCTGCAATCATTTTCAACATTTTCCATTTCCTGAAAACATGTTTTTCAGCAAATTAAATTTTTTGATAAAACAATTCATTTTAAAATAGTGAAGAAAATTTCCTAAGGAAAGGAGCATTTTGATTAATGGTGACAATTTCTGTAAAAAGTTTGGGTTTGAAAAAAGGCCATTCATCACTGAAAAAAACCCTGTGTTTCAGGTTAGCTTAGTGTGTAACAACTAGTGTTCTAAGGAAATAGTCCTACCTTCCATATACTGTATTTAAATTCCATGAATTTCAGTGGAAGTTTAGCTTGAGTAAGTCTGTACTTAGAACAAAGTCTTGGTCCTTGCACCCAGCCTATTTACTGGGGTGCAGGGGTTGTCTGTATGGCTGTGAAATTATCTTTGTCCAGGGAATACACAGACCCACCTGCTACACGTTGCACTGTGATCTATCCCTCAAATCTTCTCCTCTGCTAGTTCGGAGGAAGCTCCCACCAAGCACCGTTCCATAGCCCATAATCCAGCATCACAATGGCTTTCTGCAACCTATACTTGAGTCAGGAGATGTGGGTCTAAGTGAACAATGCAAATTCAGTTACCTGAGATTAGTTATCCATTCTCATTGCTCTCTAGCTGGAAGGAATGATGCTGGGGTCAGCAGAAACTGTCTATAAAAGACCCATTGACCTAGGATTTTCCATGCATACATTTTCAGTCTGCTCCCTATTTTTCATATGTCACTTCTGCAGTAGTGTTTCCCTGCTGACTTGAGAACCTTCATGGGTCATGCTAAAAAAGTATTCAATGCTCAGGAAAGGAAAGAACATGTTCATAAACGCAAAGTATTTTTTGCTTCTTCTTAGCTATCACGCATTGGCCTAACAATTGAACCAAGTACATTATGAAACAACTTTTTTCAAAAGGCTGCAATACATGTCATGTGTAGGTTACATATGGTAACGCTCTAACCACTGAGGATCTGTTTTATCCTATGTACAAACCTGGTTTATGAAGCTTATAAAGAAGAGAGGCTGCAGTCTAGCACCCATAATTAATCCTGGAGACAGTGCGGCTTTAGGATCATTGGGGCTAACTTTACATTAAAAAGTCACTATTAGCATGTGAAAGAGACACCATATGTTACGTATAAACAGTCTGAAAGTTGCAGAATATATATCTATATTTCAGTATCTCTATTTATAGATAAAATCAGGTATAAAGGTATCTCTGTCAATACATATCCCTATTTAGTGATCTACATCTATTATTATATAAATAACTCTCACTACATAGACAGATCTATGCCTATATAGTTATCTATCTCTATATATTTCTGTATATATATCTATACAGCTATATATCCATATACACACACCTCTATATTATATTTATGTATGAATAAATAGACTTATCTATATGTAGACAGAGAAATGTCTATATTTTGATATCTATATCTTATTTGTATTTTTATATATACACAGAGAGATAGACGGATCCATGCCAAATCAAGATAGCTGTATGTTTATATCTATATCCATAAATGTAGATATACAACTTGTAGACAGAGATACTCCCTAACTATTTATCTGGCAGCACTTGTAAAGTACCATTGTTCTCAGGGTTAATACAATTGTCTCAGTCATCTGACATCTGAGTCTAAAATTCTTGTACAATCTTTCACTGTCAACATAAAGTACAACAGGAAACCAACTTTAGTCAAATCTGTCGATCTAATCCTATTGCAAAATGGAGCTTTTTCATTTTTTCCCTACCATGAGTAATTTGTGGTTTCCCAAGGTGTTTTCGAATGTCAGGCCCATCAATTATAACAGGGAGAGAAGAAAGACACAAAGGGATTGCCAAAAATAAAACAAGAAAATCACTCCTTTTCCCCCCCGGGGAAGTGGAGAGGACAAGTTTCCCTACATGCTCAAAATGGCAATAATTACCTTACTTAAGAGAGATTCTGGGTCTGATTCGCCACTGCCCTGCCCCTCGGGGAGTCAATTACAGCGGTGCAGAGTCAATGTACCAGCACCAGGTCAGAATGCCAGCATTTCGCACTCACTTTGCATGGCTGAAATTGCACAAGGGGCAAGGCTATGGAGAATCAGGCCCTTTCTGGTTTTCACACTGCGGAAGAGGACAGTGTTTCACAGCCAATCTGAAAATGTGCAATTTCTCTCTCTCTGTGTCTTTCCTTCCTCCAACTCTCTTCTTCCATTCACCGAACCATGGGGATAAATATAACAGCAGCACCTTTCTTCCCAGATACTTAAGCTGGGGAGGACATTACTGCATGTTGCACTCCACTGCAGATTTGTCTTAAGGTAATTATTTCTAATAGCTGTTATTGTTTTTCCTGCAGAAACTGTATTATAACCCCTTTTGTATCGTCGGCTGAAGCCTGTTGTTTCTGTAGCAAAAAAACAATAGGCCCGCAGATTAGGACTGCATATTATGGACCCAGTAGCACAGCAGGCTTTCGGTATTTGTACCAATCCTATCAATTCCTGGCATCATTCCCCCTTTACTCCTGGTAATTAATCTTTTCATGAACGCTGTCACATTTAGAGCCATTTCATTAAGTTTCTGGTTGCTACATTTTATGTAACTCACTGCATCTCTCATCTGCTCCATCAGCTGGATAGAAGCACAGAGAGGTCGTGCTGCAGGGATGGGTTTGCCTTCCTTCTGTTGGGTTTTGCTCTCCGCGGCACACAAGTTCAAATAAATTGAACTATATGGCAACCACAGACAAGAAACTACATGTAAAGAACCTTAATGTGGCAAAGTCAAGCACTACCAAGTTAGAGCACGTCGAAATTAAGGTAGCCCACGAGACCTTAACTCAGTCCCCTTTGTGCATTATGATACAGCTTTGTCCAGAGTCAAGGAGGAAAACAAGTCTCTTGGGACACACTGCAGTGCCCTTAGCCACAGGACAAATCCTGTGCTCTGGACCTCTTTCACTGTCCATACTGTGCACTGAATGAGGAAATGGTCCTGTAGAACAAATAACACGTGGTCATTAATGGGGAATGATACTCACAGGCCTTGCAAGGTCACATTATTAGGCCTGGCTCAATAATAAGGGCTGTGAAAGCCACAGAATCATTAACACCAGGCAGTGGAAAAAGCAGAGACTAAAACTCATGGTGGCCTCCTGGCTCCCAGCCCAGCACTCCTGCCCATCGGCCAAAGTAGTGGAACAGCAGCTGCTGGTGGTATCCCATCTGAAGCACAAGCTCAGTGGGGGCCCAAAGCGTGTTCAGTGCGGAGAGAGTTTTCAGAGATTTCACAGCATCGTGTCTAGAAAGCTCTACTGAACATGTGCAAATGGCAATTTCTGCAAGATTGTAATTTGGCTAAATCTAGGAGGATTTTCACAGGGGCAGAAAAAAGCACCTCTCTGACTCCACTATCCCTCTGCCAAATTTCATGCGCCTTCTCCAAATCATGGAGCCATTATAGCTCTTCCTAAAGCCAGTTGGAAACAATTTTTAGCATTTGAAAAACTACCTCTTTTCCTCTAGACTCAGAAATGGTTGAGCCATTTTTGATAAAACGTTATAAACAAATTCAGCCAGAGGCAGAGGATGAACAAGGAAAATGTCGGTTTAAACAGAGGATGAACAAGGAAAATGTCAGTTCAAGGTTGGCAAAGTTATAAGCAACTGAAAACAGGGGCTTATAATGGAAAGTGTTAGAAAACCTTAACTATAGGCATTGCTGCCAGCTCTGCCTCTAATTAGGGACAATGGTTTTGTTTTAATAGCTCTCCCTTCTTTATGGGTAAATCTTGTCTGGGAGGTGTCTGCCTGAGTGATCTCAGGTTTTGCTTCTGTTATAATCAGAATGGGTCTGTGGGCATCCTATTAAGGTGAGATTTTAGTTTGGGTGGTGTTACGTCAGGCTCCCCTTCTCGGATGTTTCCTGCCCATAGTCAAGTCACAGTGCTCACAGTCCTTCCTCAGGGCAAAATCCTCCAGCAGAGCACACAGCCCCAACAGATGAGTTTGTAGGGAGGAGGAACAGAATTCTCGCTCCCAATCTGAAGTAGGCAGCGCAGAGTCACTCCCCCCAAATCCACACCTATGGTCCTGCACAGACAGTGGCCATGGCGTTTAGCTGCCTGGCATGCAGCTTCTCTGTTTCATGGTCCCACCATGCAGTGCAGTTGCAGCATTTCCACTGGGTTTGGGGGCCTCGCAGCCAGGTGCAGGGGGCACTAGAATTTGGCACTCGATCGTCACCCAGGCAAAACCCCCATTGGCATTGCTGGGAGCTTTGCTGGTGCAAGGACTGCCAGGCGGGGTGTAAATATAGACAAAGACTTTTCTGAATGAACTATTTCTGTAACTGCGCTTGGCTGAGTTCTTCTCTTCTGACACTGCATTCTGAAGCAGAAATCCTGCCCTCTTTCCATTATCCGTAGCGCCTTTTCATCAAGGTATGGTATAGTGAGTGGATTTTTTTTTTTATGGCCCACTGACCCTATTGCAATAGAGGAGGTAAAATATTTTCATTACCCTCTCCCCAGAATGTAGAAATCTTCAAAGAGGATGTAGGAGGGAGGTTACCTTCTTAACCCTAATTTCCCTACCACTGGCTTTGCTTGGCTGCTCATCACAAAATTAGTCCACACGCTTCCATGCATTGGGGCACTGGGTTTGTTGTAGGTTTGGCTTTTTTTAAAACAAGAAATCATTTCATATTGTAAACCCTGCGATTATTTCATGCTGTTTAAACTATATTTGTAGTCTTTGATCATACATAAGCAGACTGAAGTGAACTGCTGATAGAGGGAGGATATTGTTCTCAACATTTCTCTTTGTTCATTGCATTGTGCCTATAAGCTTGCATAAAATTTTCACCATGACAATGTGCCTTTGTTATTAATTCTTTAAGTACTACATATAGTGAAGCAACATAACTCATGCCCAAGTTTGGTGGTTATGTAATTTGTGTAAGCATGGGGGTATATCTATCTATCTATATCTATATAGATATAGACCAGGGGTAGGCAACCTATGGCACGTGTGCCGAAGGCGACACGCAAGCTGATTTTCAGTGGCACTCACACTGCCCGGGTCCTGGCCACCGGTCTGGGGGGCTCTGCATTTTAATTTAATTTTAAATTAAGCTTCTTAAACATTTTAAAAAACCTTATTTACTTTACATACAACAATAGTTTAGTTATATATTATAGACTTATAGAAAGAGACCTTCAAAAACATTAAAATGTAGTCCTGGCACGCAAAACCTTAAATCAGAGTGAATAAATGAAGACTCGGCACACCACTTCTGAAAGGTTGCCGACCCCTGATATAGACACACACGTAATATCCATCCTCACACTTACATATCTGTACATATATAACCAACAGCTCCCACTGAAGGCATCTCTGAACATTGATTAATTAGCCCCCAATTTAGCAAGGTACTTAGGCATAGGCTTAACCTTAAGCAAGTGAGCGTCCCTGGTCCTGCAGAAGTTTAAAGTGAGGCACGTGCATTAGGTACCTTGTTGAATGAAGGCTTTAGATACGAAGGACATGGGCACCTTGGGCAGATAGAAACCATAACATAACATATAAAGCACTTTCCAGCCAAAGAGTGTTGCAAACAACAGCACGTTAAGGCTCACAAGACCCCCGTGTGGCAGGTCACTATTGTTATCCTCATTGGCAGATAGAGAAGATGAGGTTCAGATAGGGTAAGTGGATACCACAAGTCAAGTCAATAGCAGCTGGGAAGAGAACCGAGACTGAGCAGTTCTTAGTCCTGTTCTGCTCTCTTTCTTTTACAGATTACAAGTCATTATAATTAGGTCACATGATGTACTAAGTGACTTATTTCTCTTTCAACAAGAGCCTAAGGAGTGGGCTTTTGCTGGGAGTTGTGCATCTCAGTCTCGAGCTTCTATGCAAATCCCAGCCTAGAGTGTCCAAAAAATACATTCAAAGATTAAGTATTCCAAAAGCAGGACATGACAAGGCGGCTTGTGCAGCCTTTACTCTGCCCTGTGCGTGTGTGCATTGCGTGTATTTGATTGCATGCTCACCTGCTATTTCTCCAACAATTCAGTAGATCACCATCAGACATTCTTTTTTCTACAACCAGGGTTTGTTTTTGTTCTTAAGAATGTTTGGACTCTATTTGGACGGTGGAATGATTTGTGACAAGAATGGCCAATCACATATGGTATAGGAGGGACCCTCTCTGGTACTCACATAAGGAAACCCCTTTCCTTCCATTCCTACAAACCATGCTGCCTTTATGTTACAAGGTACCCACAAATGGCCAGTGTGTCTGTGTCCTTGTCTGTGCCTCATCCACAGAGGGTGTGAGTCTGCTACCCGCATCAACTAAAGAAGGTGGCTCTTTAGCTCAACTGTAAAGTCTCATACATTTTTAGCTCAGGATGTCCCTGGTTCAATCCCCTATGTCAGCGCAAATGGCACTCATCACAAAGGTGTCAATGCCTTCTGTGGGGCCCTTGTCTCATTCATTCCCTTTGTATGTGGGTTTATTGCATTTTTCACTCTGGAGATAAGTCAGCCACATGCAAACATAGGCGCCGACTCCATGGGTGCGCCGGGGCTGGAGCACCCATGGGGAAAAATTGGTGGGTGCTCTGAACCCACCGGCAGCTCCCCACCTCACCCCACCGCCCCAGCTCATCTCTGCCTCCACTCCACCTCCTCCCCTGAGCGCACCGTGTTCCTGCTTCTCCCCCTTGCTCCCAGCGCTTGCCGCTACGAAACAGCTGTTTCGCGGTGGCAAGTGCTGGGAGGGAGGGAGGGAGGAGGAGGGGGAACATGGCACGCTCGGGGAAGAGGTGGGGCCGGGGTGGGGATTTGGGTAAGGAGTCCAATAGGGGCAGGAAGGGGGTGGAGTTGGGGTGGGGACTTTGGGGAAGGAGTTGGAATGGGGGCGGGGCAGGGGTGGAGTTGGGGCAGGGCTGGGGGCGGGGTTCGAGCATCCAGCAGCACCGGGAGAAGTTGGCACCTATGCATGTAAATGCTCCCCACTTTGTGACAGAATGCCAAAAGAAGCACAGCAAATACGCCGTGCAGGCATGAAAGTCTCCATGCTCACTCAAATCAAACTAATTCCATGCTCCATTTTATCCCAGACATTTCCATCGATTTTAAGGCCAGAAAGGATAGCTGATTGTCTAGTCTAATTTGCATTACCCAGGCCGTGGAAATTCACCCAGTAATTTCTGCATCGAGCTCAATAGTATGTGACTGAACTTTTTCTAAAGACGTCCAATCTTGATTTAAAGACTCCAAACAACAGAGAATCCACCTCATCTCTGGCTAGGTTGTTCCACTGGTTAATTACTAGAGCTGGTCAGAAAATGCATTTTCCATCCCCTGAAAAATTGTGAGATTTCAATTTTTTTTCCTTCCAAAATGGGACAAAAAGCCAAAATTTTGATTTTGATTTTTTTTGCAAAACAAAAGTCCAAATAAAATAAATAAATAAATAAATAAATATTTTCATTTTAGATCAGTTGAAATGTTTCATTTAGATAAAAGTGAAATATTTTGTTTCGGTTTTGACTCTTGTAATTGTTTTTATATAAAACCAATAAAGTAGCTTTCTAACCACAAAGCCATTTTGTAATGAAAAATTGAAACTTTTCATTCTGAAGATGTAAAAATGGGCCATTTTCAAAACATTTTTTTCCAAGTTTTTCTAAACAAAAGTTTGTCAAAAATTGAGACAATGTCACAAAAAAATTCACTTTAGATAAAATTACATTTTCTGACTGAAAACTGTTTTGATGAAAATTTTCTGACCAACTCTATTAGTTACCATCTCTGTGCATCTAATTTCCAACTTGACTGTGTCTAACTTCAGCTTTCAGTCACTGGGTCTTGGTGTGGCTTTGTCTACTAGGTTAAAGAGCTACACTTGTCCTCAGACTCAAAGACGCCTCAAACATTTTGCTTATGCTTTCAAAAAAAAAAAAAAAAAATTTGCTTCAGGCAGTGCCCAAGCTCAGAAAATTTCAGCTGAAAATAGGGAGTTAGAATGGAGATGCTTAGGGAGCATTTTCTATACTGGCTGTTACTGCTGTCACTGTAACATAGATACTAAACAAGGGTCTGGTCCAATGCCCATTTAAGAGAATGGAAAGATACCCCTATAGAAGTGATCTCCATATGACAAAGTGCAGGCCCCTATGATAAAAAGCATTCATCATACACTTTGTCTTCTTCACTTGCACTCTGCCCACCTTCACTGGCACTACTTAGAGTATTCCAAACTTTTGAGCAATTTTCAAACAAATCCCACACAGGATTTGAACCCTGTGCCTGGAGAACATAAAGCAATAGAATCAGACTAACTGATTCCTCCTGGGCGTATCATTTGCAAAGCATGAAGCTGAATGCAAGTTAAACCAAACAAGGGGAACTTTATTAAACCCTGTTCTGTCCACGTGGCTGAGTTGCTTCCAACCGACCTCCCCACGATCCCTGTGTGACAGATATTGCAGTCACACACACAATATCTGTGGAGACCATTTTGTGTGATGGCAATGAATGATTTATGTAACACTATGGGCCAGGGACTGTATGTAACTCCAAGTGGGAGCTCGGCCAGGAACTAAAAAACCAGTGAGGGGTGATTAAGGTGAATCACAAGTTCTAAACACCACCAGAGAGGTACCATTCTTTTCCAGAAACAAACGGACAAAGAAAAGACGTTTGATAAAGAAAAAAGGCTGGGTTTAAACTGACTCGGGCCTTCTCTCTGACCCAGCAAATGGACCAGCCCTGCTGTTCAAGGGGAGCCCCAACTCTTGTGGCAGGGCTGGAAAGCCTTTGGCCTACTAGGGCCCCATCAGGCTGATGGTGACCTCTGGTAAGTTGTTAGCATGCACATAGGAACTTTTATTGTTTTATATGTTTTCTGTGTAATGTTCTACCTTAAGAATAAGTGTGCTTGCTGAGAAAGAGCTGTGTGGTAACTTGTACCTGCTGGCAACACACTGCTCATTGCCTTTGGAGACAAGCAAAGTGCAGCTGCTGGCCTTAAGGCCGACGAGTTTGTTGGAGATAGACTGTGTGAGGCCGGAAGCCGTGCACCTTAAAACCCCAGTCAGGGGAGAGAGACCCAGGTCTCCACCAAGAGAGTTGATGGCTGAGAGCTGGGGTGCCCTTGAAGGACCATGGAGGGGGGAACTGAAACTGCGACTCCCTGTTCCATTGGTGTCCCATCAGTAACAGTTCCTCCTGGGCGTATGGGCCATCTGACTCCAGTTCCACTGATCATGGTAAGTCTTCCCTATTTGACAAACATTTTAATATACACACAACACACAAATAATTGATGCCCAGATGGCCACACCGAGAGGTTGCTAGCACACCGCTGAGTTGGAGCCTTGTCTTTACCACAGGCCTAACTGGTTACATAGTCTTTGAAATAGTTTGGTCTCCTCAACAGATGACAACACTGGGAGTGACCTCTCTCTGTTTCCCTGCCACCAAGTCTAGCAAACTCTCTCTCTCCGTAGTCTCCTCCCTCCCTGAGGGACTAGCCTCTGGGTGGTTCTGTCTGTCTGTCCTGTGATGGTCTCTGTCTCTCTGTAGGCTGTCTCTGGTTGTTGTGTCTGATGGTTCGTAAGTGTCTCCTGTTTCTTTGGATGACTTGTCCCTCTTGCATAGACACCTCATAGGACCTGGGTGCCACTGCATCCCACACCACGCCTTTAGTTCCCTCCTTCTGGTGTCTCTCTAATTGGCTGGATCCTCACGGATTGCCTGTCTCCAGGGCCAATATACACTTGACAGACCTGTCGTATTCTAGTGCCTGCTTTCTCTGATTGTCGGCCATCTCTTCTCAGTGGTATCTCCATCTTCTGGCCACAACAGATTTCCCCTAATTGGTAACAGGGTTTTGGTCCTTTGTCCCATCAGTGCCTCTGATGGACTGTTTTGGCACCCCTGTGATGTGGTAGTCCTGTATTTCTTAGCTGTTTTCACAGCTGATGCCCCCTTACCATTACTTTGTGGGTATGCTGGGAATGAGGCATGCTGGTCAAACTCCAATTTGTGTGTAAATTGCTTGAGTTGTTCCCAGGCAAATTGAGATCCATGATCAGTGAGTAGAGTGTCCAGAATGCCATATCTTGCAAAGTGGCCCTTCAGTTTAAGAACATGCAAATGGCCATATTGGGTCAGACCAATGGCGCATTTAGGTCAGCGTCCTGTCTTTCAATGGTGTGTAGTGCCAGATGCTTCAGAGGGAATGAACAGAACAGGGCAATTTATCAAGTGATCCATCCGCCATCTTCCAGTGTTAGCTTCTGGCAGTCAGAGATTTAGGGACACCCCGGGCATGCGGTTGCACCCCCGACCATCTTGGCTAATAGTCCTTGATGGACCTATCCTCCATGAAATTATCTAGTTCTTTTTTGAACCCAGTTATACTTTTGGCTTTCACAATCTCCCCTGGCAACGAGTTCCACAGGTTTATTGTGTGTTGTGGGAAGTAGTACTTCCTTTTGTTTGTTTTAAACCTGCTGCCTATTAATTTCATTGGATGACCCCTGGTTCTTGTGTTATTTTAAGGAGTAAATATTACTTCTTTATGCAATTTCTCCACACCATTCATGATTTTATAGACCTCTATCATATCCCCTCTTAGTCATCTCTTTTCTAAGCTGAACAGTCCCAGTCTTTTTAATCTCTCCCCATATGGAATCTGTTCCATACCCCTAATAATTTTTGTTGCCCTTCTCTGTACTTTTTCCAATTCTTATATATATATTTTTTTGAGATGGGGCAACAAGAACTGCACACAGTATTCAAGGTGTGGGTGTATGGATTTATATAGGGGCATTATGATATTTTCTGTCTTATTATCTATTCTTTTCCTAATGGCTCCTAACATTGTTAGTTTTTTGACTGCCGCTGCACATTGCCAATCACGGACTTACTTCTTGTATCAGGCAGGGCACTGACCTTCCAAAATGTGAATAGTAGTCCACTGTAATCAAGTACTGCTTTTCCTTGAAGGTAAATATGTCCACTCCCATTGTCAGATGGGAAGTTCACGTGATAACAGAGTTGCTTTCTGCTGGTGGTGATCACATGAGCAGCAGGTGTCACACCCTTTTAGCACGTGGCAGAGGTATGTATTCATTCCCAGCCAGTAAACACACTCTTGAGCCTGTCGAAGACAGCTGTCAATACCCAGGTGGGAGTCAGGTATATTTTCCATAACTTCCATACCTAATGAGACAGGGACAACAACTCTCTGTCCTAAAATGTGATTCCATCCTGCTCACTCAGCTCATCTTTCATTTGAAAATATGGTTCTGCTCCTAACAACACCTGGCTTTTGTCTTCTGGCCACCCACTAGGACTGCTTGCTTGAGTGCCTGTAGTTGGATGTCCTTTTCCATGGTTTCTTTGATTTCCACCAGCTTTGCCACTGAAACTGGGAGATTGAATCCATTAACGTCCTGCACTATGTCCATATCTCCTTCCCCCAACTTACTGATGCTGGGTATATATGTTCAGCTCAGGGTGTCAGCTAACACCAGCAATTGGCCTGGACACTATCTGATCGCTACCTGGTAGTGCTGGAGGTGCAGCAACATGTGCTGCAATCTCTTTGGAGCACTAAAAAGTGGTCTTATTGCACGGTTACTGGATGGCCATAGATGTACTGACGGAATTGCTCCACTCCAAATACCACAGCCAGAAGTGCTTTTTCTATTTGGGCTTACCCCTGTTCAGTCTTAGATAGGAGTTTGCTGGCATAGGTGACTGGCTGCTCCTGCAAAAGAGCTACACCCAATCCTTTGGCCAATGCCCCACGCTGGAGTCTCGGTGTCTCTCCTGGCTCGTAGTACTTCAGGACAGAGGCATCCGTTGTCATTTGTTTCAGCATGTCAAATGCTTGCTGTTGGGAACCTGCCCAGTCCCACTCAACATCCTGCCTTGGGAGCTGACATATGGGTACCGCTACAGCCAGGTGTGGGCAGAACTTGGACAGAAAATATGTTATTCCTATGAAGCATTGTCCCCCCTTTCATATCCACTGGAGCTGGCATGCCCCTGACTGCCTTGATCTTGTTGGGATCTGCTTTCAGTCCCTCTGCTGTGAGCAGATGTCCAATGTATGTCGCCTCACGCTGTTTGAGTTACATTTTTTCTGGGTTGAATTTTACGTTCTTGTCCCTGCATCACTATAGAAAAGCTTGTACTTTTCTGTCATGATCTCGTTCAGCTTCTGTAGAATTGCTCCCCTCACATACAGCGAGGATATCATTTGCAGTCGATTCCAGCACTTGGGTATGTGTTGTCTCTAGAACACCTCTGGTGCTGGGCTTATGTCCATCGGCATGTACAGCCATCACTAGCATCCACATGGCGATGCAAGGGTTGTCAGCATGCTGGACCCTTTATCCAGGCTTATGTGCCAAAACCCATTTCTCACATCACAGGCCATAAAGATTCTGGCTTTGGAAACTGCTGGCAAGATGTCATCAGCAATGGGCAGTGGATAGCGGCATCTTTTCAATGCTCAGTTCAGTGGCTTTGGCTCTGTGAAGATGTGTAATTTGCCTGATTTTTTTTTTAAACCACCACCATGCTACTTACTCAGGCTGTTCTGGTTTCCATAGGTGCTATGATACTCCTACTCTGCAGGCTTTTGAGCTCCTTGTTTATTGGATTACAGAACGCCACTAGAATTTTCCTTCATGATAAGTACAGAGGTTCCACTGTGGAGTCTACTTCTAGCTGCAGCTTTCCTTCAAGGCACCTGTCGCCTTTGAAAACATCCCCATATGCTTCTAAAATAGTCTCCATTGTCCATGGGACCTCCCCCTTTTGCTTCTTGCGTTGCAGCTATAAAATTCTGACTCTACACCTTAATCAGTTCTGTGGCTTGTATGGATGTATTCCCTAAGAGGGGTTTGTGGATCTTACCATCCACCCCCACAAACTTCAGTTGGTACCATCTGTTATTTTTCAGGTTAGTTACCATGAGGTCATATTTTCCGATACTCTGCACTATGCTCTCATTGTATATAATTGCGTCGTGCCTGCTCTTTGTAATGGGTGTGTCTGAGTGCAATGCACACAAAGGAATTACATTGCAAGAGGACCCAATATGCAGCTGAAATTGCACCAGGCACTTACCTAGTAACATTGTTGCATGCACTGAGGTTTATATTGTCCCCTGTTGCTTTCCTGTCCCAACAGCCTGAACCTGATATGCTCTTGGACTCAAGGAGAGAGTCAAGGTCATCACTGCTGCCTGATGTGCCATCCCCCTCTGCTACAAGTCGGACTGCAGCAAGGTCTCTGCTCTTGCATACGCTGCTAAAATGTTCAACTTGCCATATTCCTTTCAATGCAGTCCTAGTGCGGGACACTCCCACTGTCTTCCACAGTAACAACATCTTACTATGGGTATGGAGCACTGGCCACCTGCTCTCCTTTGTGGTTGCCCCACTGCATGTACTTTGGGGGTGTTGCTCCCCCTAGGACTTTCATTCTCCCTTGAGACTTCCGCTGTACACCCCATGTCTAAGCATCTGTCTAATGTGAGATCACCTTCTTGGAGCAGCTGCTTTCACAGGTGCTGATCCCAAGTGCTGCAGGCTCCCTTGACCTGAACCAGGGAGCCAGTCAAGCCCCCCAAATTGCATGTAGTAGCCAGTGTGAATACGGCTGTGACATATCGGTCTATGCCTTTCCCTGCAGACTGGTCTCTAGGAAGCAAGCTGTGTTGCTCCACAGTTTCATTCTGCTTTGCGTAGCAATTGTTCTCCAGGACACCTAAGGCTGCTTTGAGGCTTGAGACAGTGGGTGAGCTTCGGAACAGTGCGGCTCACTCTGCCTTGTTCCCCAACAAGGTAAAATAATAGTTTTACTTTCCTGCTGTTGTCATCCTCCTGAATGACCAGCTCTGTGTACCACTCAAAGGCCTCCTTCTACCAGTGTAGCCCATAGGGCTAGCTTGCCTTGACTACATTCACTGCCTTGCCTTCCTTCTATTTAGCTGCTTTGCATTATATTCAGAACCTACAGGCCCGTATCCTGTCAGACATTAGCTTCAGCAAGTTAGCATAATGCTTGAGGTCTATGAACCTTGAACAGAGAAACGGCCCAATGGAAACCCCTCAGTATTGGGGAACTGAAAATAGAGCATTTAAGAGGAAATTTTGACATAGGTACATGACCCAACCACAAGAGTGTCATGGCAACGAATCAACGTCCATAACAGGTACATGAGCTACAGATACCCAACCACAAGAGGGCCACAGTAATGAATTGACGTATATGATCATAAATTGAAATAATTGATATACTAACCTATAGGAGAAGCACACTCCAACATTAGTAAGGTGAGGATATACAGATATGGAAACGAGGAAATACCCCTGCTGACTATGCATCCAACATAATGGTGTCAGCGTATCATATTATAAAAGTTGCATCCCAGCCTAGGGGCAGTAGAAGAAAGGGATGTAGTCCTTGGGTGGTGCCAGAGTGATGGCCACTGGTGATGAGGTGGAAGGTGATGGTGATGAGGAAGATGATGGCTAATATTTCAGGTTGTCCTACAAGGGCTGGTCTGAGTATATTGATGTGCAGATGTACATGCTATAGTCTCTTTACCTACCTTATTGAGTTAGGGTGTTTGTGACTGTGCTAAATGTATTAATAAACTATATTTATAAATACAGAAGAGTTCCTACAGTGTGAATGTTGCAACTGTGCACATCGGGGTTCACAACTATATAATAATTTGAATAATACTGGGTCTGATCTTGGGACAAGGACCTGTCAACCCTCTAAGGAATCCTTAGAGGTTTTTAAGGTCCAGCTTAACAAAGCCCTGGCTGGGATGATTTAGTTGGTTTTGGTCCTGCTTTGAGCAGGGGGTTGGACTAGATGACCTCCTGAGGTCTCTTCCAACCCTAATATTCCAAGATTCTATGAAAGTGATACCTGGAGATTCTTAAATAATCTATATCTATCTAACTATCTACAGATGGGGCTATACCAGGCCCTCCACTGGGCTAGGTTTGTGTTCCCTTCATGTCCCATCACCAACAGACCCTCCAGTACTGTTTAGTTTTTTAAAACTAGAAACAAGTAACAACATAACCCTCCAATAACTACTTAGAAACAGCATCTTTCCATGCTGAGAAATTACTGCAACAATATATCAAGCAATGGATTATTTCCCATTCATCGGAGACAGGCAAGAGAAGTGTGGCCCAACTTCTGGAAGTCTTGTGTTCTATTCCCGTCTCTGACACTGAACTCCTTTGGTCACCTTAGATAAGTCACCTAACCTCTTTCTGCCTTGGTTTCCCCATCTGCAAAATGAGGACAATCATACTTATCTGATGTTTGTAAAGTGTTTTGAATGTGAAAAACCTTAAATATTATTAACCAGATCATTGACCATTCCTGCTAACCAGTAAAGGCAAGGTGTTTATCTTTCAGTAGAAGTGGAATGGAACAGAAAAACTGACTTTCAGAATTATACAGATGGATCATTTAAATAAACCATAAAGCTTACTTTTTCAAAGGCACACTTGAAACCTAGGAGCAAAACTGCCTTTGACTTTCAATGGGAGTTGGGTGACTAGCTGATCATCATGCCTTTGAAAATCTCTCCCTAATTAACCTGACCCACGGTGGTACCTGGAATAGTTCTGGGTCTTCTCTCTTTTCAGGGTATATCTGCTATTGTGCTCGTTGCAGTTAACTGGGGAAAGCTTCATCTCTTAATATGCTTCTTCATAACTCTTTGGAGTCTTTCCTCCTGAGAATGTCCAGGAGATACAGCTCTCTTTCTCCCTTCTTCTCTTTCATATGGCAATAGTGCAACATTGAAAGCAAGGGCATGACTACAGTTGGATCTTAAAGTCTCTTATCCAGTCCAGAGCAGAGGGAGCGAGTAGCCATGTGAATGACTGTGACACTTCTAGGATAAGCATGGATTGGGCAAAAAGAACAGGAGTACTTGTGGCACCTTAGAGACTAATAAATTTATTTGAGCATAAGCTTTCGTGGGCTACAGCCCACTTCATCAGATGCATAGAATGGAACATGTAGTAAGAAGATATATATACATACAGAGAACATGAAACATCAACTCCATGGATTGGGCAATCATCTGTGATGTGTTTGATAGTTTGCACCACGCCAGAGTCACAGTTCAGCGATTCCCTCGCTTTCCACATATGGAGTAACTATGTGCATCTTCCATGTTGGGTGTGGATATGGTTTCAAGCTGTCCCTATGCACTGTGGGGAGGAGAAGCCCAGCACTTGCACAGTGGGGTCGTCAATTAGATTTTTTTTTTGGTATGTCGGCAGCTGCCTAGGCTTCAGACCGTCTTATGTGATTATTGTTACCTTCCGTTCTTCCTTCCTCTCTCTCTGTTTTGCAGTGGTCTTCTGAAATGCACATTTATGCAGCAACACTTGCTGAGAGATGTCACACTATAAAAGGTGAAAATTCCCCCTTTTGCCACAGCGGGGTTGTGTATGTATATAATTGAGAACTTATTTTAATCAGCAAAAACAACGAGGAGTCCTTGTGGCACCTTAGAGACTAACAAATTTATTTGGGCATAAGCTTTCGTGGACTAAAACCCACTTCATCAGATGCATGGAATGAAAAATACAGTAAGCAGACTATATATTATAGCACATGAAAAGATGGGAGTTGCCTTACCAAGTATGCCATCATGTGCCAGCAATGCCCCTCTGCCATGTACATTGGCCAAACCGGACAGTCTCTATGCAAAAGAATAAATGGACACAAATCAGACATCAAGAACTGTAACATTCAAAAACCAGTAGGAGAACACTTCAATCTCCATGGACACTCAATAACAGACTTAAAAGTAGCAATTCTTTAACAAAAAAACTTCAAAAACAGACTCCAACGAGAAACTGCAGAACTGGAATTAATTAGCAAACTGGACACCATCAAATTAGGCCTGAATAAAGACTGGGAGTGGATGGGTCACTACAAAAAGTAATTTTCCCTCTTCTGATACTCACACCTTCTTGTCAAGTTGGAAATGGACCACCTTGATTGCATTGGCCTCGTTAGCACTACAAAAGTAATTTTCCCTCCCTTGGTATTCACCCCTTCTTGTCAACTGTTAAGAATAGGCCACTTCCACCTTAATTGAATTGGCTCGTTAGCACTGACCCCCCCACTTGGTAAGGCAACTCCCATCTTTTCATGTGCTATAATATATATTCTGCTTACTGTATTTTTCACTCCATGCATCCGATGAAGTGGGTTTTAGCCCACAAAAGCTTATGCCCAAATAAATGTGTTAGTCTCTAAGGTGCCACAAGGACTCCTCGTTATTTTTGCTGATACGGACTAACCTGGCTACCGCTCTGAAACCTATTTTAATCAGCAGTGTCTAAATCTGCACAGATGGGAATAAACACATACAATTCCCTCTCTTTAATTTTGCATTGCCAGACATGGCTCCTGCGAACAAAACTGCCTCTCCCAATAATGCTGACGTTCTGTAGCGAAGTGCCACAATCTCAGATGGAACGTACAGTCACACAGATCTAAGTGTCCACACCAGTACTGGGCCCCTTTTCCTTGCCCTTCACACGAAACCCAAATGTCCCATTTAAATCAACAGGAGGCGTTAGTATGGGGAGGGATAGCTCAGTGGTTTGAGCATTGGCCTGCTAAACCCAGGGTTGTGAGTTCAATCCTTGAGGGGGCCACTTAGGGATCTGGGGCAAAATTGGTCCTGCTAGTGAAGGCAGGGGGCTGGACTTGATGTCCCTTCCAGCTCTAGGAGATAGGTATATCTCCATATATTATTATATGGGGCAGGGGGTGAGTAGGATGCTGGTTTTTAAAACAAAGTTGCTCATCAAAATCAAACACATCTTAAAAAAAAAAAAAAAAGTGCACTCGGAAACCAGTGCTTTGGTGATGTTTCAAAACACCCTGGGCCAGAATCCCAGTGACGATCTGGCCTCTTTGCACCACGCGGATGAAAGTGTAGGGGGCAAGCTAAAAAAAAAACAGAGGTGTGTCGGGGGCAGGGAGCTCCACTATGCGGGGCCCATCCTCAGATGGCATATGGTCGCTTAGCTCGGGGGAAGGGCAAGCATGGGCAGGATGAGGGTTACAATTAGAACTGGCTGACTAGCAAGAAAAACAGCAGTGAATAGTTATATGGTGGAAAAAAATACTCCCGTTTGCAACAAATATTTATAAGATTTATCCGATCGACTCTAGTAAAAGACTGTGATGTCTTTGGGAGAGGACCTGTATTTCTTTACACATTCTTTTAAACAAGAAAGCATGCCCCAGAGCACAGAACTAAAATACCACACTAATGATTTTATTAGTCGTAGCAGCAGTATTTAGTGCCTAGGAGTCCTATTGTACCAGGTGCAGTATAAACCAAAAGAAAAAACTAGTCCCTGCCCCGAAGAGTTTAAAATCTATGCTTTTAGTACATACTCATCTTGTTAACGGCTTTGTGTGTGGACGTAGTTTTTTATAATATATATTATAAATTAACATACTGTAAGCAAAGCCCTGATCCACCAAACCACTTCACCATGTATTTAACTTTAAGTGCATGAGTAGTTTCATTGATTTCCACAGTACCAGGTTCCCCGCTATCTTTACCTCAGCCAATTTAATGAATGTTAGAGATGGGGTATCTTGTCTGCATTAGACTTTTCAAGTGTGTTAGCAAGAACATGCTACTTAACATATGCTAACATCACACCTTTAAATCCTGGTCTAGACAAGGCCTAAGACACCGTGAGCAAAATCCTGCTCTGTTATTCCAAATAAAAAGCAACTGAAGTCAGTGAGGTCACTTTGGATTTACACTGATGTAAACGACAACAACATTTGACTCCAAGGAACTTTTCGTTTTAAATGTGGCCTTAGAAATTCAAGTTCTGTAGGCAAGGCCACCTCAGGGAAGGATCCTGATTCCGTTGGCCTGATGGCATTAGTTTAGTGGTAACATAGATGAGCAATGAAGTAGGAGGAGGGCATTGGAAAGGGAGATGAAGGTAGTAAGGAGGCAAAAGGGCGGGCGGGGATGGAGAATGAGGGGAGATGAGCGCAGAGATATTGGTGAGGGCAAAATAGCCTCAGAGGTGAGAGTCATGAGTTTAAATTTGATGCAGTGAGAGAAGGGGAACCAATGGAGAGATTAGAGGAGGAGAGTACCAGAGCTGAAGCAGAGGCAGGGGCATTTTGCACTGACCAACGTGGGGAGAGAAGAAAGGCGAGGATGCTGGAGAAGATCAGAGTTCTCAAGAGAGAAGACCAGTGCCTGGCGCAGTGCTGAGCAGAGGTTTGATCTGTGTGTAGGATTTCAGCAGTGAGAACAGGGAAGAAGGGGTGGATTTTTGTGATATTAAAGAGAAAGAAGCATGAGGATTGAGTGAGAGTCTGGGCATGGTGGGGGAAGGAAAGAGAAGCTCACCAGGGCTGCAGGCCTGAGAGACAAGGAGAATGGAATTGTCAATGGAGATGGAGAAGGGAAAGAATGATCAGGAGGGAAGAGTTTGTGATGGTGGCCGGTCAGCCAAGAGAGGCCGGAGGACCCGCTAGAAACATGGGACTGGCCTGGATGAGGAGAAGTTGGGGGACAGAGGAGAGTTCAAAATGGAGAGCTTCCAATTTTGGATTATTTCATTTTAATTAGGTTTTTAACAATGCCAAGAAAAATCACAAGCTTAAAAACAAATAACAAATAAATACAGGGGATGTAGCTTCCCAGTATGAGCCTGGTTCCAGACTGAGCTTAGGAAGGAAAGGGGCAGGACTAGCTGGTACATTACAAACCTAAGAAGGGAATCTTGCACTGCTTACAAGATAGCGAATCGAACTGGCTTGTATATAAACTGCCTATTGTTGTTCCCCTTGTCCTAATCTGCCTACTTAGCTGCCTGTCCTTAGAACATGAGCTCCTTGGAGCATCATTTCTTGAGTGCATCTGGAAAACACCCAGCACGTGCTACTATAAGCAAATAAATAAAAGCATAATAAAATAAATAATAAATAATAATAAATAACTGCACTTAGTTCCATTACATATCGGTGCATCTAGCCATAAACGCCTGTGCCCACGTGCTGCAAATACTTAAGCAATTGCTTAACTTTAAGTAGGTGAGTATTCCCATTGACTTTAGTGGGATTACTCATGTGAGTAAAGTTAAGCATTATTTCTTGGAGAAAATCTGGGAATTTCCAAAATTTTCTGGGGAAAAAAAGGGAAAAAATATGAACTTTTCCATGAAAAAAGTGTCTTTTTTTAACACCAACTCTATTAAGCAAATGCATAAGTGTCAGCAGGACTGGGGCCATTCCTTGTTGGGGAGGGGGGGAAGAATGACCCCTAGCAATATTCATTCTCCATGTATTTCAAGAACAGGGGCCCAAGGAACACAATCATTTGTAGAATGAATTACCTTTCCAGGACATAAGTTTTGCCATTGTGAGACTATCACACACCTTCACAAAAAATTCATATTTCTTTATTTGCCACTGGAAGAAAAATAAGCCTGTTTTCCCCTCCTTCCTGTGCTCTGCAAACTGCAGGTAGATCTGATTTTTTTTTTTTTTTTTTGGTAGTTTGGCATTATAGCAACCTGTGCAAATTTCAGTCAAGGCACCAGAACGTGTCTAATGACTTTGCTGTGTTTTCATCAACTGACAGGTGCTGAGGGGTGGAAAAGAATCAAACCAGATATGTTACCAATCTATAGGGAAACCTTCAGAAAATGATTTCAGGCCCTGTTTTTTATTTACACCAATGTAAATCAAGGGTAACTCCCTTGAAGTCGTGAGGTTACACTGGTGTAAAAGTAGTAGTGGTGAAATCCGGATCAGCCGCCCTGCCCAAGCTTTAAAGCTACGTCTTTTAGGACTGTGGAGCTAATGTCAAGAGTTGAATGGTTGCTTCTCTTTCTTTCAGATCCACAAAACATATAAAATAGTAACAAGATTAACAGATTAAAGAGCCAAAGCACAGCCAGTTTATTATACTCTTGTGTCTAAAACATTCAAATCTTTTGGGCTCCCTTTCCATACTTTTTTTTTTTTAAACCACAATCTGTTTTAATTATATATAAAACGAAAACATGTAATTAAATTATGGGCTCTGCTGGATTGCCGACAAAGCTCTCTTACCATTGCATCATTCAGAAGAGAAAAAAAAAACCATTGCATTCTTTCTGTCACTTGCCATGAAGAAATGTCAGGGAAAGAGAAGAAAAGGCTATAGCTGTTTTAAAGCTAAGTGTGTGTAAATGCTGCATTCCTTCTGGGGGGCAAAAAAAAAAAAATACAACCAAAACACCACCTACTTTGCACTGGTTTAAATCAGAGATGGTTTATGTTAAGGGTCTTGAACAGATTGCATAACTGTTACACAACTAATGTGTACAAGTGTGTCACTAATTTAATTTTAATTTTACTGTATGAGTTTGTATAAGATCCCCCAGCTGTCATGTGCTCATCATCTGTCACAGAACTATCACTAAGCCATGCTGGGCTAAGACAGGATTATAAACGATGAACTGCCATGTGCTCTAAATCTTCTTATTTGCCTAGCCTGGAAGGTATGCCCTGTAAAATTTGATTGGCAGCGTGCTCCATTCTGTCAATTGACTTTGAAGGCCTTTTCTATTGGTTCTTTCAGCGGATCTCAGTAGCTGTATTGACTGTCACCTGCTGATTCCAGCACGTGCCTGACCTTCGACCCCGCTTCTCGTCTCTTTCCCACTCGTACGGTGACTAGCTCGGGGGCTGCATTGCAGGCCATGTCACTCTGGTGGCACGTGCAGCATCTCGGGCATATGGCTGACTAGTTGTGTGCAGAATAGGATAACTGAAGCCAAGCAGCCTCGCACTGTTATTACAGCAGATGGGGGAAGCGTGGCATTCAATATTTAGACAGATGCTACCTCCTTATTCCACCTGTCTGGAACTTGGACATTGTACAGAATGAACTGTCTGCCTAATAATTAAGGAAACAAAGACTGCATTTATGAAGCGCACCAGAGCATCGTCTCTGCAAAGCATGCACAGATATAATTGTTGACTGTAACAATAAAGAAATGTAGACTACTGCTCGTCAGATGCTTAGATACATATATGCTATTACAGTAGGAAATTGTACTGTTCCCAGCTGCTTTTGTAGTCTTTGATTTAGCCTGGTTGTGTATTAAATTAAACGGGAGGAAAGATTTGGCAGCCATTATTACTATTATAAATAACGTTTTTAAATTACAGTGAAGTTTCTTAAATAACAAAGCCCCACCATTCCATCTAACAATCACCACTGCTATTGTATTATGCCCTTTCTTGCAAATTTGCTCTTTACCTCGCAGTAGTCAACTGTTTTTGTAACAGCCAGACAGAAGAAAAACATTCTTTTCAGGACTACTATTATTTTCACATATTTTTACACAACAATTTACCCCCTTTCTTTTGCTTTGTTAAAAAAAAAGATAACTGTTAAAAAAAAAAAAAAAAAAAAATTCTTTTCAGGACTACTATTATTTTCACAAATTTTTACAAAACAATTTCCCCCCTTTTTTTTTCTTTGTTAAAAAAAAAAATAACCCCCTTAATTTTGTTTTTTAAAAAAAAAAAATAAAGATAAAAAAAAAAAAAACTGTTCAAAAAAAAAAAAAAAAATTCTTTTCAGGACTACTATTATTTTCACAAATTTTTACAAAACAATTTACCCCCTTTCTTTTGATTTGTAAAAAAAAAAGAACACTGTTAAAAAAAAAAAAAACAGTTAAAAAAAAAAAAAACTGTTCAAAAAAAAAAAAAAAAAAAAAGAAGGAGCGGACCATGGATGCTTGTTCTGTATTACAATATGAGTTATTTATTGCTGCTTCATTTTGTACCCATTATTTTTAAATCTGCCAAGAGTCTTGCAACTGGAAGAATTCTGTGTGCAGCGGCCCGATCCTGCTTCCACTGATCAGTGGGAATTTTCCCACTCCCTTCAGTGGGAGCGGGAGCAGGCTGATGATATGGTTTAATACAGATTGCGGCCCCAATTCTGTATTCCTCTTACTGAAATCAATGGTGGTTTAGGGCTGAATTCTGCCACCATTATGTATGCTGAGTAGCACTTTACTATAGGCCTGATTCTGATCCCTTTATGCACCAAATAACACTTTACTCCACACATGGTCCCACTGGCTATTCAACCGAAGTTGGGGTATCAAACTCTGGCCCTATTAGAGTAATCCAATGACTTCAGTAGGACAGCCTGCATAGCTAGGTATTACTCCAGGTGAGTAAAGGTGGCAAAATCAGACTCTGAGGCTCCAATCCTGCAAACCCTTATAGGCTTGCGTAACCTTTTGCACCTGAGCAGTTGCTTCAGTGGAACTACTCAGGTGCTTAGGGTTAAGCGTGTGCATAAAATTCAATGTGTTCACTGGATCAAGGCCTTAGTTGCATAAGGAATACAGAATTAATAATAATAATATTGTGCAGTTAGAACAATATAAAATCAACACGGCACACAATAGATTAAAAGCTGGCTAACTGATAGGTCTCAACATGTAATTGTAAATGGGGAATCACCACCGAGCAGGCGTGTTTCCAGTGAGGTTCTGAAGGGATAGGTTCTTGGCCCTGCGCTATTTAACATTTTTATCAGTGAGCTGGAAGAAAACATAAAATCATCACGGATAAAATTTGCAGATGACACAAAAATTGGTGGAGTGGTAAATAATGACGAGGACAGGTCACTAATTCAGAGTGATCTGGGTCGCTTGGTAAACCAGGCGCAAACAATATGCGGTTTAATACAGCTAAATGTAAATGTATACATCTAGGAACAACGAATGTAGGCCATGCTTACAGGATGGGGGACTGTCTCCTGGGAAGCAGTGACTCTGGAAAAGATTTGGGGGCCGGGGTGGAAAATGGGCTGAACATCAGCTCCCAGTGCGATGCTGTGGCCAATAGGGCTAATGTGATGCTTGACTGTATAAACAGGGGAATCTTGAGTAGGAGAAGGGAGGTTATTTTACCTCTGTATTTGGCACAGGTGGTACCACTGCTGGAATACTGTGTCCAGGTCTCATGCTCACAATTCAAGAAGGATTGTGGGGAAACTGAGGCACAGAGCAGGGATGTGAATTGCCAACACCCAGCAGACCAATAGCCAAGCCAGGAATAGAATCCAGGTGGCCTGATCCCAGTCCAGTGCTCTATCCTATAACCGAGAACCTAGAAATATTCCAATAGATATTTTTATTTATATCAAATAAAACTGGTCATGCAGATGTGATCTGTTCTGTCCTTGAATGTTTCTAACCAATTGCTTTTATTCCCTTTCAAATGAATACAATTAATAGCTTTTAAAAACGATATCTGTGTTTCTGTTCTGTAATTTATCGGTAAACAGAAACTGGTAATAAATATTAATAAGTTTGTGACATTAATGATTATGACATTGTTACAAAATAGCAGATAATGTAAATACAGGAAGAAGAGTTAAGAGTGTGTGCGTATGCTGTGTATGTATGTACTACGTATGCCACACACACACACACACACACACACAGTGAATATTTTTTCAGCATGTCATGAACTATTGTATCATATATGTATGTGGGTTTATGTATGTGTGTGTGTGTATTCATATATACACCTCTAACCCGATATAACACGACCCGATATAACACGAATTCCGATATAACACGGTAAAGCAGTGCTCCGGGGGGGTGGGTCTGCGCGCTCCGGCGGATCGAAGCAAGTTCGATATAACGCGGTTTCACCTATAACGGTAAGATTTTTTGGCTCCCGAGGACAGCGTCATATCGGGGTAGAGGTGTGTGTATATATATATATATATATATCCACACACCTCTACCCCGATATAACACGACCCGATATAACACGAATCCCGATATAACACGGTAAAGCAGCGCTCCGGGGGGGCGGGTCTGCGCGCTCCGGCGGATCGAAGCAAGTGCGATATAACGCGGTTTCACCTATAACGGTAAGATTTTTTGGCTCCCGAGGACAGCGTTATATCGGGGTAGAGGTGTGTGTATATATATATATATATATATACACATACACACACATATATTGTATAAAACCTCTACCAGCAAAACAGATTAATTGGATTCTCAAAAGCACAGAAATCACACACAGAAAGAGTAATCAAAACTTGAATTTCATATACACTGAAAGAGAAAAAGCGAATATTTTGGCAGTATATAGTGGATTATTAGATCTCATATGTTTGTGTATGTGGATATATTTACATATAGACACACCTACATTTGACATACTGTAAACACATTCATAGACTGTTCCATACTAATTTATTGCAGATGCATGTAAATTAGACAAACCTTCCCCAGAAAAAAGACTGTCAGATTACTTGGATTCTCAAAAGTACAGAAATCACTTGCAACGAATTGCAAAAAGTAATCAAAGCTTGGACTTTTTTTTTGTAAAGGAGGAAAGATGGCATTTAAAAAGGCACAGCCACGTCTTACAAGATGAGGATCAGTTTGAAAAGATTCCACAATATCTGTTACCAAAAGCTTTGTTAATCTTTAAAAACCCAGAATGATTATTTGTAGGGAAGCTGTGACTTAACTATGCTTTAATAAATAGCTCCCAGGCACATGTCTGAAGATTGTGCTTTTGATTTTTGTGACTATTGTTTTTTAAAAAAAGAAGCTATTGTTGGTTCAGTTTTCTGTAACAATTATTTCACATTAAAAACCCATCCGATGAAAGGCATATGGATGGGGGGGGGGGGTCATTCCTAATTGAACAGCCCAGGACTCGTGAGGTTAATTACAGATATTAACGCTGCTGTTCTTCAGCTTCTTGCCCTCGCGAAGGCTCTGGCTTCCAAATGACCTGGCTCCAACAATAAGACTCTCTTTAGCCCATTAACTAATTGATAAAAATGTGAGTGTTTAGAATGAGTCTAATTAAATCACCGAGCCTTACAATTACAAGTCCATTTGGTAGCTGTTGGGAGATGGGTAACCTCAGCTGGCATTGTAGGCGAATAAAAGATAAAAATAAAAGGGAGCTTAACCAAAGTTCATTTTGAAAGCTGTTCATTTGAAGACAAAGTACACATTTGCCTGAAATGTGTACATACACCACTTCAGGCTAGCGCAGGATCTTGAAAAGAAATTGAGCGATCAGCAATGATATGCCCCTCCCGCCCCCAAAGTCTGCATGAAATTCTCTGTGGTCTGAGTGATGGAATGAACTGGATTTTTAAACTGTTTTCTTGTCACAATAAACGATATCACTCCCTTGAGAGCTGCAGAATGACTGGTACCCGGTATCTAGGGGCATAAAGATTTTATTCAGTGATCTTCCATAACCATGAGCACACTTGGCACAGCACTTGTCTCCACGGGTTTGGTTATACCTGCTGTTCTGTGGATGTTCTACTGTCCATGAAGACTTGAGTCATTGTGCTGAATTTGTGTAGCTGTGCTGCTTCAAGAGAATAGATTTGCTGGGTTAGACCCATCCATGTGAGTAGCATGGGATGGCAAGCTACATCATGGGCGAAGACTCAACTGAGCATAACTAAAGGGAATGGTTCTGCAATGCTGATTGATGGTACCCTAGTCACTGGTAGAGATTGGAAGAAGGTTACAATGCCTTCCGTTCATTCTTGATAGGCCTCATCCAAAGCCCTTGAAGTCAGCGGGAATCCTTACATTAATGCACCTTAGTTGTAGTCTCCCTAGCAGTCAAAGAACTGGGCGTTTAGGAAAAGGAACAATTACAAAGACCTCTGACTAGCTACCCCTTACTCCTCAATTAATCCAACCTTGGAAGGCCAGGCTTTGACTTCTCTGAAATAAGGTTAGGGAAGGCTGGGTATGGAGTGAGATTTAGTCCTATCAGGTCTCAACTCTTTGTTGTCCCTCTGGGTATGTCTACACTGCAATGAAAAACGCATGGCTTTGAGTCTCAGAGCCTGGGTCAGCTGACTCAGGCTCGCTAGGCTTGGGCTGTGGGACTAAAAATAGCAATGTAGATATTTGGGCTCGGGCTGGAGGCTGGGCTCTGAGACCCTCCTTCCTTGCGGGGATCAGAGTCCAGGTTCTACCCCAAGCTGGAATGTCTACACTACAATCTTATAGCCCCGTGAGCCCAAGTCATGTGAGCCAGAGCTCACATCCTTTCCTTTTAGATGTGGACCATGACGTGGTTCTCTTTGTCTTTACCACCTCAAAGCTAATCTAGTGAAAGAGGCTGTACCTTGGGCTACCCTTGAAGGCCATTTCGAAGTTTAATCTAGTGCAACACATAGCTGGCCATCTTCTGAGCAAGACAAACTGGCAAGAGCTAATCACACCTGTGCTCCATGCTCTGAACTGGCTGCCAAGTCAGTTGTAGATGAAATTGAAGACACTGGTTACATATTTATAAAGCCCTAAATGAAGTAGGCACTGGTTATCTCAGAGTCTGCCTTTCTACCCATGCATGGTCATGTCACCTGAAATATGTCAGAGCCTAACCATTTGTGTAGGGTGTATCACTCAGTTCAGGCTTTCTGCTAACAACCCCCTGCCATTTGGGGCCTGGTCCGAAGCCCACTGAAGTCAGTGGCTGTCTTTCAGTGGAAAGGCAAGGCTGGGAGCATTGGCAGAGATGACTGGGACAGCGGAAACCTTGACAAGAGAGGATGAGTTGGGAAGAGTAGAGTTAGGTAGAACTTTGAAGATGGTGACAAGAAGTTTTGGTGGGATAACGGATGGGAAACATGAAATGGAGTGGAAGGTTTCAAAGATGAGGGTAACATGGTCAAATAGATGGACAAGGAAGATGACTTATTCTACATCAGTCCTAGCATAGAACTATCCCGACCATTCATACAAAATATTTACAATGGAAAGCCTGATAGTGTTGTGATTTATACAGTGTGTTTATTATACTACTTCTAATAGGGAGCACTGTTTATAGCCCTCTATATGATCAAAGCACTGTGCAAGTAATAACTAAACCAATCTTCATAACGCCCCTTAAGAAATGTAACTAAGTGCTTTAACTTTCTGGAAAAATTATGTGCTGTTCTATAATGCAAGACTGCTTAGTTTTTGGCATTATGTAAGTAAGTTTTGGTTTTTTTAAGGTTTCCTTCATGAGAAATTACCTGAAGAATTCTACTAGTAGGAATGAGCAAAGAGTCACTAATCCAGTCCCCACCACTCGCTAGATGAGAGATTAAAACTCAGTAAATCGGTGCAAAGCCATATTCTGATTGTTTTTAGGTGCTTGCCATAGAGGGTATGCCTACAATGTGATAAAAAGACCTATGGGTGAAAAGGAAGCATAGAGCTGAGTTTCTTTGGCACACGTCAAAGATAGCCAATTCAGCCTTACTGCCTCCTTTCAGTGACTTCACATAGATTTTGAACAACATACATGATAAGAATGAACTCGGTGGGAGAAAACAACTTGAGAAGGAAGAGAAGTTTCCAACACAGCCCTCTGGGATCTCTCTGACAGAAAAGAGGGGTTACCCTTCCATCCACCCTAGACACTGTCTCATATTTATTTATATGATCTGAGAAAAAAAATCTACATTAAACTGGAGTTAAGATTTACCACACATCTCAGTAACTTAAAGGTTAAAAAAAAAAAAGAGAGCTGGCTGAAATTTTCTAGATTTCAAGCCCTCACCAAAATTTCCACAAAAATTCAATTTTCAATAAAAGGGGGGAAAAAACCACCTAAAAATGTTCAGTGAAAGTTGTTATAGATAGTTTTAGGTTGTTTTTTTACCATCTACAGAGTTGGTCACAATTTTTCAACAAACGAAACATTTCCTCAAAATTCTGACTTTTTTTAAAATTAAAAAAACTTTTTGAAAAAATTTCCATCTTTGTTACTGTTTTTTCGACCAGCTCTATTCAGAACCTAACAAGAAGGTTGTAGATATATAAAAAAGACACTAGAAACCCAGGACATTCAAAGTTAAGGATAAACTGACCAGAACTTGAACCTCTGAACTTTCGGAAATACACTCTAAAGGCACCCAAGTAACCTGTGTTCAGTAGCAATGCTCTGACCCCTCATCCACTAAATTAGTACTGAGGTGCACAAAGTCACATCTCTGGTCACTGGGAATCTGGCATGGTGCAAGAAAATGAAATGTGTGTTATGGCACCTCAGCTCCTGATTAATGCAAGGTCATTGCCAATTTGTTTGGTTACAGGTGTAGTAGATCAGCATTAATGGCCTGGGATCAAATGTAACATTATATCACAGGTATGAACAGTAAGGTATTAAAACATATAAAGAAACGTAGTGCCAGCTTAACCACAGATCCAGAGACACCAAGATGGCACCCTTTGCCTGGTTAAAAGCATGTTTCCTTTAATACTAATCAAACAAGTACAAGTGTATGAGTTTCTGCCCGTATAAGGGAATTGCTGTAGTATGAAAGACCAAAAGAATGAGAAAAGACCATTTAGAAATATTTGTGGTGTTATCTGAATTGAAGTGTTACCAAGAAACATGTAAACTACTTGCTTCTGAAATATAAAGTGTCAGCCCCAGGGACATATGGCATAACTGCTGGGTAATAAGGAAATGGCCCATTAAGGAATGAAATGTATGTTTGGCCACTACCATGCCTGCTTTATCTCAGGACTTATCCCAATAATTGCTTGGTAACATACTAAAAATAGTAATAGATTCTACCCCAGGCCACAAAGAATAAAAAACACGTTTCAATTTAGAATTTAAAGGACACCTTTTTAAGAACAGCCCACAATTTTGCTACGGGCAGTGGCTGTGAATAGAGATAATGACTTTTAGACCTTTAAATACAAGATTTACAGGCACAAATCAGGTAGTTACACATTTAAATATTATCATTTCCACAGCCAATTTTGCACCTCTGCAATAATTTGTGCCAGAACTGATTAAAATGAAAAATTCTGAATGAACAGTTGGAGATTGGGTTAAGGCACCTTTAAAAATGTAGTCCTAAATTTTCTAATCTACTAATTTTTGGTCATGCTCCAAAGAACCATCAACACTGAAAATGTAGGTTGGGATTTTCAAAAGTTCTCAATATTGCCCTAATTCTACTCCCGTTAAAGTCAATGGGAGTTTAACAATTGACGTCAATGGGTGCAAAGTTAGGCCAACATCGAGAGCTTTTGAAAATCCTACTCATTTTATTTCTCACTACGTCCAAAAAATCTACTCCTACCGGTTGCCACAAGATCCACCCTTTCCATCAACAACCACAAAGATCCCCTATAGACCTCTGCCAAGGCCCTGAGAAATTAAGTCCCTTAGTTTTATCTCTTCCCATGTACAAGGAAAACCCACCTCGATAAAAATGTTTGCAGTGTAATGTTTACAAGTCAGTACTTCCCTCCAGGCAGTATCATCTGCCTCCAAGAATCTATGGTAGAACACAAATGTATTTTTAACACATTGGTAAAATCATTTACCTAAAACTGTTTCACTCTTCCTGGAGGAATTTTCAATTAAACAAACACAGGATTATTATTTCCTTTAATTACTCTTCTCCACTTACCTAGAGCAAAGGCATCTCTGCCCTATTATAAAGCAGAGAGTTGTCAGATTTATTAATATGTGTTTGTTTTTATTTTCAAAACATACCTACATAATAGTGGTGTGATCCATCAACGTCGATGTCAACAGGAGTTTTTCCCATGGACTTCAGTGGGCATCGGAACAGTTCCCATGCCATTATCCGAGAGCCTCTTCCGGTGTTTAACACAACACAGTAAACAGCAGTTGCACTAAACCACTAATACCCACTGATAATCACAATCATAATTCATTCCCAAACAACGACTTCATTGTATCATGACCAACAAGCACCCCCAACCCACCCTCATTCCCTCCCCTTGTCTGGAAGGTTGACAGATCTGGGGCTAAGGCAGACAGGGGTAGGAGTGGGTTCTAGAGTTCAGGAACCCTCACAAAGAAAGTCCTGTTGGTAGTTCTCTGTCACTTATCTCTAGCTCAATACTTCTGCGGATCCCAGCTGTAGCAGTGCGGAGGGAGGAGGTCTCTAGGGTAACCTGGACCCAAACCACTTAGGGATTCAAAGGTCCAGTCCAGCACTGGAATTCCACCCACAAGCCCGCAGTCAGCCAGTGTAGATTGCAGGGCTCTCCCTGGAAAGTTTTGCTTAAAAAAGGGGTTGGCGAATAGTGTAATTTCATGCAGGAGCCTAATCTTGGGGTGGCAAAGGCATGGATTAGTTTAGTAAGGGCCACATCAGAAAGAAAAGGTCCCACTTGTCTTCATAGCTGGAAGTGGAAAAAAATATGCTCTTCACCACAGCTGCCTCATGAACAGCTGACAGCCACCCAAGTTCTAACAAGACCCCTACATTTTGAACCTGATTTAAAAACAATGGTGAACACCAACACTTTATTACATTTGAGTGCCACTAACCAAAATTCCAGCAAAGACAATACTGAGTTTGTCCCTTGGAGTCATTTCCCTGAACCGGTGGATGCAAAAAACTCCATCTGGATCTGAGTGATTTTATCTGCATAGTAAACATAAATTCCTCACAGGAACGATACTCTCTTCCTAAGAACCGTTAACATGTACATCTCTGTACAATGTCCCTGTATCCCTGATGTCAGTGTTGTTTCTCTAGTTCTTTATCTACCTACCACAATCATTTGCTTCACGTGCTAGATTTCTAATGACTGTAGCTATTTATGGCTGGATGCATATAGGCTTCGTGGGTATTAAGCAAAGAAAACAGAATTGCAAACATATGCACATGTGTCATCATAGAAAGTACCTGAGACCTGTATCTCCAAAAATTCCCTGAAGCATAAAGGGATCCAGCTAGTTTTAAATCTGGGTTCCATGTATGTAGCCACACGTAATGCTGTTTCTTGTACAAAAGATTTTAAGTGTCCTAAAGATTTCCCAGGCCTCCTTACATCCTATGTTTGTCTCCTTTCTCCCTAAAGTACTCCACACCCTCTTCATGACCAATTCAGCACTCAAATATTTTCTTCACACACCACTCCTTATAAAAGTTAGGTCATCCAATGAGGGAACAGAAACTACACCGTGTGACTTAGATGACAAATCAGACAGACTAGAAGCAAAGTTCAGATATGGGCTATTCAAATGAGCATTTGCTATGAACGGCTTGTCAGAATCCAGCCCCAACAACATTTGAAAAAAACGTCTCGAACAATCACGAAGAACCAACAAATGTGTAAAAATCCAACCAGTTTGCAGAACATTTGCTAACGCAGGCAAGGCCCACATCCTACAAATGAATTGTTTGCAAAATAGTCTGACAAAGCTGTGCTTGCAGCCATCAGCGGAAGACAAATGAGACATTAGCTTTCATAGAGATAGGTCTCCCAATCAAACTTCCAGTGAGAGACTCTGGGGGGGCTGTAATTCTTGCAAAAATCTATGAGAATCAAATGCCGGAGAAGGAAAACAAAATAATGGAACATTCTGGAACAAATTGTACCAGAGTGAAATAAATTCTCAACAACTAAAATACCTCCTCTACCAAGAATGAAAAATGCCAGAGAAGACAGTAAGTCCCTGATTCTGCAAATGCAAACATTTATGCCCAAATACATTTGTTAGTCTCTAAGGTGCCACAAGGACTCCTCATTGTTTTTATTTAAACTTGAGTAACTTTACCTTGAAATCACTGGGATTGCTCACAGGTGTAAACTACTCGTGTGTTTGCAGGATCAGGGCCTATGGCAGCAAGCAAGAAGGGAAGTATCTGGAGGTAATTATTCAAATAAGCCTACAGTAAATGTTTGTGGGCCAAGCAGCACCATATGTACAGTATACTGATTTGGTAGTAAAAGGGATTACACAAGTAGTCGTGTCTATTTTGTATATTATTCAGATACAACAGATGGGAAATTGGCATACCATGCAACATACAAGATTCAATATTCACCCAAGTGGGCTGGTAAATTACCATAAACCATTTATGAATATCCCTCAACCATGAAGCTAAATAATAAATAAAATTAAAAAGGGGAACTCTCAGCCCAAATCTATCAAATGGCTGGTATGGAGAGAGGCTTTGAAATTAGGAGCCTGAGTCTGCTCTCCTAACTCAGACCTTGCTCCCTGAATGTTCCTACTGAAATCAACAAGACTATTCAGAGAGGCCTCAGAATCTGGTGCTATCCACAGGGCCTCAGAATCTGGTGGTAGGAAAGAGAGGTATTAAAAACTGGAGGGGTTAATGCAAATTGGGAAGTTTTAAAATAAATGAGTCCAAGGAAATTTTTGATTTTTTAAATTTATTTTCATTGGTTATAAAGTGTAATGTGTGAAAAACAGCAGAATTGGGAGTTCAATTCACTCACATCAGTAAGAGAAAAGGGATAAATTAGTAGTGCTAGAAGAAAAACACCACATGATGATTGATATCATGACTGTAGTTTCTATGCAAAGTGTTTCACTGAAACCAACCAGTATCCCTCCCTGCTAAAAGAGCTAATAAAATATATTTTGAAAACAAATTCTAACAGTCCCTAATGGATCTATGGTGCTATCTTACCCTCAGCCTTCTTTGCGAGCAGAGCGCCTATTCTGTATTGGATATTAGTTGAATAATGAGAGACACCTAGGTGCCACGCTGTCGGACACATTCTAAAGTGACAGCCAGATTAGAAATGGATCACCAGCTCTCAGTGAATTAACAGGCTTGGCATTTAACTCTTTAGATTCATCAGGATCAGGATTGTACAATATCATTGGGTCACTGGAGCCCTGTTCCTTTCCAGTTTTGCAAAATGCCCCTTGCAGAAAGGGATAAACCATGTAACAGATATATTTGGCTTGCAGAGGTTACAGATCTTTGATACCCTCCCCAAAGATGGCCAATAGTGGCTCTTTATGAATTTAACAATCCAGCTGAAATAAGGTAAGTAGCTATAAGTAACTCAGAATGTTAGACCCAAAATTATTTATGACTGGACAAAGCCCCCTCAAGCCACCAATGGCTTCTTCACTGGTGATAACACAGTGAATCTAATGTAAGGTTCATTCTAATCACCTGAATGGTGCAAAATGAAACAGTTGATGTTCCATTATAAATTAGATTATTATTATTTGTATTACCGTAGCACCTACGCTGCCGAGCCAGAGACCAGGACCCCATTGTGCTAGGTGCTGTACTAACACAGAACAAAATGATGGTCCCTGCCCCTGTCTAAATATAAGACAAGAGACAACAGGTGGATATAGACAGATGGGGGCATACAAGGAGACAATGAGACACGAGCATGGTAGATAGTGGTCTCTGCACACCAGCAGCCTAACTGTTGTCAAGTTTTGATGAGGTATTTGAAGGTGGATAATGAGTTAGTTTTGCAGATATTTATATTTATGGGGAGAGCCTCCCAAACCTGTGGGGCAAGAGGGGAGAAAGCTCAAAGATGTTTGTTTGAAAATTTAACAGGTGGGCTGAACTGAGATCAGCATCAACAACCAATAGTGAATGAGACATGATAGGTAGGGTGGAGACAGACTTCAAAGCATATACAAGCAGCTTATGTTTGATGTGCTAGAGAAGGGGAAGCCAGTGAGGGGGTGCAAAGAGAGGGGTGATATGATCAAAGGGATGGGCTAAGAAAACGAGCTTTGCAGCAGCATTCTGCCTGGGTTTGAGCAGGGCGAGCTTGCATTTGTCAAGGCCAGAGAGAAGGATGTGGCAGGAATCGAGACACGAGATGACAAGAGCCTGGACGGGAGCTCTAGCTGGGTAGGAAAGGCCGTATCTTAGAATGTTCTGCAGAAAGAATCAGCAAGATTTAGGCCTAGTCTGGAGATGAGGAACTAGAGAGAGGTCTGAGTGGAAGACGACCCCCAGGCTATGGACCTGAGTGACTGGCAGGATGGCGGTGTTGTCCACAGTGATCAAGAAAGGAGGTCGTGGGGAGTGCTTTGAGGGGGAGGTTAGGAGCTCTGTTTTAGCCGTGTTTACCTTGAGCTGGGGGATAAACTTCCACATCCCTTAGACAAGCTCAATGTGACAGACAAGGCAGTGAGTCCAAGCAGGAGCCCTGTTCTGCAATAAATACAACAACCTCTACAACCAATGTTCAATTTCTACAAAGAAATCCCCACGCAAAGGCAGAAATCTATTGCAGACTGCTACAGACGCCAGCTAGATTGGATTATTAGCACAGTCAGCAGAATTCCAAGGCAACAGAAACATCCATGAGTCCAAATCCAAACGACAGAGTTTGGTTCTCACTGGAGAGCCCCTTTATTTTGATCTGATGTTGACAAGGAGTTTCCAGTGACTGACCAGAAGCATAATCTTTCAACGTGGAGACACAAGAGGAGAGGGAGGCTTCATGGGCAGTAATGACTTATCCCCAGGAATTAGATTGATTCATAACAAAGGTCATAAAAGCAATAAGAAGTTCTGTTCTATAAATACAGTAGGAGCAAGAGAAAGATGGAGGACAATGTAGGTCCACTACTTAGCAGGGAACAGAGCTAATAACTGATGCCATCAGGAAAGCTGAGGTGGTTAATGCCCATTTTGCTTCAATCTTGGTGACCCCGTACTCAACACAATTAATATTAACAACAAGGTGGAAGAAACAAGCAAAAATAGGGAAAGAACGGGTTAAAGACGGCAATCTCAAAACCATTAGCAATATCTTCAAGAACTCTTGGATGGATGGATGGGATGGATGGGATCCAGAGGACTGAAGAAGGGAAAACATAATACCTATTTTTAAAAAGGGGAACAAAGTGAACTCAGGGAATTATAGACCAGTCAACCCAACTTTAATACCTGGAAAGATACTGGAACAAATTATTAAACTATCAATTTGTAAGCACCTAGAGAATAATACGGTAATAAGTAATAGCCATCATGGATTTGTCAAAAATAAATCAGGCCACATTAACCTGATTTCCTTCTCTGACAGGGTTACCAGCCCAGTGGATGGGGGGAAGCAGTAGCCAAGATCTCTCTTAATTTAAGTATGGTTTTTGACACAGTCCCATGTGACATTCTCATAGACAAACTATGGAACTGTGCTCTAGATTAAATTACTATAAGGTGGGTGCACAACTGGTTGAAAGACTGTACTCAAAGAGTAGTTATCAACGGTTCACTGACAAACTGGGAGGGTGTATCTAGCGGGGATCCACAGGAGTCTGTCCTGTGTCCAATACTATTCAAAATGACCTTGACAAATTGGTCTGAAATCAACAAGATGAAATTCAATAAAGACAAGTGCAAAGTACTACACTTAGGAAGGAAAAATCAAATGCACAACTACAAAATGGGGACTATCAGACTAGGTGGTCGTACTGTTGAAAAGGATCGGGGGGTTACAGTGCATCATAAATTGAGTATGAGTCAAGAATGTGATGCAGTTATGAAAAAGGCTAATATTCTGGGGTGTATTAGCAGGAGTGTCATATGTAAGACACGGGATGTACTTGTCCCACTCTATTCAGCACAGGTGAGGCCACAGCTGGAGTACTGTGTCGAACTCCAATTCTGGGTACCACACTTTAGGAAAGATGGGGACAAATTAGAGCAGGAAATCTACAAAAATTATAAAAAGTTTAGAAAATCTGACCTATGAAGACAGGTTTAAAAACCTGGGCATGTTTAGTCTTGAAAAAAGGTCACTGAGGCGGGACCTGACAGTCTGAAAATATGTTAAGGACTTATAAAAAGGAAGGTGATCAATTGTTCTCCATGCCCACTGAAGGTAGGACAAGAAGTGATCAGCTTAATTTGCATCAAGGGAGACTTAGGTTAGACGTTAGGAAAAAACTTTCTAACTATCATGGTAGTTAAGGTCTGGAATAGACTTCCAAGGGAGGTTGTGGAAACCCCGTCATTGGAGGTTTTTAAAAACAAATGAGACAAACAGTTGTCAGGGATGGTCTAGGTTTACTTGATGCCTCCTCAGTGCAGGGGGCTGGATTAGATGACCTCTCGAGGTTCCTTTCAGCCCCACATTTCTATAATTCTATAGAGTGAAGTAAATCTGTTTCTCACAATTAGGGCTAAGGAGGATCTATGATTTCTGTCCCAGATGCACATGTTTAATAAAGTCCATATTGAGAGCACATAGCAGATCAGGGGAAGCCTTTGTGTCTAAAGGGACCAAGCCCTTACAGGAACAAATCACATTGTGCAAGTTTCTAAGAGATGTTGCCCAGAGTTCTCTCTATTTGAAACCACTTTGAACTTCTAGTTGGATCTGCCCAAAGTTTAAAGGGTCTTAGCTGGGCAGCTGAATTGAGAAGTGAAAATTAGGCAGGATTGAACCTTCCCTTCTGTTTTTCAGACGTCTGCTAGATTCTTCTGTCTAGACGGGGTTACTTTAGGCTCCTATTAAACATAGCTAATAAGCTGTTAAGAGTATTGAAGGTAAGTTTCCCAACATGGCACCATCTGGAGCAGATCTAGCATTTGTATAAGCACGTTCATCATGACCACGAGTAGCAAATCTCTCCATTTAAAGAGTGGAGGAGAATGGACAGAACTACCAATTGTGTAGATTTGGGCAACAATGGGACTTGTGGTACAGAAGCAACTCCCAACTGAGGAAATTTTAGCCATGGAAAAAATATTGGAAGTAAAATATATATATCATTCTGTTCTTCCCAAAGCCATCAGGTCCCAGAGTCTTACCCTCTGTAAAGCAACCTGAATCCTTAAATCCCCCCCCTGCTCCTTTCCTTTGGAGCAAAGCTGCTCAGCATTTAAATATATGGAGATATACCTATCTCATAGAACTGGAAGGGACCCTGAAAGGTCATTGAGTCCAGCCCCCTGCCTTCACTAGCAGGACCAAGTACTGATTTTTGCCCCAGATCCCTAAGTGGCCCCCTCAAGGATTGAACTCACAACCCTAGATTTAGTAGGCCAGTGCTCAAACCACCGAGCTATCCCTCCCCCCTTAAATTGATACTGAACACATTGATACTGAACACTACATTTGATCCATTTCTTCAGGTCAATTATTTTTATTCTAGCCCCCCTTGTCACACCTGAAACATCCGGCATGGAGAACATCCTAAAACAGTGCAATCATATAGCAATTGTTGCTCATAAAACCTAAAGTGACAAAAAGAGGAAGGATGATCTTGTGCTTAAAGCACTGGGCTGGGACTCAGGAGATCTGGGCTCAGTTTCCGTCTCTACCTGAGACTCCCTGTGATACCTTGGGCAGCCACTTAATGTTTCTGTGCCTCATTTCCCCATCTGTAATATAGGGAAGATAATACTCCTTTCTGCCATCCATTGTCTGCTTTGTCTATTTAGTTTGATGGCTACTGAAATACAAATCATAAGGAATAAGAATAGCAAAAGCAACACTTTTGTATTGTTGGTGAAAAGGGTGAGCGAGTTTCCAGGTGTTATTTAGTCTACACAACAAAGAGGGTAAAGACCTCACTCTCTAAAGAAGAAATTCACTGGAACTGGTGAGGGCTTGAGGTTGCAGCTTTTGACCCTGCTAGATTGTATGGTCTCCTTAGTGAGAGATGATATTTTATAATGATATCCCAGAGAAGTGTATGCAAGCAACAATGGCTACAACTCTGAATAAAGCTAAAGGACGCTTTGGAAAAAATTTAAGACGGCTGCTTTTAATCTAGGTCAAGATTTTCACAAATAAGTACTTACAGTTACTTTGCTGCTTTTACAGATCCAGACTAACACGGCTACCCCTCTGATACTTACAGTTAGGCTCTTGAACCCAACGGCACCTAAATAAATGCCCCTGTTTTAAAAATTCCTGGGCACCTAGCAGCTTCCATAGACTTTCTAGGCACCTTTGAAAATAAGGCACCTAGATATGCATTTAGAAGCCTAATGTCATGCACTCATTTTAAAAAAATATTGGTCCTGATCTTTAGAAATCTACCTAGTCTTCCAATTGTTTGTGCGGAGCTTTATTATTTATTTAAACTGACACTGTCATTGGAAACAGAGTCCCCTCTAAAAATATGCTGTGAATCGTACATTAATTTGGATAGCCCATTAATCATCATGAACCTCTCTAGGAGACAGTCTGGCTATGTTTCCAATGCCAAGCTTTAGGGGATTATGGGCCAGGCACTGGACTGGTAGCCAGGAGACCTGGGGTCTATCACACTGACCTGTTGTGTGATCTTGTGGAAGTCTCTCCCTCTGTTTCCGCTTCCCCGTTTTGTTGGTCTTGTCTATTTAGGCTGTAAGCAGTTCAGGCCAGGGGCTGTCTCTTATTATATGTTTGTACAGCACCTAACACTATGGGGCCCCGATCTCGGTTGGAACATTAAGTCGCTACCGTAATACAAATAATAAACAATAGCAGCATTATAATAGTTCATCATTAATATCTATAACTCCCTCACCTATGGAGGGCCTGAGGAATTCGGCCCAAAGTCGAATGCACACTTACACTTTTAAATAAACGATCACGTTCCCAGACCTATCACATAATAAGACATGACACGAATTCAAAGCCCTTCGTGGGAGCTCCAAGTGCTTTACAGACATTAAGGAAGCCGCACAACACCCTGGGAATGCCAAAACCTGGGAAGAGAAATCAGGATTCCTGTCTCCCAAACTCTGCTTTAGCCACTAGATCACACGGCACAACTCCTAGTTGTGTTTTTATTCGTCTCAGGCTTTGTACTCTCCCTTCCGATGTACCATACTCTTTGTCCCTTGCCTAGCATCGAATGACCGTCAGTGCCAAGATTTTCAAAAAGAGGAGCCTAACATTAACCTCCTAAATCCACATTCAGGCACCGGAGTGACCTGATAGCCAACAACCCTGAGCACCCAACAACGGCCGTTGACCTCAGTCAGCCCAAGATGGCAACCTGGATGAATCCCCTAGGAAGTCACTTTATACAAGCTTACTCAACCGTAAGACCACGGACTCAGATGTTTGTAATGAAGAAGTGATGGGGATGTCTTCAGGGATGTCTCCTTATTTTCCATCTCAGATATGGTGCTTGGACCCGGTTACGCTGCTGTCGTTCCACTGACTCCTGTTTTACACCACTCTCAACGAGATCAGAAACCAGGCCCCTTGTATCTTTTGTAAGGGATAATCCTTCAAACCCTTCAGCGTCTTTTCCAAACCCACCCTCCTGCTACTGGCTTCACCACTTCCATTCTGCTGTGTTTCTGTGTGAATAACAGACCTGCGGCATGGCCAAGGCTGGCCCAGATCAGCTGACTCAGAATCACGGGGCTGGGGCTATAAAATTGCAGAGTAGATCAGTGGTTCTCAACCTATTTACCATTGTGGGCCACATCCAATTCTACCTGTATGGCCCCGAGGATGTCACATGGGCTGCAGCTGTGTGCTGATTGGACCTCAAGCAGCCTGCAGGCCGCAGGTTGGGAACCACTGATGTAGATTTTCAGGCTTGGGCTGGAGCCCGGGCTCTGGGATCCTGCAAGTGTGGAAGGTCTGAGAGGTCTACACTGCAGTTTTTAGCCCCAAGCCTGACCCAGGCTCTGAGACTCTCTGCCACAGGCTTTTTCATTGCAGCATAGATGAACCCTTAGGTTAGGATTTACCAAGGAGCCTAAGGAAGTTAAATGCTCAGTTCAATGAGAGTCGGACGCGGGCCTTCCTTAGGATCCTGCGAAAACACAATCCTTAACTTTCAGTATCAAGTTTCTATGGCAAAGTCTAACAAGTCTGACTAATAGTTTAAACATACAGGCTCCTCTTAAAGAAATCCCTATGACACAGACATTTGCTTTATCCTTGACATATGAGCCATCGCTTTTGCAGGTGAGTAGGTTTTTGTACCCCCAAGGAAACAGTGCACTAAAGCGTCATTACCATAATTGAGAAATACAGGGTGATTCAGAAGGAAAAAAAAAGCCGACTGCAACATAATTGGTCACTGCTATGAATCTTTACTCAGGGGACAGATAGCACGACCAGAGGTAATAGCTTACACACGTATTCTTGAGCTGTGCAATAGATGGAAAAGTGTCCCAGATGGATTGGGCAGAGGCTTAGTTCCGGGATTATGATGAGACAGTGGGTAATTATTGAGTGGCATTGCCTCAGCACTGATTAGTATCTGCAAGCTTGTTCCTTTCCTTCAGAGGAAAGCATTGATAAAGATAAACCATGCTGCTCTATGTCCTTCATGTAGCACAAAACAACACATTTCAATCTAACAGGATCAGGTCTCCTCTTTGATCACAATCTGTTACCTAGATGTCTTTGCAAATTAATCACCCTGCTTGTTTAGCTCCGGTCAGTTGGTACTGCTAAATTAATAAATGTACTAGGAGCAACAGAATACATAATTACATTCTACAGTTTAATCTCTACATAATAATTTTGACCTTAGTCTGGGGCCTCAGTTATAGCCAGTAGCATGCAGAAGGGACACGGACCTTCCAAATTTCAGAGTGGTAGCCGTGTTAGTCTGTATCCGCAAAAAGAACGAGGAGTCCTTGTAGCACCTTAGAGACTAACAAATTTATTTGGGCATACGTTTTCGTGGGCTAAAACCCACTAGCTAACAATCTACCTTAAATGATTACTTACACTGACTGTAATCAGGGGCCACTAAAAATCAGAGAAAGCAAAACATATAATAAAAAATTCCCCAAATTATAGCCAACACTACTGGCTATATCAAAGTGGAAGTGATAAAGCAGTGTGGGCATATGTCTACCTCCCCGCAAAACTGTCTGCGCCTTGGTTCAGCTGAATTCCCCACTAAATAAAACTTGCTTTGCATTTCCAACAGTAGTATGAAAGAGAACCCCAAATGGCTTGCATTTGTTTTAAAGGTGACACCCAGAAAACTAAAAAGCAGCTCTCTCCTGCTCTCTCACCAATAACCCTCCAAGCTGTCGAGAGAGGCACAGATCATGTTGCGCCACAGATCCAAACGCAAACCTTGTCCAATGCAACAACACTAAATTGGTCCAGCTGTTTGAAGTGAAAACATTTATGTGTATAGGAGACATTTCCCAACGTATACTAAATACATATTCAAATCCAACACCTTGCCTGCAATACTCCAAATAAAACTGACCATAGGTCAGGTGCTTTGCCCCTGTTGAGGCTTAATGTCTTGTCTGAGGAAATTACCAAGGGCTTTGATTTATGTACCTACAGTTCTCAGTCAACTGTATATTTAAAAAAAAACCCACTTCTAGTGTTGGGGTGGCTGGAAGAGAGATATAGGCATTACATTCACTATTCACAAACAACGGCCTAGAGATTACTTAACATGCGTTCCTTCTCCGAGTCTATAAAAGAAACATAAGGCAGAATCCTCTCTTGCGTGTGCATTCCTCCTTTCCATCTCCAGGCAATCAACTCCACTCTGAGCTCTCTGTGTTGAAAGGGCTGTGGCCACCTTGGTTTACGGTCATATATATATGTGGTGATGATGCCCTCCTGTACAGGCATTTGGGGTGCAGCCCCAGATGTTTATACACATACATGTGCCATTCAGCTACCTCTGCACACAAGGGCTACTGTTCTTTTTCTTCCACCTTCCCTCTGATCAGCGCAGTGTGCTTCGTGGCTACTTACAGATGGCAACTAAAAGGAACTTCAGAGTACAAAAAGGATGGTCTTTTGGTTAATTCACTTGCCTCAGACTCAGTAGAGCTGGGCTCAAATCCCAGCTCCGCCACACAGTCCCTGTACTACCTCGGGCACATCATTTAATGTCTCAGCGCCACTGTTCTCTGTCTGTCACATGGGGATAATGAAGCTTTCTTTACCCCAGCCTTTGTCGGTTTACATTGTAAGCTGTTCAGGGCATGGACAGTATCTCTGACTAGGTTTGTACAGTGCCTAGCACAATGAGGCCCTGATCTCAGCGGGGGCCTCTCTGTGCTACTGCAATGCAAATAAATAATAAATAATAATAAGTAGAAGTTGGAAGTTCATCCTATTCCCTGCACAGCTGCCTAGAGAGCTCCATTATGATGATCCTCCTTTCTCATCTCTCCACTTGCTTCGTCAAAGGTTTCTTAGCTACATGATCAGATCAGATCCAGACAATGGGGCGGTTTACTGGTGGAATCAGGTCTGGTTTTGCTGTATTGGTTTTTCATTTCTAGCAACTGACTGAAGTACGCACGGTAATCATCCAGAAGATAAACACTCTGCTAACACTAGAACATAATCCCTGGCAATGGATAAAGTTTAGAGCCAGATCTCCTGTCCCCTCTTTGGCTGCTTTAGCACTTGGCTACCTCAAGTGGGCAGCTGGGGTTTGCAAAGGCAAAGAAGAATCCCTGGTTGACATGGAGTCAACATAGCGTGCTCTTTGCCACCAGCTTCTGGCTTCCCCAAGGCAGTGGGGATTTCCAGGTAGGCTGGGGGCGTGGCCAGAGACATGAGGGGGCGTGACCAGAGTTGTACTGGTCCTTGGTGGTTCCAGGCCAGTGGAGTTCAAGGGCTGGTTTGTAAGTGCCCTGAGACCTTCAGACCTGAAACACCAACTTTCTATCCTCCAGCCATATTGCTGCTGATGAGACCAATGGGAGGACTTGAACTGGAGCCCTCTCCATATAAAGAGATGAAAAACTAGAGCTTTGTTAACCTGGATCCATTTGTAAATAAACTGAAGGGCATTTTTTTTTTCCAAAAATTAAATATATTTAAAAAAATCATCATGAAAACTCTTCTACAAACGACTGTGTGTGATAGAATGCACCCAGAAGCTGGGAATGGGCAACAGGGGATGGATCACTTGATGATAACCTGCTCTATTCATTCCCTCTGGGGCACCTTGCATTGGCCACAGTCGGAAGACAGGCTACTGGGCTAGATGGACCTTTGATCTGACCCAGTATGGCCATTCTTATGTAAACCTTATGCCCTATTGTAATAATCTGTAGAAAACATGCCTTGTGTGTCTCATCGGAAAACTAATAACTTGATGGTCAGTAGTATCATGGTGAAATGTATGTAGCAATATTATGTGTGAAGTTAGGAAATCCCCCCTGCATGATGTCAAGGGCACATGTTCAAACTCACATGGCCCTAGTCAGGGAGAACTGATCAAGCAAGCCTGATTTAAACAAAGAGATGTGTTTACACTTCAAATTGCATATAAACTGTAAACAGTGTCCTCAGAGAGTGAGAGAGTGAAGAAAGAAGACAAAGAAAATCTGCATTTCAGCATACACAGGTAAAAGGATACAGCATAACATCTTCCCCACCACACTCAAGGTCTCCTTTCTCTCAGCAGGAAAGAATTACATCTAAGGGTCACTCTCAGGAAAATGCATTTCAAAGGGTGATTGAACTATAAAAGTGAGGGGCAAAAACACGCCAGGTTCTCTCTCCCTATCCAACTCTCTTGAACCTAAGAAGACAGAAGAATCCAGACAGAAGAATCTTTGACTTTGGGAGGGATCCTGACCTGAAGATTGGTCAGTAATGCTGTTGGAAGCATGGGGTACGAATTTTACCTTGAACCAAGCTTCGTTTGTAAAGTTTTAGTGCAAGGAAGTATTTTCTCTTTATTTTTCTTGTAACCATTTCTGACTTGAATTGCCTTAATCCAGTGTTGTGAACTGTGTGGGTAACTCCATTCAAGGTGGCAAGTTGTGGTATATTTTTCCCTTCCAGGAACAATGGATCTAAAATATCTCAACTGTCCAGGAGAGGGCTGGACAGTGCAGAACACACATTTTGAGGGCAAAAATTGTGTTGGGGTCACCTGCAAATAGTAACCCAGGCTGGTGGGAGCCAGCGTGTGGCTGGTGTGTTGCTGGCAGGCTGCTGGGGTCAGAGTTGCTGTCTCAGGGTTATGGTTGTACACAGACACAGGGTGTGACCTGCAGGCTGTTTGACTATTTGTGAGAAGCCCAGTTTGGGACCTACAGCAACAAAGCATTCTGAGGCACCCTGAGTTGCAGTTCAAGTGGTGACACAGCCCCTTGCTGGTCTGGATTGCACCCCACAATGTCATATCGTGTAAAACAGTTTTTGTTGTTATTTTAATCAGCTATTGGCTTTTAATTGTATGCCCATATAAGAGTATCCAAAGCCTAATACAATAGCTGCTGTTCTATAATGAGCCATTCATATAGTAAAATTCACACTTCTTCTAGGAAAGTTTTACCAAAATCGTGGTTCGTACCAGCTTGCATTTGGAATTCCATAAAGAAGTGGTTGGAAAGTTTCTAACTCCTTCATAGGACCACAAATGAATGAATTATGATTAGCCCAGTTACAAGGAATACCCAAGGAACTCTCTTCAGTCTCATTCTGTCTGGGGTCACAGTACTCATCAAACAACTTGATCAGCTGGTCCAGTTTTTGGGGCATTATTCCTGGCAACAGTTTATCATGTTCTTTTTCCCAAACAAGATAGTAAAATTGCTTAACTTTCATTTTCTCATCTCTCCCCATGGCTCGCTCTGTATACGGAATCAATTCTTGCTTCCACACTTGTGCGAGGCTTTTGTCTGGAAATTCACTTTCCCCAGTGGTCTGAGTCCCTTCGTTCTGGATGTTGGCTCTGTTTCTAGGTGCTGCTTTGTTTGCCTGTTAATCATAACCACTTCCTGGCTGTGGGTCTCACTAGACTGACTGTTGCCACATTTCAGATACTGCATGCTGGGTAATCATGAGAGGACTCCATGCTTGTAAAACTAAACTGGTTGTTATTAAGAGAACTATTTACAGAAGGGCTTCAACAGCAGCTGGCATTCCAGCCATGTGCACACAGACTGACCTACTGGTACCCCCTCCAAGCTCTTCTCTCCTGCAGCCTGTGCTCTTCCCTCCACATTCTGTGCAGGTTGCTACACCGGGAATGTAAAGGGACCTTAAAGTGGACATAAATTACATTTACACTAATTTTAAGGTCCCTTTGCACTGCAAAAGCAGCATAAGGCAGCCTTAGGGTAATTAAGAGTCAGCTCCTTTGTCAATTACTCATGATCAAATATAGTACATTACATAACACAGACTTACTCACGCATCTTTCTTGCTCCTTATAAGCAATGCAAACTATCTTGCTGTTTGCAAACAGGGTATCCTCATTGTGGATATACTAAATTCATTTTATTTTTAAAAACAAAACGTTGTACACTCCAGTCCATCTATATCCATCAGTTGTCTCTTGTTTTATACTTCGATTGTGAGCCCCTTGGGGCCAGGGCTGTCTTATTTCTGTGTTTGTACAGAACTACGCCATGACTCGGGCTCCTAAGCCCTACAGTAATACAATTAATAATAATAATTGTAGTCGAGTAATCTACTCGACTTTCTTTTAAACCTCAGTCAAAGTCGACAGGAAATAGTCATTTTCAAAAGATGTCAGATCAAATTGTAGAGATACATAATCAATTTTATTATTTTCAATGGAGTCATGAGAGAATTGACACATTTATGACAACATGAAAAAAAAAGAAGAAACCCAGCACCACAGTATTGGGAAACAAACAGAATCATTCTTGAAGAACAAGAAGCTGGGTGACTTCTTTACTATATATTTACAATGCGTGCAAGCAATCCTGTCACCATTTACATCCATTATAAACATAAAGATGAACCGGAATATGGAAATCTCCAGAGGCCAGATGTCTTAAAAATATGTACTCAATACAGAATTGTCATGCACTGTTCTTTAAAAAATAAACTCAAAAACCTGTGCATAATGTTGGAGCAGATAAGCATTTGCAGTTAGGTTGTTGATCCATAGAGAGTAATTAAAGAAGGTGAGGTCTAAACTTGTCAAAGTCATTTTGCCCTACTTTCCTATTTATAGGTTTCAAAATGGAAAAAAGCCTTCAAAAGGATTTGCATCATAGCTTCCCTCTGCAAAATCCTTCTGCAGGAGATTTGAGAATTAGCTGCTGTGCCTGCAATATATTAAAATCTTTGACAGCCATCCACTTGGGGAATCCCTGGGAAAAAAAATAACACCTCACTTTGCTTCAAAAGGTTCATGGTATCACTTTAAAGTAGAGACTAAATCATCGTTCTTCAGAATTGTACCTTATATTTTGCCAGTCTGTGGGTTTCTTCAGTGGAAGAACTATGTGGCTTGGCTTATGGTGTAGCATGCTACCACAGGGCATGACTGCCTCTTGCACCTCCAGAGGACAGCAAGCAAGCAAGCCCCTTAGTCCTCCGTGGATGCTACCTGTGTCATAGATCATAGTATGGGGTTGGGGGAGCTTCTGTTGAGGCTACTCCTCCCTCAACGGAATGCAGGTGGGCAGGGAATGGGTGGAGGCTGACTCCTCCCACCAACACACAGACTCCATCAGAGCTGAGCGGGCACAGATGGAGACGTTATTTGCTACCAGTATAGACTAGAACAGATTGAAGTTTTTTTTCATGGAAGCATTGTTTCAATGATAACTTTTTTTCAACCAAGATGAAATCTTTCACAGACAGTTTGGTTTGGTCAAATTTTTCTGGTTTGAAAAAAAAAATTATTATTTAAAAAAATAATAATCAGTTTTTTGGTTGTTTTTCAGTTAAAAAAAATCAGTTTCTGGAAATTAAAAACCAACATTTTTACAGAAAAAAAAACCCCTGCAAAAATGTTCAGTTTCCAGTTTGTCAATTGAAAAACAAAATATTTTGAAAAAAAATTTTTTTTTTTTAANAAAAAAATAATAATCAGTTTTTTGGTTGTTTTTCAGTTAAAAAAAATCAGTTTCTGGAAATTAAAAACCAACATTTTTACAGAAAAAAAAACCCCTGCAAAAATGTTCAGTTTCCAGTTTGTCAATTGAAAAACAAAATATTTTGAAAAATTTATTTATTTCGTTTCNTGTCCTACAAAAAATAACTGGCTTTCTTCCCTCAGCTCTGCTCTACACCAGGAACAGACTGCTACTTCCTTAGAGCAGGGGGAGCCCAGGAATGAACTGTGCCTCTCTGAGTCACCATTGGTCACTCCTCTGCTCCTGGGGCAGTGCAACTAACACCACCCCCAGAAGGGTAGATTGTTACGTCCCATAGGACACTGAGTAAATATTTACTCAGCAGACAGGTATGTCGTGTCAGGGACATTGTCTGACAATAAATTTTTCCACTTGAAAACACACCATCTCTCAACTTTCTTGAGCTAGAACCTTGAAAAGGTAACTGGTTATACTATTCCTTGCAGCGCATTAATGTTAGGAGATCAGATAAAGGCTAGCAGTAGTATGAAGATGAAAGGCAGCTTAGGCTTAATTAGTACTTTTGGGGAAGCCAACAAAAAAAGTGTTTGCTGGATCATTTTACAAATTGATACTGTGGGGTAACTTGGAAAAATAGTTCCATGGCCAGTTCTATCTTTCCCAAGAAACCCTCCAGACATCATCAAGAGCATGAAGACAGCTTAACTTCCTGTTACGGCATGAATGCTTTCCATCCTCATGACTCAAGCTGAAGAGGCAGTGAGTATATTCCTTAACATGCATTGCATCTCTAGTGGTACAGTTCTACCTGACCTTCACCTAGCTGAGAGATTGCATACGGGGGTGCAAGAGGAGATCATTAGGGGAAATGGGAAGAAATTAAACAAAGCACAATTTAGGCTGTATCTCAGGAAAGAGGTGATTGAGGAGGAGATTTATGAAATTTCCCAAGGGGAAATGGTGGAAGTGTCACTACTTTGGTCATTTACAACTAGAGCTGACAAACAGAGGAAGAATATACCTTAGGGAACAGTCCGACACTGGCAAGGAGATGGACTCTGTGATGCTTTTCCATAGTTAATTTCTGGGATTCTATGGATCAGAACTTCAGCAGGTGTCAACTGGCATAACTCCTTCATACTCAACAAAGCTGTGTCGAGTTACATCAGTTGAGCATCTGGACCTAGAATTCTAAATTAACCCTTCATTTCTCCCATCAATGCACTACTACATGCTCCCAAGAGTATTTCTATCCAGCAGTATCCTACCTGCAACTGACTGTTAGAAGAAACAAGCCTGCAGCTCTTTAGACTTTTAAAATTTTTACAACTGTCCTGGAAGAAAACATAAAATCATCACTAATAAAGTTTGCAGATGACACAAAGATTGGGGGCATGGTAAATAACGAAGAGGACAGCTCACTCATACAGAGTGTGACGGGGCTCGACTCACCCCTGCGGCGCCTCCTGCTGGCCGTCCTGGGAATTAGCTCTGGTTCACCTTCATCCAGTGGCGTCTCGCCGCCGTCGCTTCTGTTGTCAGGACCCATGTCGCTCTCAGGACCGCAGTGTCCTCTTCTGGACACAGCCCTCCAGCTGTGCCCCACTCGGTTCTCTCCCCACTTCTGGGGGACCGACAGTCCTCAGTCCAACCACTTGCCTCAGTGGCAATCTGCAATCCGGGTTCTAGCCACTCCCGCAGTCCCAGCACCTCCTCTGTCCTTGTATCAGGGCCGCAGTTTGGCAGCCGTCAGCCTGGAGCTGTCTCATGCTCTGCTGACCCTGCCCAGCACTGCTCTGTCCATGGTGCTACAGCCCTCTATGCAGCCAGTCCTCCTTCCTCAAACTCCAGGGAGTGACTGCCCTCCCTTTGCTCAGCAGCCCCTTCTTATATGGGCCAGCCTGGCCCTCATTGGCTCCTCCAACAAACCTTCCCCTAATTGGCTGAACTACAAGCCTTTTCCTTATTGGCTGTCTCTCACGCAGCCTCCCCAGGGTTGCTTTAACCCCTTACATACTAGTGAGGGGCAGCCACCCCATCACACAGAGCTGTCTGGATCACTTAATAAACTGGGCATAAGCAACCAATATGTGTTTTAATATGGCCAAATGTAAATGTACACATCTAGGAACTAAGAATGTAGGCCATACATACAGGATGGGGGAATCTATCCTGGGAAGTAGTGACTCTGGAAAAAGATTTGGGGTCATGGTGGATAATCAACTGAACATGAGCTCCCAGTGCGATATTGTGACCAAAATGGCTAAGGTAGAGAGGTTATTTCACCTGTGTGCTTGGCCTTGGTGCACCTGCTGTTAGAACACTATGTCCAGTTCAGGTGTCCACGATTCAAGAAGGATGTTGATAAATAGGTGAGGGTTCCGAGAAGAGCCACAACAGTGATTCAAGGATTGGAAAACATTCCTTACAGTGAAAGACCCAAGGGGCTCAGACTGTTTAACTTAACAAAGACAATGGTGTGGGGTGATTTGATCACAGTCTATAGGTTCATACATGGGAAACATAAATTTGACAGAGAGCTCTTCAATCTATCAGGCAAAAAGTTATAACAAGATCCAATAGCCGGAAGCTGAAGCTAGACAAATTCATACTGGGAATAAGGTGCACATTTTTAACAGGGTAGATTCACCACTGCAACAATTTACCAAGGGTTGTGGTGGATTCTCTATCACTGGCTATTTTTAAATCAAGATTGGATTTTTTTTTCTAGAAGATCTGCTCTAGTTCAAACAGGAATTAATTCAGGGAAGTCCTGTGTAGGGTGACCAGATAGCAAGGGTGAAAAATCAGGATAGGGGGTAGGGGACAATAGGCACCTATATAAGAAAAAGCCCGAAATATCAGGACTGTCCCTATAAAATCGGGACATCTGGTCACCCTAGCCCTGTGGCCTGTGTTATACAGGAGGTCAGATTAGATTATCCCAGTGGTCCCGGCTTTCCTTATTATCTATGGATCTAGATGTCCCTGCAGAAGAGGAATGTGGTTGGGATGGTCATTGGTTTGCTACTTTCAAGTCGCTTGAGTTATTTTTAATTTCCTTAATTCAAAGGCTAAATTATCTGAGAAGTTACCCTAGTGTCTTATGGGAGAAAGATCCCTTCCTATTGTATAGCAATCTGTTTAATGACATACTGTGGTTTTTTCAGTGTACTTGGCATGCTCAGAATCAGAACCTCCCATCTTCAACAGACAGCTACATCTGAGGCAGCCATGTCACTCCAACAAGCTACCAGCCTGACTTGCAGAGGTGTTGCGTACCCACAGTTCCTATTGATTTCAGTTGGTGGTTGCGTGTGCTCAATACCACTGAAAATCAAGCTATTTACCTCCACGTTTTTGCCATGGATATTACAGGTAACCTGACTCAGAAGCCAAGGCACTATGCTGTATAATGATCTACCAGTGGTAATTAATCTGACCAAGAACCTCGGAGCAGTGTCATAGCAGGTGAGAGTCCCTGGCAGTCTCCAACTTGTGGGTGGAGGCAGACAGTTTTGACTAATGTGACCATGCAACGTCCAAGTTTGGTGAAATTCTTCTGTGCGATGGAGCTGATCAATCCCAAGGGAACCACTCTGCTAGTGACATGCCTAAACAGTTCTGTACATTTCCCTCCTGAAATGAAAAGATTAATATAACTTTTTACAGCTCCTCAATTAACGGGCTGGCAAATCCATGGGAATACCCAGCCTGAGTTTACCAAGTGGGATACGGCATGAGATGCTCATGATGCTTACCTTCATTCCCATTGGCCACCTCCTTTTTAACCATTCCCACAGTAATTTGCCGTTAGCTGACGTCTGAACATTGCTGAGAACCAGCACCTCTGGAAGGGATACGGACATCCAGAGCTGATTCTCTGCTAGTGTAAATGAGCACAGCTCCATTGACTACAATGGAGTTTTACCCCTTTGTACTTGCAGGGAATTTGGCCCACATAGAGCAACTGCAAAGTCAATATGATATTTAATAACAAAGAGGATCCTCTGTAAACTGATATGCAAATAAAGCCCTCAGCAATGAAGCACTTACACACACATACATTGTGCATGCTATAAGTTCAGCATATTAGTGACCCAGGCTTCCCAGGAGGTACTATTTGCCCAACAGGTGATGTATGACTTAGTTGTTGCAAGGTGACAATGTGCTTGAAATAGGAAATTCATATCATTTGTATTCCGTTTCCTCTGCTATTCTAAGGGTTGAAAGGGCCACCATTTTAAATTTAATTTACAGGGTATACTGTCTATCTGTTGGAAACAGGAGGAAGCAGACCTTGTCCTAGTATTTATCAGACACATGCCGCCCATCTGCTAGAGCTAGGTCGAGAAGGATTTGCTGTTAATCCTTCAGACCCATCTGCAGGGGGTTCAAAATGCTGACCAGAAAGCTAGACAAGATGAGGTTTATTTAATTAAAAAAACTGCTCCGGAGGTTACTGGAAATCACTCTGAAGAAGAAATAGCTTTTGATCATGTCAATTCTGGGGGGAAGGAGGAGGGTTTTGCACTGAAATAAGATTGTTCCTAAAAAAAGACATATACACCAAACAAACCTGGTCTGGGTGAGCCATTCTATCTACCTGTTACATCAAATGCTGAAAAGTGAACATGAGTTACCGCTTGGACATTTAACAACCACGTTGCAGGACTTGGCTTCCAATCTGGACCGAGTCTGAAAGGTAAAAATTGGGTTTTACACACACACACGCTCCCCTCCCCCCCACCCCCAATCTGCAGGTTTGCATGGGGACTAACAATGTGGTAGACATGACCCAGTGGGCGACTCCAAAACTGCTTCAGGTTAGCACTTTAAAACCTGACGTTTGCAAGAAAGCCGTAACGAGGGGAACACTTAACCTGTGCTTTCTTGCTTTAAAATTTAATTGCAGCTTTTCATAATCAGCGGCTGCTCACCATCCAAGATCCATTTATGTGGCAGCAAGAAACAATACAATCCCCTCTACATTTTCCCCATTGGAAATGACATCTGTTCATAACAATAGCCTATTTATATATTAACGAAATAAATACACACACAACTGGTTTCTGCAGGACTGCCATGTAGGAGAATGGGGCATACGTGGGAATATTGCTGCTTTTTCAAGCTTCTGATTGTTATTGCATGGCATTACAAGCATGACATTTTTCAAAGTAACACACACACATAATTTGTTCCCCACCTACCCGAGGGCTCTTTGAACTGCTGTCCCTGTTGCTAATCAAATTCCTGGACCATGGTTATACAACGGCCAAAACTATTTTTATAATATACGTCCTTAAGCAGAACTGGGCACCATTAAGAGCAAGGGACTCACAGTAAATGGCAATAAAACGTGTATTCCAAATGATAAGGTTTGTATGTGGGGTCTTCCATGCCCAAGGGCATTGCAAATTAGGGCACCACTGAACTGCAGCTACCTCTGGAGAGGAGGGACAGTCATGCTACACAATGGCAGGGTTTAAAAAAAAATAGACTTAAGACATTAGGGACACCCCATCTTCTCTGACAAGTACCTTACTCTGGTAAGGAAGAGTAAATGCAGGTCTGGGAAGGGATATAAAGCTTTCCGCTCCGTGGCTGAACATAACCTCTAAATAATGGGGACTAGGAAGAAGATTTCTCTGAGACAGATCATCCCACAGCTGCCTACTGCAGGGTTTCTTGCACCTTCTTCTGTAAGACCTTGCACTGGCCCCTGTCAGATACTGGACTAGAGGGATCACTTGTAAGGACTGAAGGGTTTAGAATTGGGACTGCTGGGGCCCTGGGTCTCCAGCACTTTCTCCTTGCCACCAAGGAAAACAGATGAAGCAGCACTTCACTGAGCCTGGAAGGTCATGCCCCACAGGAAGTCCTATATGGGTATCCCAAACTTGAGGTTGCCCGATTGGCTCACACCCACTACTTAAGCCAGGGGGAGGGATAGCTCAGTGGTTTGAGCATTGACTTGCTAAACCCAGGGTTGTAAGTTCAATCCTTGAGGGGGCCACTTAGGGATCTGGGGCAAAATCAGTACTTGGTCCTGCGAGTGAAGGCAGGGGGCTGGACTCAATGAGTTTTCAAGGTCCCTTCCAGCTCTATGAGATAGGTATATCTCCACATATTATTATTATAAGTGATATGGGTTGGCTGTCTGAGCAACCATGCAGTTGCCCTGTTAGACCCAGCTCTTGCCTGTCTTCTGTGATCTGCATCCAACCCTGTTTCTGGTTTGTGCACTGCTCCTGTTCCTGCCCTTATGTGCTACTCCTGACTATCAGCTACTAATCTCAGCTCCAACCCTTGGCTTGACTCCAGCTCTGATCATTAGGCCAGACCACCTATGGCCTCGTTCCTGACACGATCTGGTAGGGCAGATTCTATGGGAAAGTGTCCACACACAGCAAAGAGGTCTTGTCTGAGAAAGAGAGAGCTTCACTGAACCCCATTTATGTAGCAGCAATGGGTGACCCTGCGGGGATTTGAACTTGTGGTTCCAAGATCACTGTTTATCTCAAACCTGATGTTTAGGAGCTAAGCCCCAATTCCCATATGATTCTAACATAAATGTATGGCTTCAGATCTTTCAGGGATTTTTATACCCTTTTTTAAGCAAAACCATGTGTATTTCATGTAGCTGTTTCTTCTCGCTCAGTCACAAATACTATCTTAACTTTTCAGAAGGCACGTGCACAGCCATTCATCTTGCCTCTCTCAAATTCCAGTCTCTCTCGTTCTCCCTCCTCTGTTATTTAGCCAACTATAGGACATGTCATATTTGCGGTGCATCATTCTTGATTCCATCAAACATCTGGACTATAGAATCTGTCAGTACAAACCTGGGCAACGGACGTCCTTTGAGTAGCCTGCAGTGAGATCTGAAAGAATATTATCACCCGTCTAGAGATATTTAAAAACTGGTTCTAACACAGTTTTATATCTCAGTGAGGTCAGGCCCTAAACCTCATGAGGACTATTTCATACATCACACGTGAATTATTAGGAAATCTTAATAAAGAGTTGAAAAATAGCGACGGCCTAATTATTTTCTAATGCAGACACCAAAACTGCACCCAGATCCTTCATTTACACATGCAAACTGGTATTTGCCAATGCAAATGGGTTGCTTTGCACTTTATTGATATGCAGATTTCTGCACAGGCAAACATTTGCACATGCTACCAACTGAGCTACATTTATCAATGCCCACCTAAGCGTGCAAATATAGCCAAAATAGATATGCAAGAACATGCTGAGGGCACAACTTAGACACACTCAGGGCTTGTCTACATTACCTGCTAGATCGACGGGCAGCGATTGATCTACCGGGGGTCAATTTATCGCGTCTAGTCCAGACGCGATAAATCGACCACCGAACACTCTTCCCATCAACTCTGGTACTCCACCAGGGAGAGAGGCGTAGGCGGAGTCAACGGGAGAGCGTCAGACGTCAACTTACCACAGTGAAGACACCACGGTACGTAGATCTAAGTACGTCGACTTCAGCTACGCTATTCACATAGCTGAAGCTGCGTAACTTAGATCGATTCCCCCCCCTGTGTAGACCAGGCCTCATTTGAGAATTTGTCATCACATGTAACAAACAGAACACCATGGAAGCAGATGAGGAAGCAACGTCTCTGGCAAAATAGCCTAAGAAATAGTATAATATCTCCTCAATAGGCAAAGATCACCTAATATATCATTTTGTAGTTGGCAACGAAAATACTCAAGTCAAAAATCACAGTGGTGCAGCATAATGCTGCTGTTAATAGAGTGAGGCTATCGATCCAATCACATATTTAGGAGACATAATTTTAAACAGGAATGAGAACACAGTTATCACCAGTTGGATGGCACCCCAAGCAGTTAGCATGCTCCTAATGTATTACCAATTTTAAGCCCAAATTCTTCCCTCAGATGCATACGTGCAGCTCACGACTCCTGAAGCACATGGTTAAAGCATAGCTGAGCATACAAACAAAAGAAGACCATGAGGTCCTTAATGAGAAGATGCTGTGAAGTGGTGGAGACCTTTAGACAAACAGCCTTGGCCAGACTGAGAGGAAAGGACCAAGAGACCAGGGCTTCAGTGTGTGCCAGAAACTGAGCAGAAAATCCAAGAAACCTTCACTGCAAATTTGAGTAAGCAGGATTGCACTGTGCAGCCTTCACTCTGATAGCCAAAGCTACATAAGAACATAAGACTGGCCATACAGGCCAGACCAATGGTCCATCTATCCCAGTATCCTGTCTTCCAACAGTGGCCAATGCCAGGTGCTTCAGAGGGAATGAACAGAACAGGTAATCATCAAGTGATCCGTCCCCTCTCACCCATTCCCAGCTTCTGGCAAACAGAGGCTAGGGACACTTCAGAGCATGGTTTTGCATCCCTGCCCCATCCTGGCTAATAGCCATTGATGGACCTATCTTCCATGAACTTATTTAGTTCTTTTTTTAACCCTGTTATAGTCTTGGCCTTCAGAACATCCTCTGGCAGAGTTCCACAGGTTGACTGTGCGTTGTGTGAAGAAATACTTCCTTTTGTTCATTTTAAACCTGCTGCCTATTAATTTCATTTGGTGACCTCTAGTTTTTGTGTTATGAGAAGAAGTAAATAACACTTCCTTATTTACTTTCTCCACACCAGTCATGATTTTATAGACCTCTATCATATCCCCCCTTAGTTGACTTTTCTCCAAGCTGAAAAGTCCCAATCTTCTTATTCTCGCCTCATATGGAAGCTGTTCCACACCCTTAATCATTTTTGTTGCCCTTTTCTGAATCTTTTCCAAATCCAATATATCTTTTTTGAGATGGGGTGACCACATCTGCACACAGTATTCAAGATGTAGGCGTACCATGGATTTATATAAAGACAATATGATATTTTCTATCTTATTATCTATCAGTCCTAATGATTTCCAACATTCTGTTAGCTTTTTTGACTGTCGCTTCACATTCACTGGATGTTTTCAGAGAACTCCAAGATCTCTTTCTTGAGTGGTAACAGCTAATGTAGACCCCGTCATTTTATATGTATAGTTGTGATTATGTTTTCCAATTACTTTTATCAACGTTTTCCATTGATAAATTATACAGGGATTGTAAAGACATTTGTAACTACAGCAGAGATGTGGTAATATACTCTGGGGCAGATCCTCAGCTGGTGTAAATCCATGTAACACAATTGATTTAACTGGTTTTAACTGGTTGGGGGGGAGGGATAGCTCAGTGGTTTGAGCATTGGCCTGCTAAACCCAGGGTTGTGAGTTCAATCCTTGAGGGGGCCACTTAGGGATCTGGGGTAAAATTGGTCCTGCTAGTAAAGGCAGGGGGCTGGACTTGATGACCTTTCAGGGTCCCTTCCAGCTCTATGAGATAGGTCTATCTCCATATATTATTATTATTTGTTTACACCAGCTGAGGATCTAGCCCCCCTGTGCCTATTGCCCATTCATTTTCTCTACTAACCATAACCTATTATTTGGGTGAAATCATGTCCCCAGTTGCAACAGTGTAAAAATGGGGTTCCTCCATTGAAGCCAATTGAGATAACACTGAACTCATACTGCTGGAACTGATAACAGAATTTGGTCCATTGTGCCTGTTATTGAAATGAACATTGTAAATCCCAGGTAGAAGAGAAATACGTACGTATGGGTATATATAGGGCTGGTTGAACATTTTCAAACAAACAATTGTCCCATTGGCAAATGGGGTTTCACTGAAATCAAAATTTTCCATGGGAAAAAATAAACAAATTTCAGAGGAATTAAAATGAAATGTTTTGGTCAGTCATAATCTCTGCATCTGCTGAACTGCCATGGTGCATTATGGGACTCCCTAAGGAGGAAATGGTGGCACCTATTGGGAGATGTAGTGCAGCCAAGGGAAGAGTCCATAAGGGAGACTGAGGTCACAAAATAGAATTCCCACAAGGCAAAGGGGCTGCTCAGGCAGATGCAGAGATTGAGACGCACCTGACTTAAAATGAAACCTTTCGTTTCAGTTGGAAATAAAACATTCGGACATTTCCAAATACATTTTTTTCCGGAACTTCTTGGTTCCATACCAAGTTTCTATACTTCAACTTTGTGTCCCCATTTGGGAGAAAAACAAACGTTGAAACAACAGAATTTCCCACCGGACAGAACTTCCATTTTTCAATCAGCTCTAATGTATATATTGCAACATTTCCCTTTTATTGCCAAAGAAGGGGTCTCTAAATTTTTCATAGCAAGAACCACACCTTAATAGAACAATAAGAGCTATGTGGTGTAAATTGGTGTAAATTGGTGTCGCTCCTTTGACTTCACTGCAGTTATCCTGACTTACACCAGTGAGAATCTGGCCTACTATCCTGTAGACCCCTCCCCATACACAGTCACATGGATCACCTTGCCACCCATTCATAATTGTGCGGTCCACCTCTTTTCCCATTTGTGATCTCAAAACATCCCTATGGCAACCCCAACAAATGCTTACATGGAAAAGTAACATTAGGAATGTATTTAATGCATTTTAAGTGCAGCCTTTTCTCTCTTTTAATGAAGTTTAACGAGGAGGCAAGTCAGCTCCCTGTGGACCACTAGCATGTGCTCCACAGAGAACCACTGTTCCACAATAAAGGAAGCATAAACCAAATAAAAAACATCTCTCACAAAGCATGTGGAACAAACCCTAATCCTGTCAATACCTGTTGAGACTTAGAACTTGTGTTGCTCACTCAGACAAACTATCTTTGTGTCAGCTACACTGCACGATGATAACTGCTCCTTTGGGTTGCACTTAGGAATGTGTTTCCATGGCCACCCTGGGAATCTCCCGCTTCCTTGCCAATAGGATAACCCTCCCTGCCCTCCTTGACATTCCCAAGCTGTGTGTGTTTCATTTCCAGAATCCTGAACGTGGGTGCATCTTATTGCAGAGAGAACACCCTGAAAATAGACTGTGGATTAGCCAACGTAGGGACCTTATCCAAAGCTTATGGAAGTCAATGGAAAGACTTTCCTTGATTTCGTTAGGCTTTGGCTCAGGCCCCAAGATTTTAAGATCCAGCCACTCTTTGCCTACAAGTGGATTTATGCTGTAGTCCTTCCCTGTGCTCTTCAATACACCAAAATATTCAGCCCTTGCTCCCAGGCCAGACAAACTACCCTCACAGCAGTCTCCATTTAAACCTGGCCTGCTCCATTATGGAGTTATAGACAGGCCGATAGATAGATCCCACTTGTAACCCATTTTAAGTAAATCCCATCAATGTTCATACCTAGCAATCCCCTGATTAAATGTGGTTCCTGTAAGGAGAAAGCCCTTCCAGCCCAGTTGCCCAACTGGAAACTCATCAACAAAAAGCTGTAAAAGAAACCCTAACCATTTTTTTTTATTTCATACAAAAAGTTTCCAATTCTGTTGGCATCGCCATGTAGAAGGCAAGGAGATAAAGAGCTGACAGATGGGAAGCTGAGGACATAATTCACCCAGACTTCAAGAAAGCTTACAGTACCCTGCTCTAGATTAATCCACAAGGTCAGTAAATATGGTGGGGGGCAGACGGGAGGCTAACCATATAAGCAGCTAAAGAACTGACTTGGAGACAAGAGACAAAGAGCACAAATATGTGAAATCATTTGGGGACGGAGAGAGGTGACGGGTGGAATGCCACCAGGGTTGCGTTAAGTATAATACTGTTTGCTTTATGCATCCGTGACCTAGAGGAAAGAATATGTAATAAGGGAATGAAAGTTGTAGGAGATGTAAAACTGGGTGTCAATAATAAAGAGGGCGCACATAAATTTAGCATGACGCAGACTAGGAATAAGTGGCTTGTATGTGTGTATATATTTTGCATATAGGTATGTAAGATAATGAAACCAGGGACAATAATTTGCCCCAAAATAATTCAGGACTCAAGGAAAAGGGGCCGGGGGAAGGGTTATCACAACAATCGATTAGAAAGTCTCAGAGCAGCTTTCAAAAACTGCCCTTTCCTCACTACCTCCATTGCGAAAACATTTATCTCCACATTGATCATGACTCACCTCGACTATTGTACCCTTCTCAGCTTTGGCTTCCTTTCTTCTCACCTCTTCCCACTCCAGTCTGTGCAAAATACCAATGCCACCTAACACTCCAGCCACCTCACCCCCCTTTCATCACGTCACTGGCTCCCTGTGTCTTACTGTAGCACATTCAAGCGCCTGATAATTCCCCTTTAAAAAATAACCAAGGCAGATTTCCTCCAAACACAGAACAGCCAATATATAAATTGGATTGACAAAGGCAGAATAGATACACGCAGTGTAAATCACTTTTTAAATGAAGGGTATGTTGAGGGGACAATTATTGGGGAGTACAATTAGGAGTCCATGTAATCTAATGGATGGGGCCCTAGACTAGGAGCTGTAGTAGAAAGAGAGAGCCTGAAGCATGGGCCTAGTGCAAGACTTGAGGCCTGAACCAAAGTTAGAAAAGTTATGCTATGAGCAGATGCTTTCCTGCAAGTCAATGTCCGTCCGGTACATGAACTCAGCACCGGTATTGCTAGCATTGCCATAGGCGCCGACTTCCTTTCTACCTGGGGGGTGCCCTGCCCCCACTCCTCCCCTTCCCCCAGGAACAGCTGATCCATGGCAGGCGGGAGGCACTGGGAGGGAGAAGAGGAGGGCGGAGCTTGGCTGCCGGTGGGTGTTAAGCACCCGCTAATTTTTTTCTGTGGGTGCTCCAGCCCTGAAGCACCCACAGAATCTGCGCCTATGAGCATTGCTAAAACACACTGAATATGTAAAGACATTCCAGCAGGCCAGCACAAGAACACCCCGGCCTAGTACATGATAACATGGCTTGACAAAAGTGAGGAATAGTGATATTTTGTCTGAAACATTAGGAGTAAAAGTACAAGGGGAGGTAACAAACATGTCATGAAACACATGAGGTGATACATAAGTTGTTTATCCCAGATTGTTTGTCGCTATCTATAAATGTTGGGATACCTCAGCTTAACCCTTTATCTGGCCTACGGGCAGTGGAAAATCCTGCCACTGACTGGACTGGTCCATTGTTCCGGGCATACATGTATTAGTGGGCTGCGGGACTCTAGTACCAGGCTTTGTCGACAATCAATCTGGCTGGATACCTTCGCTACTAAACCAAGTCTTGTGGTCAGTTCGTTCGTAGCCTGCTGTACGGGCTAACTGGCCAGAGCTAGTGCAGCAAGAACACACACACATGCAGCCAACATCTGACAATAGGAGCTAGTTCTCTTCCTGGCTCTACCAGTGACAGTCTGTGTGACCTTGGGCCAGCCACTTCACCTCTCTGTGGTTCAATTTCTCCCATTACCTTTTGTCTGTCTTGTCTATTTCCATTCAAACCTCTTCAGGGCCTGTGTCTAGGCCAGTCTAAGTACAGTCCCTACCTAACCAGGCTTCAATTTCATTTGGGGCCAGCAGGCCTGCCAATGGGGGGGCAAAGGGGACAATTGCCATGGGGCCTGGGTGAGTTAAAAAGGCCCGGGGCCCCCCGGCCCTTTTAAATCGCCCGGGCGGGCCACGGGGCTCCTAGGCACCTTTGGGGGGCCCCATGGGCCCGTGCGATTGGCCAGCATGGACAATCCCGGAAGTGACGGATTCGTCACTTCTGCCACGGCCCCCCCTCCTTAGGGATGGCCCTGGTCCTGGGGCCCCAAATTTCTGTCAGCGGGTCTGGGGGCCAGTACTATAATACAAATAATATTTCGTTTCATATGAGAGGAGGGAATTATACATACTACTGCTTCTGTCCATATACTCCCGTGATACCAGCAATAATACTGTGAGCTTCCTATAGCCTCGATGCACTTTGCTGATATTAAATAACTATGCTTCTAATCGTTGTGTCTATGTCACAGGCAAGGACTTGCATTGCAAATCTTTGATACACTTTTCCTCAACAATGTTTTCAAGGCCTGCTTCAGTTAGCATTTTAAAATTCAGTCCCACTGAAAATACCACTGGTACAATTCAAAGTTGATGAGTACGATGTCATGATGTACCATGTTTAATATTTGCTTTAAGGTCAATAGGTGAGGCCTATGTTAATTGTCAAATTAAACATAAACATTGCAAAAACACACCCATCATTATCTTCCTACCTGGTGACATGAACCCTGAGATCCCTGGATGACCTTATATTCTGGCTCTTTGACATTTAGCTGCTTTCATTGGAATTATCTTTACCTTATGTAAATGCAGGTTTTTTTAATGGATCACAGAATACTACAGATATAGCTAAAGCCTCACATAGTCTCATGAGGGTTTTCTGTCACTAAGAGTTATTTGGGGTTATTTAAACGGGGGGGGGGGGGGGGGGGGGTTGATACTGGCCCATCATTGCATACATTTACAAATCTCATCCAGCATAGAACCTGTGACTGTAGTTCATTTTAAATGAGATAGAATGGGAATTTTAGGATTAGTGGTTTTGGGTGCAAAGATAGAACCACATGAAATGGTATTTTGCCTTTTGCAGTCAGTGCATGCAATGTATGGACATTATTAAAATCGGGTCCATTATTAGAGGAATGGTATTAAAATTAATTACATTGTCAATATCATACCTGTCCAAGATAGAAAAATAATATACCATATATGGATCAGTGTAAAACACTCACTGATTTATGGCATTGAAACTCTCGAGAAAGAGTGAAAGACTTATCCCTGAAAGATTTATCCCTGAATGTGAGAATTTCCCTTTGGAGCTGTGTATTAGCTCAAATGTGTGCAAAGTCATTTACGCTCAGGCAACCCACTATTGGCTACCCATTTGAAGAGGCTCAAGATCAACAGTTATATTTTCAGAGCTATTTAACTCATATTTCACAATTCAGTGGTGGGTAGGTTTCTATCCGGAGTTCTAATCAATTGTAGTTGATGTGACCAGTTAAGATGTAGTACCCTATTATTTTTTGATGATGATGATGACTAGGTCAGTAGCACCTACAGGTCATTGTTCAGTCATGGTACCAGAACAGTAGGAGATCCAAACACCTTACAGTCTAAATAGACTAACAAGAGTATTATGGGAAACAGAGGCATAGACAAGCGAAGTGATTTATTTGCCCAAGGTCACACAGCAGGTCACTGACAGAGGTACTACAGCCCAGTGACTAGGTCCGAGCACCTGGAGTCATTTGGTTACATCAGAATCCCAGCTCTCATTCTTTAAAAGTAAGTTTCCAGTCCTTATTGTTGTAAAGAAAAATTTAAAAATGTGAACTGGTGTAACCAATTAACTGACGTCTGCCTGAGTCTGCAGCAAGTCTGAAATAATAGCTCTAAGATGCATAAAATTCTGCATTCATCAAAACAGAATTTTAACTCCAAGACCCTCTGGGAAGCCCAATATCATTCCAAGCAGAAGACTTTCTTGTCTGTTGCAAAACCCCTGAACACCATTTTGAAAATGTTCCTCTGCATATCTCCAATTACTCGGCTTTTTTTCAACATTAGCAACTTTCTTTGGTCACTTATTCACTGCCCAGCCTGGATCAGTTAGTGGGATCAGTCCATGGGTCAAAGTTGTTGGTACTCTTCCAAATGCCACCCACAAAACAAGCTCCGCTCATTAACTTGCCAAAAAGGGATGCTGCCCATAGTGGACTGGGCAGATATACAAAACACGATCGTGTGTGCTGCCTGGCTCCCTAGGGCTCCTTCAACTTGGCTCCCCTCAGTGGAGCTTGCACATGCCCATGGGTTCTGCTGGGCTGTGGGGCTTGACTCCTTCTTGATGGGGAGAAAGATTAAGTTGTGATATCTCCCAACCACCACCTGCTTGTGGCACCAAGATGAGACGTCACTGACAGTAGATTGAGCAGGGCTGTGACCCTCCCTCTCCTTTCTTACATGAGGACTGAACGAATTAACAAAATGTTGATATTAAGGCTTTGTCTACACTAGCACTTTTGTCGGCAAAACTTTTGTCGGTCAGGGGTGTAAAAAAACCACAGACATAAGTTTCGCTGACAAAAGCGCTGGTGTGGACAGCGCTATGTCAGTGGGAGATGCTCTCCCGACGACACAGCTACCGCCACTCGTTGGGGATGGTTTAATTATGGTGGTGGGAGAGCTTTGTCTGCATATAGAATCATAGCAATGTAGGGCTGGAAGGGCCCTTGAGAAGTCATCTAGTCCAACCCCCTGGGCTGAGGCAGCACTAAGTAAATCTAGACCATCCTTTTTTAAAAAACCTCCAGTCCACCATCCCCCTTGAAAGTCTATTCCAGAACATTACAACTCTTAGGGCAGGTCTACACTACAGCTGGGATCAACGCTCTGAGATTGATCCACCAGCGGTCGATTTAGCAGGTCTAGTAAAGACCCGCCAAATTGACTGCAGATCGCTCTCCAGTCGACCCTTGTACTCTACCCCCGACGAGAAGAGTAAGGTAAGTCCCGTCGACCCCCTGCAATGTAGACCCCATGGTAACTCGACCTAAGGTATGTCGACTCCAGCTACATTATTCATGTATCTGGAGTTGCGTAGCATAGGTCGACTTACCACGGTAGTGTAGACATAGCCTTAGAGTTAGAAAGTTTTTCCTAATATCTAACCTAGATCTCCCTTTACTTCTCGTCCTACCTTCACTGGACATGGAGCACAATTAATCACCAGCATCTTTAAAACACAGCTTAACATGTCTAAAGGCTGTTTTCAGGTCCCTCCTCCATCTTCTTTTCTGAAGACTAAACATGCCCCGTTTTTTTAACCTTTCCTCATAGGTCAGGTTTTCTGAACCTTTTATCATTTTTGTTGCTCTCCTCTAGTCTCACTCCAGTTTGTCCATATCTTCCCTAATGTGTGCCACCCAGAATTGAACACAGTGCTCCATCTGAGGCCTCACCAGTGACAAGTAGAGCAGGACAATTACCTCCAATGTCTTACATATGACACTCCCTTTAATTCACTCCAGAATGATATTAGCCTTTTTCACAGCTTCATCACATTGTTGACTCTCATTCAATTTTTGATCCACTAGCCCCCAGATCCTTTTCAGCAGTACTACCACCTAGCCAGTTATTCCCCATTTTTTAGTTGTGCATTTGATTTTTCCTTCCTAAGTGAAGTACTTTGCATTTATCTTTATTGAAATTCATCTTTTCGAATTCAGACCAATTCTCCAATTTGTCAAGACCATTTTTAATTTTAATCCTGTCCTCCAAATTGCTTGCAACCCTTGGGAGCTTTGTGTATCATCCACAAATTTTATAAATATGCTCTCCACTCCATTATCCAAGTCATTCATGAAAATATTGAATATTACCAATCCCAGGACAGACCTCTGTGGGACCCCACTAGATACACACTCCCAGTTTGACAGTGGACCACTGATAACTACTCTTTGAGCACAGTCTTTCAACCAGTTGTGCACCCATCTTATAGTAATTTCCTCTAGACCACATTTCCCTAGTTTGCTTATGAAAATGTCACATGGGACTGTGTCAAAAGCCATACTAATCTACTGCTTCCCCCCCATCCAAAATGCCAGTAACTCTGAAAATTAGGTTGGTTTGGCCTGATTTGTTCTTGACAAATTCATGCTGGTTATTCCTTACAACCCAATTATCTTCTGATAATTGTTTAAGTATTTGTTCCAGTATCTTTTCAGATATCGCTGACTTGTCTATAATTCCCAGAGTCCCCTTTCTTCCCCTTTTAGAAAGATGGGTACTATGTTTGTCCTTCTCCAATCTTCTGGGAGCTCATCTGTCCTCCAGGAATTCTCAAAGACAATTTCTAACGATTCCAATATTGCTTCAGCTAGTTCCTTCAGTACCCTAGGATGAATTTCATCAGGTTCTGCCAACTTGAATACATCTAACTTATCTAAATATTCTTTAATCTGTTCTTTCCCTATTTTGGCTTGCATTCCTTCACCCTTGTTAATTGTGTTAAGTATCTAGTCATCAAGACTGGAGCAATATAGGCATTAAACCCTCAGCTTTCTTGGTGTCAAAGCTCTCCTTCCCCATTAATTGGAAGACTGACACTTTCCTTCATCCTTCTCTTACTCCTCATATTTTTAAAGAACCTCTTCTTAGTGCCTTTTATGTCCCTTGCTAGGTGCAACTAATTTTGTGCCTTAGCCTTTCAAATTTTGTTCTTACGTGCTTGTGCTATTCTTTTAAACTTGTCCTTAGTAATTTGTCCACATTTCTACTTTTTTTTTATAGGATTCCTTTTTGATTTTCAGGTCATTAAAGAGCTTTGAATGGAGCCAAATTGGCTTCTTCCTATCTTTCCTTCATATTAGGATCATTTACAGTTGTACCTTTCATATTGTCTCCTTGAGAAACTGCCAGCTCTCCTGAACTCCTTTTTCCCTTAGATTTTTCTTCCCATGGGACCTTTATCTAGCATTTCTCTGAATTTGTTAGTCTGCATTTTTGAAGTCCATTGTTCTTATTCTGCTGCTCTCACTCCTTCTTTTCCTTAGAATCATGAAATCTATCATTTCACTTCAGATTCACTACCACTCCTTCCCTGTTGGTCAGAATCAAAGTCTTAAATGGTTGTCCCCCTGGTTACTTCCTCCACTTTCTGGACCAAAAAGTTGTCCCCAATACATTCCAATATCTATCTGGAAATTTTGTGATTTTTCCATATTAATTGTCCAACAGATGTCTGGGTAGTTAAAGTATCCCATTACTACTGGGTCTTATGTTTTGGATATTTCTGTAATTTGCTCTAGAAATGCCTTATCCATCTCCTCTTTCTGATTTGATGGTCTAGAGTTGACCCCTACCATGACATCACCCCTATTTTTTACCCCTTTTATCTTTACCCAGAGACTCTCAACTGGTCTGCCATTCACCTCCTTCTGGACCTCAGAACAACTGTATATACTCTTGATGTATAAAAGAAGTGGGAAGCATTATCTCTTGTAAATGTAAGCAAACTTGTTTGTCTTAGCAATTGGCTGAACAAGAAGTAGGACTGAGTGGAATTGTGGGCTCAAAAGTTTTACATTGTTTTGTTTTTGAGTGCAGTTATGTAACCAAAAAAATCTACATTTGTGAGTTGTGCTTTCACGACAAAGAGATTGCCCTTCAGTACTTGTATGAGATGAATTGAAAAATACTATTTCTTTTGTTTATCTTTTTACAGTGCAAATATTTGTAATCAAAATAATAATATAAAGTGAGCACTGTACACTTCGTATTCTGTGTTGTAATTGAAATTAATATATTTGAAAATCTAGAAAAACAGCCCAAAGTATTTATAATACATTTAAATTGGTATTCTATTATTGTTTAACAGTGCGATTAAAACTGCAATTAATCGCGAGTAATTTTTTTAATCGAGTTAATTTGTTTTGAGTTAGTTGTCTGAGATAACTGCGATTAATTGACAGCCCTAGTTTTAATATGACTACATCTAAACATGTACATCTAGGAACAAAGAATGTAGGTCATACTTACAGGGTGCAGGATGCTGTCCTGGGAAGCAGTGACTCTGCATAAGATTTGTGGTCATGATAGATAATCAGTTGAACACAAGCTCCCAGTGTAACACTGCATCCAAAAGAGCTGATGTGATCCTTGGATGCATTAACAGGGGGATATCAAGTAGGAATGGACAGGTTATTTTACCTCTGTATTTGGCACTTGTGCAACCATTGCCAGAATACTGTGACCGGTTCTGGTGCCCGCAATTCAAGAAGGACGTTGATAAATTGGAGAGGGTTCAGAGAGAGTCATGAGAATGATTAAAGGATTAGAAAACCTGCCTTATAGTGATAGACTCAAAGAGCTCAATATATTTAACTTAACAAAGAAAAGGTTAAGGGATGACTTGATCACAATTTATAAGTGTCTACATTGATGAGTCCATTCTTAAATATTTGTTCCCAATCTAGCAGAGAAAGGTATAACATGATCCAATGGCTGGAAGCTGAAGCTAGACAAATTGAGACAGGAAATAAGGCATAATTTCTTTTTTAACAATGAGGATAATTAACCACTGGAACAATTTCCCCAGGGTAGTGATGTTTTCTCCATCACTGGTCATTACTAAATCAAAATTGGATGTTTCCCTAAAAGTTCTGCTCTAGGAATTATTTTGGGGAAATTCTATGGCCTATGTTATACAGGAGGTCAGTTCAGTTATCACTGTGGTCCCCTCTGGTCTTGGAGTCTATGAATTTCTAACTGTAGAGGACAGGGAAAAACTACCCCCTTGGGCAGGTTATTCCATAAGGCCCTGATTCAGGAAAGCACTTAACATGTGCTTAGCTTTAAGCATGTGCTTAACTCCTACTGACTTAAATTTAAGCACTTGATTAAGTCCAACCCTGACTATGAGTGTTTTCTCGAATCAGGAAGTAGTGTGGCTTGCTGGATAAGGCACTGTCTGGTCTGGGACTCAGGAGACCTGGGGTCGATCCCCAGCTCTACTATTGGCCTACATTGGGCAAGTTACTTCCCCTTCCCCATAACCTGCCTATTTATCAAATGGTGCTAAGGATACTGGCCTCCCTTGTAAAGTGCTTTGAGATCGATGGATGAAAAGTGCTGTATAAGAGCAAGGTATTAGTCCCAGTATTAAAATAGGGGTCTAACTGCCTACAGTAGGGCTTCTTGCATATTCGTCTGAAGCATATGGTGCTGGCCACTGCTAAAGACAGGATACTGGACTACAGGGACTGTCTGATCTGGGCTGGCAATTCGTATGTCGAGAGCTATCGATCTTGCTGCTGGTTCTCTACTCTCGGCCCCTCCCTGTTAACTTAGGGTAGATGCAACTGCGCTGGTTGGAATGTCTGATTTTTGCTAGTCTACAGCCTTTATCCACACCGGCATTTCTCTAGGGGAGCTTTTTTTTTAAAAAAAATATATTATTTTAACACTAAGAATAGCCCATGGATGTTAACTCATTATTAAGTTGTTGGATGCATTTTACACCTTCATATGTGAAGTGAGTTTGGATTTTCATTAGTCAGAGCTAACACCAATTTTCAGTAAAATATTAACCAAACACACACAGAAATAGTTCATGTGGATCTATCCGCTACTTCAATAAAATTAATAGAGTTGGATATTTACTCTTGCCACAGCAGTAATATTTTCACACATTGCATTCCAAACAGTGGAATTACACTAAATTCATTTAAAACAAATTTATACTATTGTTATTTTAAACAATACTTAATTCAATTTCAATGTTTGGAATGCAAAGTTTGAAAATAGTAATATTATTCTTTAATGTAAAAAAATTATTCAACTATAAATCATTAGCATATGCAAGCTTCCCAAAGGACTCCCATCGCTGACATTTACATTCAACTGAAAATGAACAAAACCGCCCAGATGTAACTGTCTGCCATTCAGAGAATGGTAGAACTAGGCTAAGAAAGCGTTCCCCTAGAATTTCACAATGCACTTCTTCCATGCCTGGATATCTCCATACAACCTCGTCATGTGTACAGTTGCCATAGATTTACTTTAGTTTAATTCCTGACTGAAAAGGAATAATAAAGCAAAAGCAAAACCAAAACTAGTCATGACATTTGAATTCTGGACACTAACAGCATCATTATTATTTGCATTACAGCAGTGCCTGTAATCACACCTCACCCTCATACAGTGGTTTTCATCCATAGATCTCAAAGCACTTTTCAAAGGATGCATGTATCATTATCCCCCATTTTACAGATGGAGAAAATAAGGCACAGAGAGGCTCAAGGTCACTGTGATGTTCCCCTGGTGTTATCTGGACCGGTGATCTGCTAGGTCACTCCAATCCTTGACTCTGGGAGCCAGTCTTACCCTGCTCTGCTGTGAGAACCCCCACTCCTGGGCTGTTCACGCCCAGCCTTTGGCATGTAAGCTGCTTGGATTGTGTAACCGAATGACACTAGCCAATATCTCCGGTCACAGACACAACCCTAGGAACCTCCATCTTGCAGTGTCCAGTTATGCCCGCTGGATGCTGCAAGCTTGTATGAGTTTGTCAGTTTAACAAATAAATTGATATGTACCAGACTTGTTCTCCCAAGGGGAGCCTCTGACACGCTTCAAACCAAACGCACTGCTTCAGATAGAATAAACAAACAAATGTATTAACTACAAAAAATAGATCTTAAGTGATTATAAGTCAAAGCGCAACAAGTCAGATTTGATCAAATGAAATAAAAGCAAAACGCATTCTAAGCTGATCTTAACACTTTCAGTGCCCTTACCAACTTAGATGCTTCTCACCACAGGCTGGCTGGTTGCCCTTCAGCCAGGCTCTCCCCTTTTATCAGCGCTTCCGGTGCTTGGTGGTAGTGTCTGTAGATGGAGGTGGAAGAGAGAGGACGAGCATGGCAAACGTCTCTCCCTTTTATCATGTTCTTTCTTCCCTCTTGGCTTTGTCCCCCCCCCCTCAGGGTCAGGTGAGCATTACCTCATCGTAGTCCGAAACTCACCAAGGGAAGGGGGGTGACTCACTCGAGAGTCCAACAGTTCCTTTGTTGCTGCCTAGGCCATTGTCCTTTGTTCCTGTGAGGCTGGGCTGGGTTTGTCCCATACATGCCCTGATGAGGTGTGAACTGCCTCTCTGTTCTTGGAGAGTTTTGCCTGGCCTTGTTTTAAGTCATGAGGACACATTTTCAGCCTCATAGCTATATACAAGAAATTACAACCTATAACATCACTATAACAACAATGCTCACTGCATCACGAGCCTTCCGAAGACACCCGACATGACAAACTTTGCATTGGCTACCACACAGTCATATTATAAGGATGAACATGGGGATGCCGGGTGTTCCCCCAAGGTACATAATGTCACAGTCACACAACAAGCCAGTGATGGAGGTGGGGTCTCCTGAGTGCTAGGCCATTGCGCTAACCACTAGACCACACTGCCTCTCTGAGATTTGCGGGGGAGGGCTAATTGTGCTAACAAATAGAGACAATCCCTGCATTCAGAGTTTACAATCTAAATAGATACAGTCAACAAAGGTTAGGATTCATCTATTCTACGGCCAGAAGGGACCATTGTGATCACCCCATCTGACCTCCTGTATAACACAGGCCAGAGAACTTCCCCAAAATGACCCTTAGAGCAGATCTTTTATAAAAACAGCCAATCTTGATTTGAAAATTGCCAATGACAGAGAAACCACCACAACTGATGGTAAACTGTTCCAATAGTTAATTACCCTCGTGGATAAAAATGTGTGCCTTCTTTCCAATCTGCGTTTGTCTAGCTTTAACTTTCAGCCATTGGGTTGTGTCATACCTTTCCCCGCTAGATTGAAGAGCCCATTCTTAAATACTTGATCCCCTGGTAGATACTTATATGCTGTGATCAAGTCACCCCTAAACCTTCTCTTTGTTAGAAAGGAGGTATTACAACAGTCCTCATTTTGCAGCTGGGAAACTGAGGCACAGAGAGGTTAAGTGACTTGCCCAAGGTCACACAGGAAGCCTGTGGCAGAGCAGGGACTTGATCCCAGGTCTCCTGAGTTCCAATGTAGCACCTTAATCTCAAGCTTACCCTTATAACACTATTAATAACTTTAGGATACTGCCCAAATAAAAATGACTACAAATGCTTGTTTTTTTCCACCAGGAACCTGATACTCTTGGAAGTCATTCTGCTTGCGCTTGAAGACTTATAGCAGTTTGATCTAGCAAATGGTAAAATGTGTTAACTGGGAACAGTGGCTTTATAAGTATGGTTAAACAATGGACACTTAAGCATTGTGTTTTCCTCCTCGCCGATAAACAAGATTTCTTCCCACTCTCCTACAGGGCCCCACACCCAACAGCAGGGATATATGCTGCCAGCTCACTCTACACAGCTGTCTCATGCTGTTGCCTCCAGGCAGGCTTGTCCTGTCCCTTGGCATAAACTCCCAACACTCATTCCCACCCTGAGTGACAGGTCAGGCAAGAGCAGCAGGGTGAGGCAGGTAGCTGATGCAGGGGTGAGCACAGGCCAAGAGGAGGGGACTGGGCATCAGGGTTTACTCGTCTGAAAATTCATGCCCTGCCTATCTTCTCTAAAATAGGGCCACCCAATGTTCCCATAACAGCCAGGGGTTAATCAGTTCTGAGGCAAATGGGGGATGGCTAATTTCTTAAGGGTTAATGTATTATATAACACAGGCAAGACATGCCATTCAATGGGTTTGCCAGTTCTTAATCATACGAAGCTAGTTATCTTCCTATGCTGGATACATATTCTAAGAGCTGCCTTTAGTCTCCTGTAAAACCATCTTGTGGGACACTGACCATGACATTTTCTTTTGATATTGAATTGTTTTCTGACCACTGACTTCGTACTTGTGGCCTGCTTCTGATACCCTTAATCATACTGAGCAGCAGCTTACCACCCCCACTCCACCCCATCCCATCCCAACCTACTCTACTCTACTCTACTCTACTCTACTCTACCGGTCCCACTGCAGTCAATAAGGCTACCCACAGAGCATGTTATTCTTCAGCATGAGCGAGGGCACCAGAATCTGGCCCTTATTTAGGGGCTGATCCTGCAAAGTTCATATTCCTGGCAATATGCCACGGTACTTCCAATCTGCAAGAAAGCTCTGCAAAATGAGGAGCAATAATTTTACATGCTCTCCTGCCTCCCCTTTTCATAGAATCATAGAATATCAGGGTTGGAAGGGACCTCAGGAGGTCATCTAGTCCAACCCCCTGCTCAAAGCAGGACCAATCCCCAACTAAATCATCCCATCCAGGGCTTTGTCAAGCCTGACCTTAAAAACCTCTAAGGAAGGAGATTCCACCACCTCCCTAGATAACCCATTCCAGTGCTTCACCACCCTCCTAGTGAAAAAGTTTTTCCTAATATCCAACCTAGACCTCCCCCACTGCAACCATTGAGACCATTACTCCTTGTTCTGTCATCTGCCACCACTGAGAACAGTCTAGATCCGTCCTCTTTGGAACCCCCTTTCAGGTAGTTGAAAGCAGCTATCAAATCCCTCCTCATTCTTCTCTTCTGCAGACTAAACAATCCCAGTTCCCTCAGCCTCTCCTCATAAGTCATGTGCTCCAGCCAGGGCCGGCGCTCCCACTAGGCGACCTAGGCGGTCGCCTAGGGCGCTGCTATTTTGGGGGCGCCTGCGCCCCCGCCGCCCGTAGAAATTTGGGGGCGGGGCCTTCCGCCGCCGCTGTTGGGGGCGAGACTTCGGGGGCGGGACCTGCCGCCGCCTAGGGCGCCGGCAAAGCTGGCGCCGCTACTGGCTCCAGCCCCCTAATCATTTGTGTTGCTCTCCACTGGACTCTTTCCAATTTTTCCACATCCTTCTTATAGTGTGGGGCCCAAAACTGGACACAGTCCTCCAGATGAGGCCTCACCAATCTCGAATAGAGGGGAATGATCACATCCCTTGATCTGCTGGCAATGCCCCTACTTATACAGCCCAATATGCCGTTAGCCTTCTTGGCAACAAGGACACACTGTCGACTCATATCCAGCTTCTCGTCCACTGTAACCCCTAGGTCCTTTTCTGCAGAAAAGGTACCTTTTGGTACCTTTGACACTCTTCTGCATCTTATTGCTTCCAGAGCAGCAATGTATTATCCTGATACTTCACATTCACCAAGGATCCAGTACTGCAGCCCTTAGACTGGCGTTAACAGACCATTCCAGTTATGAGTGGACTCAGCACTTGTGAGAGGTGAGGGACTTGTACATTTACATGCAACATGTGCAGTGTTAATGATGTTCCAATAGAAACATGTGAAGCACATGTATCTACATGACATATTTTTGGATAAAGGCAGAGGCCAAAAGCGGTGCTGTGGTTGTGCATTACAATTCCCCTCCGTCACCTTAGACAATCAGACATTACCTCAGTATTTGTCATATTCGTTATACTAGTTATTGGGAATACAACAGATACCGAGGTAACATCATCGAGTTCTCTAAGGTCAATGGCAAATTTGTAAGCATTACCCCTCTGGGTAGTCACTTTGATTTCCATTAGAAAGGTCAGTGTTTAACAATTACCACAGAATGGTCCCTAGGATATCACAACCCCCAACTCAAAATAGGAAATAAATGTCATATCGCAGCTACCAGCGTTGTGGCGACCATTGACTTTTTAAGGTGACCACTAGTTCTATGTATCTACACAAGGTACTTATATGGCCGTCATCACCCTCATAACGGACTGCCTCACGATCTTTTAATGTATTTATCCTTAACACCCCTGTTGTACTATTACCCCCATTTTACAGATGGAGAACTGAGGCACAGAGAGACACTAAGGCCCAGAGTTTTAAAGGTATCTAGGAGCCTAAAGAGGCAGATAAGCACCCGGTGGGATTTTCAAAAGCTCCTACATGCCTAATTCCCATGGCATTTTTGAACATCTCACTAAGCCCCCATCTGCATCTTTAGGTGCCTAAATACTTTAAAAACTCTAGCCCTAAATGACTTGCCCAAGGTCACACAGGAAATCTGTGGCCAAGCAGGGAATTGAATGTAGGTCTCCCAATCCCATGCTGGCACCCTAAACACTGGGCCATCCTTCCTCTCTGCTTTCTCACCTGGGCCATCCTTCCTCTCTGCTTTCTCACCTCTCAGCCTTCCTCACTGTTCATGTATTTTACAGATTAGCATTTGGAATGTTAACACAGTACATGTACATACCGGGAAACTACATCACAACTCCCAGCTCACCACAGAGCAGGGCTGTTACCGATTGATCCATGCCCCCCTGAAGGCATTATATTGGGGATTCAGCCCTGTAGTGGTTTTTGTAAGAAACTCCAACCCACTTCCTGGAATCACCCTTTCCCCCTGGCTCATGCTCAATGTAGCTGAGGGAGAGGGAGAGGATATTGGCTGCTATCTCCCCAGTGCCTGAGTCCTGGAGTGACTCAGGGCTGAAATAACCCCAGGTGTAAATTAGAGAAACCTAAAGGCTGCTCTAAGTTACACTGGCTAGAGTGATCCCACAGGATCAAGCCCTTCTCCTGATCTTGAGACTTAATGTCATCTGATCTGGAAACAGAACCAGTGTAATGCGACTAATGACAAGTAACCAGCACAGGCCACATTGTATTTATTGTCAGATACTTGAAATGAACCATTTTCAATCCATCCACAGAGTAACAGTACTTAAAAAAACATGCAAAACATCAATCAAGTCTATTCAAGTAACAAATTTGAGAAAACTGAGATATGCTCATGGATGGTCCACAAATGGAAAGAGATGCTACATTTTAAAGGAAGCTATTCCCTGTGAATTATTGGGTCAGCTCTAAACATAATGTTTATTATTAACTGTGCCATATAAATACAGCCTAGGGATGCCTGTGGAAAACTGATGACTCAAGACCACCTTTCACTAAACCACAAAGCCTTACACCTGTGACACTCGCATGTATTTGATTCCACTTCTGAGAGATAAAGCATTTTAAATTATTGTGGAGCATCCATAAATCTCAGTTCCCGGGTCTGCTTTGTGATCTCTGTCCAGGCTGAACAGACTGACGCTATTATTTATATTTGATCTTTACCTCCTAGGGACAGCGTCCTTACAAGTTCCTAATAAAGAAACACTCAATGGGCGAGGATGCAAAAGGCATGTTCCCTACTCTGAATGGAGCTCTGATTCAGAATAAAAAGGTGGCTGGTAGCTTTTAGTTAATTATATGTTTGGTAAACTTGTTTAAAACAATGCAGCATGTCTCCTTCCTCCATTTGCAAATTGCCAATTTACTGGAGTGATTCCTGTTGAACAGCAATTATACATAATTTGGTCCTGAGATTTCCACATTTGTCCTCATGTCACAAAGTTCATGATTAAAAATGTTCATGTTGATTGTCGGTGTGACCTAATTCCTTAAGGCTTACACATGTAATAAAATCATTCACAACAGCAGCAGTGTCTAGACTTTTTGGATCAAAACATTACAACCCACCAAAGTTCTATAATTATTCATGAAAACTATGCATCTCCAGACATTTGGGCCCGATCTTGATCTGGTTTAAATTGGCATAATTCCACAGGTTCTATGGAGGTACACCAATTTACACCAGCTGAGGTTTTGGCCCAGTTGTGTTCACACAGAATTAACTAACTTATTTGGAAAGACATAACATAGATCCCAAATGTCACACATCTATGGCTGGTAAGATTTTACTTAGAAAAATGCATCTACAATAATTACAACAAAGAGACTGCACTGAAAGTGCAAATTAATCATAAACCCTTTGGAATTCAGATAGACAACTGATATTTTTGTCCCAGCTCCACATAACATATTTTTACTGCAGCTTTAGAGCTGGATCCTGCCATGCTTACCCATGACCATTTCATTTTCTCATGCGAGTTGTCCCACTGATTTAAATAGGATTGCTCATGGAAATAAGGATGGCAGGATCCAGGCCCTTAGTTTCTTGCTGAATTGGTTATGAGATGGTTAAATATTTCGCATGCTTTATTTGCACTTTTGGACGATTCCCAGCCCCCACCAATTGCATAGACACCACACATCATTCATAACACCCTTCCTTGGCTAGGAGCAGTGGTTGGATTGGACTTATTTTGAAGCCCAACGTTTTTAGTATGACCACATGATTCTGCTGGAGAACGGGCTAAGCACATTGCTTAGGGGGAGGGATAGCTCAGTGGTTTGAGCATTGGCCTGCTAAACCCAGGGTTGTGAGTTCAATCCTTGAGGGGGCCACTTAGGGATCTAGGGCAAAATTGGTCCTGCTAGTGAAGGCAGGGGGCTGGACTCGATGACCTTTCGGGGTCCCTTCCAGCTCTATGAGATAGGTATATCTCCATATATTATTTGTGAGGCAGAACTAGGCAACTTACACATTTATTTTGAAAATATAGTCCTCCCCCCCCTTTTTTTCCCCTGTTTGTGAATTATCCATGAACAGGGGATAGCATTTAACCATTAGTTCTCTACCTGCAAAGTTCACTAATTCATAAGTGCAAACAAGTTTTAGCTTACAGACGGAACACTTGCTAGTATTTTCTATTGCGCTGTGGGACTCGTCATTTAAGTCACATCGGTACTGTTTCCATTTCCTGATTGGATGACCTAAGGTTTAAAATCTGATTAATCTCCTGGAGAGTGGGTTGGAGAAGGGAGTACTTGAGGGAGCGTAGACAGGAGACAGCAAGAGATAAGCAGACCGAATTTAGAGCATTATGAAGTCGTCTCCTGACTTTCTTAGCACCATAAAGAGCAATACACCTAGATACGTATGGAGGGACCCACATTTAAAAGAACTCAGTTCCTTCTTGACTGTGGAAAAGAGCAACATATAAGCCAGACAGCTGTATTGGCTGTATGATAGCGTTAATATCCAATGTTCTCTTACACATGCACACCCAGCAATTACATGTCCAAGTTATAAGGGTTGTACCCAGATCCTTGTCTGGTTATTATTGCTGGAGCAAGACATTTGGGGAGCTGCTGTGTATTTCCCCACCCAATATCCCACAGTATAAGAACACAGTAGTTTGTATATCTGCCAAGATTGCATCCACTGGCCTCTATTGTCTGCAATGATAGCACCAGCCCTTCACAGCCATTCATTCAGTGCACCTATGCAGAGCTATTTGTGAAGGGTCCAGTCAGAGACCTTTACCCTGTATTACCCATGGTACCAGCCCGTCTGACTGCTGTGCTGCATTCTGTCCAATGCACAGCTGTATTTCCCATATGTACCAAGTTCATTTACTGAATGTAGCCATCTCCATTTTCTTTGACTATTCTGCTGTTGCTGCCCATCCCCAACAAATTAGTACTCAGGCGTGTGGGTGTGCACCGAGTCCCCGCTGTGCAGATTGCAGTCCCCTAGCTTTGTGCCTCTTGGTTGGTTAATTGTCCACGTGCCTCTGGGCAGTGGTCCCAAGGAAGGGCTGTCCCACTTTCATCTCACCACTGTTTCACATGGAAAGTGCATCGTTTCACTCTCTTGGTCACCATTTCCCACCATTGCTACCCACTAGTGTCACAAACAATTGTGTGGTCACATTTGCACGCTCAGCTGTGAAGTGTGCCGATTGACCATGGTAACAGTGTGTGTGCCAGGGGCTTGGGGGAGAACCCTGATCCCCTGCTCTGATAATATGAAGCAGTGTCCCCTTAGTAACTGCCTGAACTTCTCATCAGTACACACAGGACTTGATTCAGTGCCCGCTGAAGTAAAGAAAGACTCCTAACAGGGATTACGCCCTTGAAGAATTAGGAAATTAGGAAAATCGTAATAGTGCTAGTAAGGAAAGAGTCTTTCAAAAAGCCATTTAGTTACCATGGAGACAGTGCACCCATTAGTATCCAGTAGCTTTGTCCAGGCCAGTTTGAGAGACCAGACTTAAAATGCAAAAATGGGTCTTATCTGGAGCAATGCGTGATGACAACCACAGATCTGCCTGGTTGGGTCTTTTACATTTTATTTAGGGAAAATTCTGATTTAAAAAAAATCTTCTGTGGTTGTAGCTTATAAAGAGAAACTGGATCTTTTACAGAAATTATCCGCCCTTCTTACCCAAATCCCAGGGGAACATGCAAACAAACACACAGGACTAACGCATACCTTCAAAACCAGTAACTGACAGTACATTCTTAGACTAATCTGTACTACTTCTAGATGAAAATGGAGTTGCTTCGAGGCATGATTTTACTGCAATTTTCTTCTTCATCTTGATTAATTTTCAGAGAATGCGTGCAAGGAAAAACAGTAAAAAAAACAAACCAACAACAACCACCACCCCAGTGCCTTGGAAATGCAGTGTTAGTCCCTAAAGATGGATTCTTCATCTCAGTCAGGAGAACACTTTACACTTTTATTGTGGTTTTCCAGTCCGATTCACAGGAAAAGCCAAACCAAATCTCTCCAATCTGATACAACGCCTCAGCAGTTGAAACTGTTGCATCTTGCGGGGTGAAGGGAGTAGCCCTGCAGTTATTCTTCTCTAGGAGAGAGGTGTTCAGTAATCTCTCCCCTGTCTCCTAAGGTTTTCAAACGCAGGGTTAGACAGGGTTAGCCCTGTGGTTCAACGCGTGGAGAGATTATGATGTGCTGCAGTAGCAATAATATGTGCATGAAACTCATCGCAATTTCTCCTTTTCATCGAACTCAACGTTTGCTGTTCCTTGGCTTTCTTGGTGTCTCATTACAGCTTGGATTTGGGTCGAGCTGAGGCTTGACCTGGACAAGACAGGAGTGATACTGCTGCAGCAGGGGGCTCGGCTAGAGGAAAGGAAGAGGATAGTGCCTGCTCTGTCACTTTGGGAGTGTAGTGCCACTGTGACTGGCTCCCCTCTGTGTGACTGGGCAGTGACACCTGCCCTCGACTGGAAGCTCTGGCCTTGGGCTCCAGTAAAAGAAGAGTCATCTATCTATCCAGGTTCACCGCTGTAGTACCACAAACTCCACTTCCTTCCTCTTCCTCAGTGCCTTAGCTTCTCTCCTATCTCACTGGGGGGGGGGGGGGGGGAGGGGGGGGGGGGGGCGGGGGGGGGGGGGGGGGGGGAGGGGGGGGGGGGGGCGGGGGGGGGGGGGGGGGGGGAAAGAGGAAGGAAGGGGTGGTTACACTTCTGCTTGCTGGTGGCCAGCCATATTAAACCATGTCCCTTTGGGGCACCACCCCACAATCCAACTCTCCACTCCAACCAAACTGGATGGTGTGAAGTGGGACTCCTCTTGGGCTCCTTCCACTCCCTTCTCTTTCCCGCCCCCTGGGCTCTCCACAGCGAGGCTGTGTCAATGTCTCCAACCATCCCCCTCTCCAGGGATCCTGACCAAGGCCTGGTTTGGGAGCCTTTTGAGGTTCTCCTCAGATGGGGAAAAAAGAAGCAGGCCCCTTCCTGCTTCCCTCTGACCAGCCTCCGGGCTGCCTCATCCCACTGAAGCTCATAGTCTGATGAGCCCAGGGGCAAACAAGCTCCCTCTAACTGGCAGGCTGAGCAGGGTCCAACCTGTCACAACGACTCTTCGCCAGTCAGGGCAAGTGGGCAACTGTCTCAGGCCTTGTCTTCACTGATAAAAAAAGGTGCAATTTTACCTCAGGGTAGCTAATGTGCCTGCCTCAGCTAGCCTGAAGTAAAACACTGTGAAGTGAGGCAAAGTCAACCCGAGGTGGGGGTGTAGTGCTGACCACGCCTAGTTCACCTCACAGTAAAACTAAATACACACTAAATAGTCACAGTAGAAAAAAAGTCGCAGTAAAAAGCGCACCATCGTTAGCAGTATAGGCAAGGCCTCAGTGTCCTTTCACCACATATGCAGAGGGCACTGGTGACCTCAAGGCCTTTCCCCCTTGCAGCTGACCCAGAGACTGCCATCTTTGCTCTCAGATCCAGATCTTGCTACACTCTTCTGGCCATTTGGCCTCTGCGAATTGCATTCCTGTCATCTGCTTAGTCTGGAGCTGCCTCTGGAAACTCCTGGAACCTCTGTTCAGCTCAGCTGGTGGAGAACAATAATGCACCCACCTTCTGAATGGGAGAGCGTCCACAAACACACAGCACTTCTGCTCACTCTCCAGATCAGCCTCTTGTTACCATTCAAAATGCTGGTGATAATCTTTACAGTTGTACATGGTACAGGGCTCGGTGCCTCTATCATATGCTGCCAAGCTTGGGATATGGCTTTCCAGGACTGACAATACGGAATAAGCAGTTGAATGGATTTGTGTCTCTCATTGATTGTTCCCAAGAACCTCAGTCTGGAGGCCTTCAGATTATCAGATACATTTGGTTGGTTTGTTTTGTTCGAGCAGAGAGAACTCTAGTTTATCTTGGTTTGAAGTTCTAGGGCAGACAACTTTTCCAGGAGGGGTAGGACACTGGTGGCTGTTTTCTTATTAGATCCTTTTTAATGAGACACAGTAATTTTGACAGGCTTTCTAGGTTACCATAAAGTGCTGAGTTACAACTGTTACAGGTGCCAAGTGAATAAGAAATACAATAAATACAAAACATCAACCCTGATACGCCTCATGGCAAAGCTAGCATGCTGAACACTACATCATCTGTGGGGAGCTCAGCAGCCCCACAGACACCCACCGAAATGTAAAAGAAGATAGAAGTCACAGTGACCGGTTGCTAATTTAAGTATAATGCATTTTATTTAAGGCACCATCAGACATTCATTATCCACAAGTTGAAAATGAGCATTTTTAGCTTTCAGATCCTCTGACTAGTTGCGACATATTCTCCGGAGGCAACACCCCCGCCTTTAACACTGTCCTTTCTCTCTGGTAGCTGGTAGCCTCTGCTGCTGCCATCCTGTGTTGAATTAATCTCTTTGGAGACGGCTGTTGCTAACACCGGCTGAGAGAAGGGAAACAGAAAAGGGAAAAGAGAAAAGGTGGAGGAGAAGAGAGAAAAATACTTTATCTGACGGTGATTTAAACTGAGTTGTATCTTCTCTGACTGTAAGACTTATGGCATACCAGGCAGGGCAGTTATTTAGATGCTCACCGTTTATGTGGTGAATACCTGGATAGTCCATATTGTGTGGAGGTGATTTCTCTACGTACTGGCATATGTATAACACATAACATTCACAAAAGATACTGTCAGGTATAAGGTGGGGCGGGGGAAAATACAAAAAGCTGCATATATATTACACATAGGGTGACAAGATAGCAAGTGTGAAAAATCGGGATGGGGGTGGGGGGTAATAGGAGCCCATATTTTAAAAAGCCCCAAATATCGGGACATCTGGTCACCCTAATTACACAGCTCCTCTGCTCTTGATTCTAACCTTTCCAACAGCAAGTGAACTCAATGAGTTAACTGGCTACAATGGCCAAATTTTCACCAAACACTGACTAGAGGCCACTCAATATGCAGGTATCTGCATTTGTTTGTGCACATCAAGCAATTGAATGCACAGCTGGATACTTGCCTATGCAAATAGCAGTTTGTGCATGCAGCCCCCTGAGTTGTGAACGCAAATCAGTGTTCATGTCTCCCCCCTATCCCCCGCTGCCTGCAGTAGAAGAGATACAAAAGGGTCTCAGGGATACAATGGTATTGCAAAGTGTTCGTTGCTGACTTCAGGAGTCCTTGATGCCTGCACAGCCATTCTCAGAATCACTGCACAGCAACCTGGACACCAGTCACTCTGCGAGTGGGTGCATTTGCAGGGGCGGGGAATGAAAAAAGAAGAAACTACTTATTGTCTCTGGTGGCGCAGTCACAGCAGACAGAGTCTTGTGTCTGTTCTTCATGCGTGAATGGCACAAGTCCCACAGCTAAGTCTTTGGCTGCCAGCCAAAAGCAGAGTGGCATGCACCTGTCCCTGCTGAGAGACCTGGTGACCCTGAGTTGCCCTAACTGTTAGTTCTTTTCTACCATCGTGTCTACTCACATTTGCTTCAGGATTTCCCCGCTCTGGGCGCCGGGAAACTGCTCTGATGCCAACTGCTTCGACATGGATAAAGCAAGGACCATTCCCAAGCTGCACTTCGGCACCCTGGAAGCATTCAGCTTACTGGAACAGATGGGGCCCGTCAAGGTGTTAGCGTCCTGCATGCATTAGTGAAGTATCCCCCGCATCATGTCATGCGCAGAGTCACAAGAGGGCTCCCCCTTACAATACAGCTTGAGGCTTACCCTGAGAAAGCAACCTCACCGAAGAGCTCTGACCCTGGCCGGCCTGCTCCAGATCGACCTCTGATGACTCCAGCACATTCAGCGTTAATTCTCACAGCTGGGTGGAGCCCGGGTCCTGGCTGCACCACAGATTTCTTGAAAGGATTTTGCCTTTCCACCGAACAACTCTCGCTCCACCCAGCCCTGCACTGCGATCTCACTTGGCGGCATACAAAGGGGTAAACTTTCTGGTTATCAAGGTGCCATGCTCCGAATTCCATTTTCTTTTCTAAACCAGCTTTTATATATAAAATAACAATAACACTTTGTCCTGTCACAGCACCTTCTATTATACGGATCTCAACACACTTCACCAACAGCCTCCCAACACCCTGTCTGGGAGGGGAGGATAATATTATTATTATTATTTAATTACCGTATATATCATAGCGTCTAGGACCTCTAGTATATAAACCCCTCGTTTTACGGATGAGGAAGGTGAAGTACATGTCTCCTGTGTCACAGGAAGTACTTGGCAGATCCAAGAATAAAACTCATCTCCTGGCACTCAGTCCAATATCTTACTCACAAGATCATCTTTTCCTCACCATTATGTGTCACCTTTTCCTCTAGAGTGGACCTACTATTTCAGTGGCAAATATGAATGTTTGATAGATTTTTGACTCCTACCTTTATGCTGGTTTATCATCACGCAGCTTCTCTTGTATTATATGTACGTTTTTACTTACCCCTTTTATAAAAACCAACAAACTATTGTCTTCTAAAAATCGTCTGCACAGAAGACTGGCGGATTCTGCATGACCCCTTACTCCTCTGTTCTGTGAGATTCTTCAGATAAAAATAGTCCTTCGATTACAAAAAAAACAAAACAAAGAGATAAATCTTGTTGCAGAAGCATTGTTCTGATACGCTGGATGTTGTAGCTCAAGAGGGAGACATAGTACTTGTCAGAAAAGAGGTCTGCTCTGCGAGCAGAAAGAGAGATGTTAACGTGAATGCATTGGCTTATCTGTGACCTTGAGTTAGTCCCTCACTCTCTTTGGGACCCATTTCCCACCCTGCAAAACAGTAACAACATGCTCTTTCTCCCACCCTTTGTCTGTCCTGTCTATTTAGATTGCAAACTCTTCAGGGCAGGGACCGACTTTTGCTACATGTTTGTACAGCGCCTAGCACAATACGGCCCAATCTCAGCTGGGGCTTCTAGGCTCAACTGTAGAACAAACAAGAATAGGAAGAAGAAAGTAATCTCAACTGTAGCCAAGGATAAAAGACATTAGGTGTACATTTAGACAATAGAGGTGAAATATCAGTATTAATTAATGCTGCAACACAGGGCCTACAAGCCTCAGGCCTGTAAAATATTTAGTTTAGCCAAATTAGATTTTAGGATTTAGGATAAATTAGCATAAGTAAGTTAATAATAAACCTGCTGAGCTTGTGTCTATGTTTGTGATATGCTGGTGTTTTAAAAATACCTGCTGAGTTTGGATAATAACGTCTAGGAGAGATCAGTAGACAGCACAAGATGGCCATTGGTAGTTGGGGTGAAATGTTAGAGACTTCCTTAAGGTAACTGGTGATAAGATGATGTAAATGCTCATGAATATAAAGGGAACTGATGAGCTAGCACCTGAAAAATGGGACACCCCAAATGTAGTGGTGTGTAGAAATTTAAACAAGGAAAAGGGGTTAAAACCTTCATAAATATCTATGAACCCAGCGGGCATCAGTGTAACACATTATATAAGCTTTATCCCAGCCTGCATGCCTTGGTAGGAAGTGACGCTAGGATGACGACCCCTGGTGGTGACAGTGAGGATGAGGACTAACACTTTGGGTTTTCCCGCAAGGTTTGGTGCATGTAACGCAAACACTGTGCGTTCTGCGTTGGTCTCTCCTTTCTCTGCCAGATTGCAGGGTGTGAACTGTTGTTTGGTTGGCTAATAGAAGCAATTATTATAATGAAGGACATAATCCCACACCGTGTAGAGGTCAAGCATAGGAGTTTATTACACACAGCGCTGGCGGAGTGTCACCTTGCGTCTTAGGCTCAGAGACACTGTCAATCAATTGATTACAATAGAATATATCGATTTTCCATGGGCGGGGGAAAGTGACGGGGTAGGCAGTTCCACACCCCGGGATAGGTTTTGCAGCAAGACGAGATAGCACATTAGCCAATGGTTAAAAGGTTACATAATGTCTCCGCCCATGGTCTCAAGTTAGCAAGTTAACGTTTAATTAGTACTTTGATAAAATGTTATTAGTATAAAATATATATATCTGTTGAATTCTGATTTGGGGTCCAATGGAGCAACTTCTTTGATTGTCCAACAGGTACATTCCTAGGGATTAAAGCAAAGAAACAGTGAAAGTACATGGCAATAGAGATTGTCTTCTGTGTGTCTTAAGACAGGGCATTGGTCCCTGGGAAGGGAGGTGGAAGGATGCCATATTTTATACTGACGTGCCAATTTTCATAAAACTCAAGGTTGGATCTGTGGGAAGACAGTTTTCCCTACAGGAGAAACACAATAGGAACAGGGATCCTTTGTTCAATTTGAAACATTGGATGAAACATAATTATTCAGTTATTGCTTCAACATCTGGCATTTCTACTGACCAAGCATATCTTAGCAAAGGCAATGTTATCTGTTTACCTCAGCTTTCTCTTAGCTGATCACTATTGCTAGGCCTCTGGGCTCTTAACCAAACTCTGGACTTTGGGTCTGGAAAAGAGCTGGCACAATCCATATACCAGGTTGTTATATAAAATGCACATGGATTTTAACCCTTCAATAAAAACAGCACTTCGTTGTCCCTATTGTGCAACATGGGGTCCCCCTTCTCTTAGGGTTGCCAATCCTCCAGGATTGTCCTGGAATCTCCAGGAATTAAAGATTAATCTTTACTTAAGGATGATGTCATGTGATGTAACCTCTAGGAATGCATCCAGCCAAAATTGGCACCCTACTTTCTATCGATAACCTCTCTACTGTAAAAGCAGCAAAGAATCCTGTGGCACCTTATAGACTAACAGAGGTTTTGCAGCATGAGCTTTCGTGGGTGAATACCCACTTCTTCGGATGCAAGTCACTCTTGGGGCTGAATTGTCCCAGATTACAATAGGTGTAAACCCTCACCTTGGGGTGGGCCGTTAGTTGAAGTAACCCATAGCTACAGCTAAGGCTGTACAGCTCTGCTCTTTTAGAAGTCAATATGTATTTTGTAATTAGTTCTGATGTGTATAGGCTCAAATCCCTAGCATAGGGGAAAGCATAACTAGGCTGAAATACATATAAATCCAAGTAAGGTGGCCCTCGGTATGGATGACACACCACACTAACCACAGAAAAGCTAGACACTGCTGAAATAAGTAATACTCTCAAGGAAAAGAAGATAGACTGAGCCATAACTCATCCGTAACACTGGTGTACAACCTCCAAAAACACGGCACTGAAGGTGACCTTTGAGCAACAAGCTGACCTAACTGCAACACAGACAAGACTGGCGCTGACTTGATTAACTCATCAAAATACCCTGCATGCTAATCAGACTGCCCAGCAGACTGGGTAGCACCGACTACATTAACTAAAACAACGTCGAGATTTACCCAGCCTGCCCAACAGACTGTCAAGTGACCAGATTAGCCAATTAAAATGGCCTGTGTACAGTCTGCCTACAGACTAGCCTGGCATTGATCTGATTAACTAACTCGGATAGTGTGGAGAGCACACAGGCTGGCCACCAGCCTGGTTCAGACTAGATTCACCGCCTAAAATAATCAGGGATTTGCAAAGTCTGCCCCTGAAGACTGGCGCTAACCAGATTAAATAAATACACTGAAGAGAGAAAATGTCTTGCAGCCCAGTTTTTAGCTTTTACTTCACATTTTGACATTACATTAGCAGTGGCAGGGGACCAGCCTTTTATCTTTCTCTCACCACTGAAAATGTTGACTGACTATGGATCCTTAAGGGGAGATGGGGCAGAGTAAGGCCAATGGGACTTTTACCATTGACTCCAATGGGAGCAGAGTTAGGCCCAGGCAGAGAGTTTTTGAGCATCCCATCCTGAATGTTTAGACAGGGTTCGTTTTAGTTGGTGGCTTGTCCTCTATGCATTCCCCACAACCGAGAAATGGACTACACTGCACTGTCGCCAGTAGATGACCAATCGGGAGCTTGCTGCTTGAAGTCTCAATGGGAGATGAACTTTGCACCCAGTCTTGAGTCACGTACCCTTGCTGGAGAGAGAGCAAATGCAAGTTTAGGATCTGGGGAAGTCACCCAACCTGAGAAGGACACAGCCTCGCAGTCTGCTGCGTTGTAGTATGGGTGTCTGCATTCACAGCAAAGCCATAACTTGAGTCAAAGGGCCTTTTCCATTGGCGTAATATTTAATTTCATCACAGTGGGATGGCTTCTCCAAATGCTGCCACTGACTTCACTTATGTTAAGATCTTCCAAAGTAATTTTGACGTGCAGTTGAGCTGGACCATATTGCAATTACTGGCTCCGGTACCCATGCCAGTTTCCGTATAGATCCCCCCAAGGATCTAATGATGGTCTAACACTGGGTTTACAATGATTTCAATGGAGTTATTCCTGATTTACACCAGTTCAGGTAAGACTAGAATCAGGCCCTCATTCTTTGTCCATGCAAAGTGGTTTTCTGTTGGCTTTTTTACTCCGTTGCATTCACCCTCTGTCTCACTGGTCTCCACTTTGTTTCTTTTCCTGACTGAACTACTGTGATAGGATTTACACCCCAAGACCCCAATTTCAGTTTGCTTTGTTAAAAAAACAAACAGGAAATTACATCCAAAAAATGACATGAAAGGACTCACCTTTGGCTGAGCCTTTCTCTGTTTCACCAAAAACAAGCACAAGCTGACGCTCTTGTGGAATTAATACGAAATGAGTATTCACGAACTTCCATTAGTCGCTGCACAGTGGGACCACCGCTTGGTATGTGCTGGGGGCTGCTGCACAAGTCCAAAAGGGAACGGTGACAAAAAGCTGCTGCCACAGAAGAGTCTCTGTCTGGAACCCACCTACCAGACAACTTCAGATGACAAGACAAAGGAAAAAGAGGAGAAGGAAGACGTGAGACTGAAAACTGGAGCATTTTACCCCAAGATGGGGTATGTTTAGTATTTGCCAGCAATGCCCAGAGTGTTCAGACAGGCATCTCTTGTTGTTTTATCAATCTCACAAAGTACAAAGGGTGCTTCGTGGGTGGGGACAGAGCTTCCCCCTCCTGGCTGATGATAACAGCAGAGCGGTTCTGCAATAACTGTGACTTCCGAGTTGTTAAACCAATGGATCCATGGATTGTGCCTCCAGCCATCCTTTCAGCCCACTCTTGCTTCCGCCACCAAAACACCCCTCTACAGTGTTGTGGCTGAAACCCCACGGAGAACAGCTGTGCAGGTTCCTTGTCTCTCTCTCCAGCAGAACCACTCTGCAGCAGGACATTCTGATCAAGATGAAGAGTAAGGGGTCGATTCAGCTTGAGTTTTGCTCACTGCACACAGCGGTCTCAGCCCAATGGAGTGAGCTGACATCTTCAGCCTGCGAGTGTGTGCATGCACAGCTCACATTTGCAAGCACCAATCAGGTGACTGGGAGCTGTTTAAATTATGCATGCAAGTGAATCTTTGCACACACCCCAATGCGGTTGCTTGCCCCCTTTTGGGGGGCAGTCAGCCACAGCTGCAACTAGAGCAGGACTCATCCTGATTCCGAAGGTGAAATTTCCACTGATGTCAATGGGAGCACCGTGTAATATATGACAAAGATCCGCACTGAGGGTAAGAGGCTCCTCACTGCTGTTCAGCGAGAAGAATTTTGCCCATAATCTATAAATCACATACTACAAATAACAACCAGAAATCACAGGGGGGAGGGATAGCTCAGTGGTTTGAGCATTGGCCTGCTAAACCCAGGGTTGTGAGTTCAATCCTTGAGGGGGCCACTTAGGGATCTGGGGCAAAATTGGTCCTGCTAGTGAAGGCAGGGGGCTGGACTTGATGACCCTTCGGGGTCCCTTCCAGCTCTATGAGATAGGTATATCTCCATATATTATATTACAAATGCACCATCCTTGATTGATGGTATCTCTTTGGGGGTTTATTTTTTAAGTTCTGAAGCCATTTGGGTAGGAGATAGAGTGTTCTGCAGACTTGGCTTGTTTTGACCCCAGTGAACTTGGCACGTGTCCTTTACAAAGGATCCTCGGGGAAGCCCATGATTTGGGGCTGAGTTGTAGAACATTGATCACAGATGTTACCACTGTCCCCGCTATTCTCTTGCAAACAAATTCAGAAGCCAATCCCACAAAGATCGACGTAATCTAAACAGCAGATATGATACAAAACAGAGGTTTTAGGAGTAGTTTATGTAAAACTTTTAATCTTAAAACTGCCAATTTCTTTTTCAAGTGTTTCTTTCCTCCTCCTCTAGAAACCTGGGCATTTGACCATTTCACAGGGTTGGCAAAAGGAGGACAATAAGGATAATGTTGGCTCAGATCAATTTTTTGTGTGTGAGACTTTTTTTTTTTTTTTTGGCAGAATGAGGGTTTGCAAGAAGCAGATAAAACTTTGCTGTTGAAGAACTACTGACAGCCAGAAACAGCTGCATGCCAGCAAATCAGTACTTAACAAGAGAGATCAGCTCATTGTTAGCCAGGTAAGAGATGGAGACAGAAATCCAGAGAGCTTTCTTGTTAGGCTATAAATGAAATAGTTGTTTAGCAATTACTCTAAGACAGTAAATCTCTGTCTATGAACCCTCTTACAGATAAAATCTAAACTTGGTTTGCCCTCCTCATACAACACACATGCATATGCATACCGGCTGCTACATAGCCCATCGATATTTTATTCACATCACACTCCGAGGAGCTCACTGACTGGAATTCAATAGAAACTGTTCTCTGTGTGAAAGTAATTTCAGAAAGTAATCTAGTTTATGGAAATGAAAGGCATCAAAACACAAAAAAACACTGTTTCTGTACAAGTGCTTTGCTTCAAATATTTGACATGGAAATTTATATAATCCCTTTGGGGCACATGGGTTTCACGAGTGTTAACATCTTTTGAAATGAATTTCACAAATGTTTATTTGGAATACCAGGCATACAAATAATTTAGAATATCAAGGCATCTTGTTGAATCAGTCTTAATGATACAGATCTCCGATGGTTGTGAAGGTTAAAAGGTATGAATTTTAATTGGGTATGCAGAAGATGTCATTTTCAATCATTGTACTGCAGGCAGAGGATAATATCACTTTCAAATTCTAAGCTTTCCGATACATCCGGCTTGACTTTCTCTGTTACTTAAAGAATGAAATGCAAACATTTTTCACATTTTATTTAAGTGTGTGAGGAATGTATTAAATGCAGAAGTGGGCTTTGGACAAAGGCCTTTGACTTTTACCATCTGTCTTTCTCTAGCTAGGTTTGTACCTGACCCCTTTCACTGCAGTATTTGAGCACCTCACCAACATGAAAGAATTTATCCTCACGTACCCCTGTCAGATAGGGACATGCCATTATCCCCTTTTGACAGAGAAATTAAGTGACTTGTCCAAGATCACACAGGAAATCTGTGGCAGAGGCAGGAATTGAATCCAAGTCCAGTGCCTTAACTTCACAAGCAACCTTCCACTGCATTGGAAGCACTGGCCCCAGCCTGGTTTAGGCCACAAATAAAACTAGTTTGATAGACACAGGGTAGTCCTTAATTAATCATTCCTCCTCGGTGCAAGGATTAAATTGTGTACAGTAAATTGGGCCTACAGCCACACACTAAGGACAACAAGAAATATTGGATAGCTACCTATTCAGTGAACTCCATCCATCCCGTGCGCTGAGAGAGGGAGAGGCCCTGTGGAAAAAATTGTATGTGATCATGTAATTAAAGACTGTATCATAATGCATATGCACAGGGACGTCAAATTAAGATTGCACAGGAAACCTGACTACTGACATTTCCGAACTTTTGAGCGCTTGCCTTTGCAACTGTAACGTTCTTTTAATGTAAAAAGTAACAAAGAGTCCTGTGGCACCTTAAAGACTAAGGCTACATCTACACTACCCGCCGGATCGGCGGGTAGCGATCGAATTATCGGGAATCGATTTATCGCGTGTAGTGTAGACGCGATAAATCGATCCCCGATCGCTCTCCCATCGGCTGCTGAACTCCAGCAGTGCGAAAGGAGGAAGCAAAGTCGACAGGTGAGCCGCGGCCGTCGATCCAGCGCTGTATTTTTAATTCGATCTAAGTTACGTTGACTTCAGCTACGCTATTCTCGTAGCTGAAGTTGCGTATCTTAGATTGATCCCCCCCCCTAGTGTGGACCAGGCCTAACAGATGTATTGGAGCATAAGCTTTCATGGGTAACATCCTGTTTGGCTGGCTCACTAGGGGCCAGCTCAGTGGTTTGAGTATTGGCCTGCTAAACTCAAGGTTGTGAGTTCAATCCTTGAAGGGGCCACTTAGGGATCCTGGGCAAAATCAGTACTTGGTCCTGCTAGTGAAGGCAGGGGGCTGGACTCCATGATCTTTTAATGTAATTTCCTAAGTTGACTAAAAAGCAAAAAAAGACAGTTACCTTTTCCATAACTGGTGTTCTTCGAGATGTGTTGCTCATGTCCATTCCATTGTAGGTGTGTGTACTTGCCACGTGCACTGGTGCCCGAAGTTTTCCCCTCAGCCGTATCCATAGGGGACCAGCTCCGGCACCCCCTGGAGTGGTGCCCGCATGGCGCAGTATAAGGTGGCGCTGCCAGCTCCCCCTACCCTCAGTTTCTTCTTGCCGGAAACTCCGACAGTGGGGAAGGAGGGCGGGTTGTGGAATGGACATGAGCAACACATCTCGAAGAACACCAGTTACAGAAGAAGTAACTGTCTTTTCTTCTTCGAGTGCTTGCTCATGTCCATTCCACATTAGATGACTCCCAAGCAGTACTCCTGGAGGTGGATAGGAGTTCACGGACGTGTAGATTGCAACACAGCTCTGCTGAACCCAGCATTGTCCCTGGCCTGCTGAGTGATGGCTTAATGAGAGGTAAATGTGTGGACAGAGGACCACATTGCAGCTCTACAGATGTCCTGGATAGGGATGTGTGCCAGGAAGGCCGCCAAAGACACCTGAGCTCTCGTCGAGTGGGCTCTGACAATCGGTGGCGGCGGAACCCCCACCTGGTCGTAAACAGGTCCTTATGCATGAGGTGATCCAATTGGAAATCCTCTGCGAGGACACCGGATGACCCTTCATCCTATCCGCTGTAGCGATGAAGAGTTGAGTTGATTTACGGACAGCGTTGGTACATTCTAAGTAAAAAGCCAAGGCCCTCCAGATGTCCAGGCCTGAAGACACCTCTCTTCACTGGTCTTGTGCGGTTGGGACAGAACACCGGGAGGAAGATGTCCTGGTTCATATGGAAGGTGGAGACCACCTTTGGCAGGAAGGCCGGGTGGGGCCGCAACTGAACCGTATCTTTGTAGAAGACCGTGTATGGCAGTTCTGAGGTCAAGGCTTTAATTTCCAAGACCCGTCTCGCCGATGTCACCGCCACCAGGAACGTGACTTTCCATGACAGATGGGAAAGGGAGCAGGACCTCAGCGGTTCAAAGGGCAGGTCAGCGAGCTTAGAGAGAACCAAGTTAAGATCCCACTGTGGGATGGGAGCCTGCACCTGCGGGAAGAGTCTCTCCAGCCCTCTCAAGAATCTGATTGTCATGTCATGGGAGAACACCGTCTGTCCTTGGATTGGCAGGTGAAAAGCAGAGATGGCCGCAAGATGCACTCTAATGGAAGAGTGTGCCAGGCCCTGGTTCCTCAAATGGAGCAGGTAGCCCAGGACAGCCTGTATGTGAGGGAGAGATGCCCCGTTCGGACGCCCAGAGGGAAAACCTAGTCCGCTTAGCCAGGTAAGTCAGTCTAGTTGAGGGCTTCCTACTTTCCAGGAGGACCTGTTGGACTCCTTCCAACCAGGTCCGCTCCTCCGGGTTCAGCCACGCAGCATCCATGGGAGGGGATAATAGAAGCCAGAGAGACCATGCAGAACTTTAGCTTCTGTAGGTACTTGTTGTAGTCTCGCAGGTCCAGGATGGGCTGCAGACCGCCCTTGGCCTTTGGGATTAAAAAGTACCTGGAATACCTGTACTCGAGAGGAACTTCCTCCACCGCACCCAGCTGTAGTAACCCCTTTACCTCCTGTATGAGGAGACTCTCGTGAGAGGGGTCCCTGAAGAGGGATGGGGAAGGCGGGTGAGAACGGGGGATAGAAAGGAACTGGATAATATAATCCCGTTCCACTGTGCTAAGGACCCAGCGGTCCAAAGTTATAGCGGTCCACACCGGGAGGAAAAGGGAAAGGTGGTCAGAGAACACTGGGAAAGATGGATCCAGGGAATAGTCTGGTAGGTCGCCCTCGGGTGCACTCTCAAAACGACCGTTTGGCTCCCAGCTTATTACGGGTCAAGTCTGACTGGGCTTAGGGTGAAGGCGGGCGGCTCAGGCAGTGCTTGTAACCCTTGGCTCATTTATGGGGCTGGTCCTGCCGAGGCTGGCTCCCCTGGTCCTGAGGCTGCTGAGGTTTGAACTGCTTACGCACCGGGGCTGGAACGTAGAGACCCAGGGTTTCCAGGGTGGTCCGGGATTCCTTGAGGCCATGCAACTTGCTGTCTGTTTGCGCCACAAATAGGGCCCCACCATCAAAGGGCAGGTCCTGCAATGACTGATGGGCCTCAGTGGACAACCCAGAGCAAAGCAGCCAAGAGACTCGCCACATGGAGATAGCGGAAGCCATGGTGCGGGCAGCAGCAGCAGCAGCATCCAGTGCTGCCTGGAGGGCTGCCCTGGCCACAGTCTGTCCTCATCGAGGATCGCTCGTAACTCCTTCTTGGAAGCTTCAGGGAGCAACCCTTCGAACTTGGCCATGGCTAGCCACATATTGAAGTCATATCGGCCAAGGAGGGCTTGGTGGTTGGCCACTCTCAGCTGAAGGCTGGAAAACGAATAAACCTTACGTCCACAGAGATCCAGCCTCCTCGAGTCTTTATTTTTGGGGGTGGCCCTGGGTTGTCCTTGCCTCTCCTTGTGGTTGACCGCCTCAACCACAAGGGAATTATGGGCTGGGTGGGAGTATAAGTACTCATGCTCTTTGATTGGCACGAAGTACTTGATGTGACAGGTTGGATCACAGAAACCCCCTTGGGGCTGCCAACTGATGTGCCAAGACTACTTCTGTCCCTGGTTTCTCTGCCAGCTTGGGACTCCAGCACCCTGTCTTGCTGAGCCAGATACACCCGTCTGCTCCAACACAGACCCAGTGTCTGAACCACATGCCCCAAAGCTGCAGACTTAACTGAAAGCAGGTTGAGAACTGTTCCTTTCGCTAACACTCAGATGCTCAACTCCCAATGGGGTCCAAACCCCAAATAAATCCGTTTTACCCTGTTTAAAGCTCACAGGAAGGCCTGCCTGCAAACAGAGCCATCCAGTCAATTGTCCTGGTTGATGGGAGCCATCAAGATTCCAAACCACCATTAATGGCCCACACTTTGCATATTAACAAAAGGTCCTCAGAGTTATATTTCATATTTCTAGTTTCAGATACAAGAGTGATACATTTATACACATAGGATGACCACACTCAGTAGATTATAAGCTTTGTAATGATACCTTACAAGAGACCTTTTGCATGAAGAATATTTTAGTTACATTATATTCACACTCATCAGCATACTTTCATAAAATCATATAGAGTGCAACATCACACTTGCGTTTGGCCCTTTTAGAGATGGGGGCCAGGGAAGAGGGGGTCAGCCACAGGGCATTAGTGATTCTGGAGACCCCTTCATGAAGGGGTAGAACCACCCTGGCTGGAGCAGAGGAGCAGAGGACGTCAAACAGAGAGTCTGAGGGCTCTTCCAATTCCTCTGCCTGAAGCCCCAGGTTAGAAGCGACCCTCTTCACAAGTTCCTGGTGCGCTTTGGCATCATCCTGAGGAACTGGGCGAGGAGGCCCCATGATAGCCTCGTCTGGTGATGACGAGGATGATGCCGGTGCTGCGGGAACCTCCACGTACATTGGTGGCCCAGCAGCTTTCTCCCTTGGGTTCTCCTGGACCTGCGGGGTCTTACCCCCCATAGCCTCGAGCACCGGAGGGGGACGGGATACCGAGGCCACTGGCCTCTCCGAGGCCCCCAGCACCGATCAGGCAGCCTGGGAAAGTTGAGTTCTATGGATACCAAAGGGTTCTATGGATACCATGGCGCCGGCCTCTGCGCTTGGGGCCGTGGGACAGGTTTCGGTGCCGATAATGTAGTCAGCACTGCCGGTACCGGGGCTTGTCCCGCAGGCAGGGAACCTTGCTCCGAGCCGGAGCTACCAGTGGAGGGGTTGGTCCTGGGCGACCAGGATCAGGCTGAGTGGTGGCTCGTGTCCAACCAGTGCTGGTCGCTGCATCCCGAAGCTGACCTGTCCAAGCAAGGCTGTCTTGGTCAGGCTCTTGGGGACCGACGGCATTCAGCGGATTTGCGTCAGATACCTGGCAATCCACACCTCATGCTACTCGACCGGTACCAGGATGTCAAACGGGACTGGGAGCTACTACGGGCCAGTTGCCAGGAGGATCGTCCTGAGTAGGGCGACCTCCGTTTTGGAGACAGGCGATGACGGCCCGGTGGCCGGCAGTCTCTGGGGTCCGATCGGTGCCGGGATCGGTATTGGGCCCTTGGAGATGGTTGGGGCCGGTCCTGAAGTTCTTGCCAGGTGGTACGTGCCTCAGAGGGTCTGCACCAATCTATCAGTGAGGTACACCTCGAGTCCCTCGATCAGTGCCCCCGGTGCGGGGACCAAAGAGGGCTCCACTGAGCCTGCCTCTCCCGCCTTGAGGCGTGACAGCTTTGGGCGGGCGAATGCTGGCAGGACGTCCCTCTCGATGGGGATCAGTACCGCTGAGGTGGGAACACACGCATAGGTCCCAACACGGGTTTTCCCCAAGACCGGGGTACCACGGGAACCGGTGTGGGCGACACCGGGAGAGTCAGGATCTCTTGAGCTGCTCGAAGAGCTTCGGGCATCAACGGCACCTGAAGCTAGCTAGGGCCTGCACCGCTATCCGGGGTCGCAGGCGAAGCATGGGATGGGCTGCACCGCTCGACTTGAGATGGGGCCCGACTTCCTGAAGGGGATGTTGAGCTGCCCAGCACGGGTCGTGGCTCACCCCCAGCCCTCTCCTGTCCCTTACGGGAGGTAGGAGATCTTCCCCTCCCAGTCTTTTTTGGCTTCTTCCCTGGAGCTGTGGAGGGGGACCGGTGCCGGCTCATGGACGGCGCCGGCAGAGGACTGTGCACAGAGGCCACGGTGCCCAGTGCGGAGTCAGACCACTGCTCCGGTGCCGGAGTGAGTGCCAACTCCATTAGGAGCACTGTCAAATGGATATCGCGCTCCTTCTTCATCCTAGGTTTGAAGGACTTGCAGATACGGCACTTGTCACTTATGTGCCCTTCGCCTAAGCACCTTATGTGGTCTGTGGATCACTGATGGGTATAGGCCATTTGCAGCGATCGCAGGGCTTAAAGCCTGGGCACCGGGCATGCCCCATCCCCGGGCTGAGTCCTGTTTGAGACTAACGAAAAGTTGAGAACTACTACTAAGGGTAACTAAGAAACTACTAACTATATACAACCATATTACAGGTTTTCAAAGTTCACAAGAACAGAAAACGAAACAAAGCTAGCCAAAGCAGCAGATGTTCCAGCACCATCACTGACGGCAAGAAGGAACTGAGGGTGGGGAAAGCTGGTGGTGCCCCTTATACCGTGCCATGTGGGCGCCACTCCAGGGGGCGCCAGAGCTGGTCCCCTACGGATACTGCTGAGGGAAAAACTTCCAACACCGGTGCATGTGGTGAGCACACACACCTAATATGGAATGGACATGAGCAAGCACTGGAAGAAGAAACAAAAAATCCATCATGTGGACCGATACTGAATCCCTACAATATTATCAGAAGGGTTGGAACCTTGAGATCCACTTCACAAACCTCTAGCTCTTGAGCTAATGGAATAGTTGGTAGCAGCAGTAGGCTGTTACCCTCTATGTGGACCTACTACTAGAAGGTGACAAGACACTTTGCGAGTGGGTGTCACAGCAGAGGAATGTTGAGATTCAGGAGTCCTGTGTTCTATTCCAGGTTCTGATGTGGAGTGTGCTCTAGTGGTTACAGATGTGGTTCTTTCCCTGTTCCCCGCACTTGCCCCCTTCTGCCCATGTCCCCTAGCAGGTACCCCTCGTGTGGGGCAGATTGCATCCATGCTGAGCATGCTCAGCCCCACCCCACCTCACAGATTGTTTCTTTGCAGTGCCCCACCTCCACTCCTCACCCTTCTGCATTCCACCCTGCGAGCTTCCTTGGTCTCCTCCTCCAGCAGTGGGAGAATTGAGAGCACAGGATGGAGCGACAGACTCTGCTCTCAGTTCCTGGTGCCACAGTAGCCCCTGTCTGCCAAGAGGTGCAACTGAAGAAAATCCAGTTCATCCCCTGTAGCCCTTGGGGAGGGGTGGAGCATGCTCAGCGTGGATGCAATCTGCAGAGAATTTAGCTGTCAAACTTTAACAAAGCTCTACTTAAAAGCTCTTATGCAAAGCTCATAACTTGGGCAAATATGGGTAGGTTTCTACAAGGATGCGAAAAGCACCTCGCTGACACAAAGGCGACCCCTCTACCAAATTTCAAGTCCCTGCACTCCAAAGCATGGAGGTGCTAGAGCTTGTCAGCAAAACAGTAGCAAGAATTTTTAAACATATTTTCCCCTAGCTTTGTTCTGAGCAACAGCAGAACTCTCTTAGCTGAAACTCTAAATAAATACATATATAAATAAATAAAAATAACTCAGCCAGAGGCAGACACTGAGCATGGACAAGGTTGGGAAAGTTAAAAGCAACTGAAAACAGGGTCTTATAATGGAAAGTGTTAGAAAACCTTAGCTATAGGTGGTGCTATTTTGCTCATAATGAGCCTGATTCTGATTTCAAGTACACTGGTGTTAGTCAGGAATATCTCTACCAAAGTCAAGGCGGTTACACACACTGTGAAACCAGCACGAGATTTGAGTCAGGCCCAAGTTTGGCAGGAGACAGGTTGGTCACAAAGTTCCCTTTTGACTTCCTTCTTCAGTTTCCCAGTTGTTATTCCCCACTCCCACCCCCTCATTTACCTAGGCATTCATACCATGGTATGTGAGCACACACACCCACTCCCCAATTCTGAAACTCCCCTCTCATTAAGGCAGCCAGCAAGTAACACAAAGGCCTCTGTTTTGCTTCAGTCCCTTTTATGAATAGGTGGAACGAATGATCAGCAGAGGAAGCAGGAAGGGAAGCTGTCCAAAAAGGGGCATCAGTTTTCCTCAGGGAAAGGCTTTTCAAATCCATGCTTGTACTTTCCCGTCCCCATCTAACACCGTCATTCCGCCCTGCACTATTACTATCACGACAATGGAGTCTACCTAGCAATTAAATATTAAGCTTCACTTTTCAAAGCTGCTGAAAGGATCTGGAGACCCAATTCCCCCAAAATCTCATCCTTCATGTATACTGATGTTTTCTTTTCTCACCTCTTGGTTCAGCTAGGCCAGCTCTGGCCCCTAGAAACTATAAACCCACTGGGCAAGCTGCAAAAGTAGATTCATTAGCAGTACAGCAATAGCAGCATCTCTTGGGAGAAACAGGCATGCAGCAGGTCTGAAGATCATTTCAGGTAAAGGTGGAGGACTTGTCATGTATGGAGGCACACCACAAACAGAGCCTCAACGGTTACATAGCATCAAAGTGAATGGGCTGCAAGGGGTTTATTCACCACTAACTCAGCAAGCCATGCTATGAGACAAGCTTCTATTGCAGGGCTGGGGGAGTTACGATTGCAGTTCCTAGAAGTTGTGTGCATCATTTATTCCTCGAGTCCAGTGATAAAAATGCATCCCTCCCCTCCCTCCCGTGAGATAGCAACCTGACTCACCCATCAGAAGAACCCAGATGCTGTGAATAGATTTAAATAAGGTTTGGGTATACTGGTGACTATAACATTTGCCGTTATGGAAGGTAAGCTAAAATAAGGGTAATCAAAGCTCTTGCTTCAGGGTGTAAACTGATCCTCCACAGACAGCATTGCCGCATAAGTTATCGGGGAGGGAATGTTTGTCTTCTCCTGAAGTATCAAGTACTGGCCACTGCCCGAGGCAGAATATTGGGCTAAATGGTTCAATTTTCTGATCTGGCATGTTAAATTCTATCCACATAGGACCTGTGTGTGTGTGTGTGTGAGAGAGAAGAGTTTTAAATAAAAGTAACAACTTGTTAATATGGAAAAAAAAAATCTTTCCCCAGGAATGGTTCTTTAAGAAGTTTTCCAAGAAGATTGCACTGTTTTATGTAATGTATTTGGGGGAGAGGGGGCACACAGGCTGTTTTGTTTTGTTTGAACGGAACACAGAATGTCCTTCAAGAGATCGGTTCCCACATCCATTCCGGTTTCCATTATATTTCACTTTTTGGAGCACAGAAAGTTAATTTGTCTAACTGTCTACTGGCTTTCCAGGTACATTCAGTTCTGATTAATCCAAATCCATCGGTAAACTCAATTTTACTTCAGATTAAAAAAGATTCAAATTAACAACTGAGTGATAGCCGGAAACTGTAAGAGACTGCTTGCGTCTTGTGCAGGGTTACTTCACAAATCCTTCCGACACACAGGCAATATCATTATTCTATGTATTTCTACGGTGCCCGACACTGACGTACAACCTCAGTCATTATTTATTTGCGGCTATGCCCATGATATGCTAATGTAAAAGGGACGGTCCTTGCCCTAAGGAGCTCACAGTCTAAGGACAGACTGTTAGGGAGACAGGTTAAGGGAATGAGAACAACAAATAGTGGATTTTTATACATCAGCTATTTTCACTGTAGGCAGCACTGGAGAAGAGGGTGTCAGAGGCGGCTTTAATGTGGACATGGCTGGGGCCTTCAGGATAAGCACAGGGAGATGGTACCGCGCACAGGGGGATGTGTGGAGAAATGCACGGAGGTGATGGCACGGACAAGCAGGGGAACAAGGATGGGGTCAATGTCAGAGAGGGGGTGAGGTCACAATGCCAGGCTCAGCATTGGACGATAGGTAGGGAGGGTCAGAGTTATATGGAGACGTGAAGGCAGTGAGGAGCCCACATGCGATGGCCTCAGTTACCCAAATCTCACTTATCTGAGATCCCCAGGGACCCAAAATAGGCTCACGTTGGCCAATATCTGTTAATACAACCATGTAACGCTCCTCCAGCATTGAACTGGTCCAGTATCTCCAGTGACATCCACCCAGTCACGGCTGGATGTGGATTTGTCTCATTGCTGGGGGTTGTTGGGATTCCCCCCATGTGCTCGTCTGGAACACGAATACACACACACACACACACACACACACATACACGCTGCATGGAAACCATTCAGGTTTATGACGATGATTACTGGCCCGCAAAGGATTTTGCACAAACATCGAAGCCCCAGATTGGAGGGTTTGGGGATTTTTTTCTTCCCATTTTGTAAAAAAGCAAAACTTACCCAGCACACTCAGAGCAATCTCCTCCCCCAACTACTTACCCTGCAGTAGCAGGGCCTCTCAAATCGAGTGGAGGGGGCCTGGTTTCACTTGCTGATGCAGGGTCTTTCCCCTTTAGGGAGAAGCTTGACGTGTCTGCTGTCTCCTCCCACTTCAGTGGAGACTTCAGCCAGCAGACATCACATCACAAACCTCCTTTCCCATCTGAAAGGGGGGGGCCTTGGGAGAAACCCACATGCCCTCTTCACTCTCTGCAGGCAAGAGAGATACTATCGCGGTCTCAGCCTTGCAAAGCTGTGACAGATACACCGGGGGTTTTGCTGGCCACCTCCAGAGCTAAAAGCATTCATGGCATCAGTGTGAGCTAAAGAGCCATGCTCCCCTAGATAAGGCTGTAATAAGCTCATATCCTCTGCGGATTGGGCACAGAGGGGGACCTGCACCACACGCTCACCAGTGCTTTACAAAGGCAATTTGGGGTTTCCTTCATAATATACACCCCAGAACACACGGCTTGCTTGTAGTTCACAAGATCCCCTAGCCTCCATCCCTGGGAAATTAGAGGCTGCCATGTGAAGAGGAAACTTTCAGACTGTGTGGACTGAGGCAAGTGGGTGTTGGGTACTGCTGGGCTAGGAGGAGCCAACACACCCAACCCCCATAAACAAAGGGGGAGAAAGTTTTCCCACAGGCCTGGAGCTGGAAGGAAGCTCCTATGAAGATCCATCACAGAAGGCAGAGGGAGTTGGAGGAAGAGACAGAGTCCTGTGCTAGGAGGGATGAGGTCAAGGAGATTGGAGCCACCGTAGGCTCTGGGAAGCACCCACATTTTGGGGTGATTATCCAAGTCCAAGGCAATTTTCGGAAGTTCATCCTTCACTAATACATGTGGCCTTTTGCTTCGCACAATACAGGTGTTTTCTGGAAATTGTCACAGCCTGGGTCAAATGATCATTGCCATCATCACAGTCTTTCTAGACCTGTGTTTCTTTGGAGCTGGGTTACAGGCAGTTTTGATTTCTATGGATCCACGGGAAGCCAAGACATCCATTTCCTTTTAGCGCACTACAAACTCCCAACTAAACAAGGTTGGGAAGAGCCCAGATTTTACCCTTTTATCTTCATGTGTTTGCATGTAACATTCGATGCACTTGTTTAAATAAATGCATAAGCAGCACTCTTGAAACAACTGAATGCCAGCAGCCCAGCACTCACCAACAACCCTACTCCCCCACCCCAGCATTCTTAGTCCAACACTACACCCCCAAGCCAGTGTGCACAGAGCAAACCTATGATGCCAATCTAGCATGCTCAGTCCTGTAGTCATAGGCAGCCCTATGACACCATTCTGGCATGCTCTGTCCTGCAGTCACAAGATGCCAAAATCAGGGTGCTCAGACATTACGTTGCCAATCCAGCATGCTCCTTCATGGCAACCCTCAGCGCCAATCCAGGGTGGGCACGCAAGGGACAGCTAATATATCCTCACAGAAACCTATTTCGGGTTCCATCTTCCAAAGGTTTATTTTCTGAGGGAGAAAAGGGAAGGGAACGTTTCCAACTCTGACACTGTCTGCTTAAAGAAAAACTTCACTCTGTTTTTCCCCCTCCAAAAAAATGGATCAAAGCTATTGTTCCAGCAGAATACTTGACTAATGGTTTCACAGGTTTGACTTCCTTCTGTGTTATTGATGATCCGCATCTGGCCCCCATCCCTGCAGTATCTGAGCATCCCACAATCTTTAATATCTTTCTCCTGTCAACACCCGTTAGGGCAGTACGGCCACCCCCATTTTAGAGGCAGGGAACTGAGTCACACAAAGGCTAAGCAACTTGGCCAAGATCTCACAGGAAGTCTATGGTGGAAAAGGGAAGTGAACCCAGATCTCCCAAGACCCACGCTAGAGCCCTAACCATCCTTCCTCTTTATAAAACATCTCTATTGTCTACTAATAATGTATCTATTCTCAGGCAGCCAATTCCCAATGTTTCTCTTTCATGAGAGAATTCACACTGGAAAAGAATAGAATCACCAGGAGGCCGATAGCTGTTCAAATTCCTCACAAGAAGACAATGATTAATTACCAAACTCCATTTGATTGTTGACTTTGTTTCTTTCCTTGCTATTTTAGGTATACACTTTTTCAAATTCAAACACACTTTCCTTCCTGTTTATATATTCATGTCTGTCTGATATCACTCTTGCATTGCAATCAACATTCCTTTATTCTTTATAATTTGAATACCAGTTTGTGCGAACACTAGTAAAAAGATCGTATCTGCAGCTTTTCATTCTGCACACACACACACACACACACAAACCACAACAACCCTAACCAGCATTAAGTGGATTGTTTGCAAAATCATTTTTGGTCTAAAATGTAATCAACTATATTGGATGTAATGTTTGTATGTTGAAAATAATATAAAAAATAGGGTTTGGGGCCTCCTATTTCCATAAAAAAATATTTTATGGCATTTATAAATATTAGTATGGAATACTAGTCAAGAACAATGCATAACAGTAATGAGAATCACAAAATCCCATCATATTTGACACTGTCATATCACCAGCTTAAGGATTAGAAGGTGAATTTTACAGTTAAAAATATTGCTTCCCAATAATAACAATAAAATCAGAATAAAAAAAACCCAGCTCCTTGTTGCATTATATATTCCTGATGGTTTAACTTCTTATTCTGGAGTTTACAGGATCATTGCTTTGAATGCATGTTTTTTGGATGGCTCGTTAAAGAGCTAACCTGAGAATGAGGAGGGAGGTTTTCTTATCTGTTTTCATTCTTGCTTGGCCTAGGCTTTGTTCCCTGCTAACCCCTGACACTGACAGAGTCTAAGGCCTATCAAGTACTGCCCTCATTTCAGCAGGTTTTTTATATATACACGGAAGCTTCGTTTTGAATGATAGAGTTACCCCAGGTGTCAGTTTTCGCTACTATTTCTAAATACATCTGGTTAAGGGGGGAAAAAAGCAGCAATTTCATTGAAAATCCAAGCTATTGCGATCTAATCGCTGCTTAAGCTGTGGCTTTATTCAAATCTGGATCACCAATAGGGCTTGAGATGTAAATGAAGTGCAAAGAGAAATAAAGCAAGAAAAAACCATGATAGCCCCTTCCTCCAGCCATTTGATTCCCAAGTCCTTATCAGTCAATTAATGCATACTAAAACTTCAGTGGCAGCATCAGTTTAATAGACCTAATAGCTGCAGCAAGCCCCAAGCATTAGCTAAACAAAACACACTTTCAGCAGCCTTAATACGAGACTGAAAAAAGGTCAAAATAGACAGGCTTTACCGAATAAATCCCGAAGATCCATTCTAATTTCCACTCAAGGATCTCTTAAGCAGTTCTTGGATGCTCTTTATGATACTTTGATCCACACATAGTTTCATTAAAACTTTGTGGCTTGGTATTTTTAAACCTGATAGCTTCGCTAAACTAGTTCTCAAAATGTTAGCTAAGCCGCTATGCATAAAACTACTTTACTGTCATGGTGTCTTCTAATATCACCTAAGCGCAGGCTGTTGCAATTTTGAAAATGAACCTTCTCTACATGCACTAGATCTCAATTTGGGAATTTTTGCTCTTGCATTTGAAGGGTGGCTGACATTATAAAGGAAAGGTGCTGTCTTCCCCCACCCCCCTCCCTGCTCCTGAAATCTAACACTAAAATTATCTGCTGTACCTTATTTGTTCTGGAAGCAAGTTACACAGAACTTTTATCCACTGTGGTTTCCAATTTCAGGATTAACATTAGATGCCAAAAACTGCCTAGGAAAAAAAAAAAAGTAAATGGTGGTTTGAAATCCAGTTTAATGATGGCAGTATGAACTGCCTAAAGTCCAAAGAAAACAAAAGGTACTTTCCCACCCCTAAAATCAGGGCATGTTAATAAATCTAGTTTCACTGCCACGGATAAAAATCTTCTTCCCAGAGAATTCCCTTTGCTCCCAGGAAAACACATGCAACTTTGGGGGAAGGTGACAATTTTCTCTTCCTTCTAGAGCAAGCAGAAGGCTTGATTTCTTTAGAAGCTTTTGTGGCCAGTTTGCATTAGAGCAGTTAAGAGAATTACAGCAAAAGGATTTCCAAAGAGGCTGAGCTTAATTTTCAAGAGAAAAAATAAACAAAGGATTTACAAAAAAAACCCTAACGCTGCTCCCATTGGAGTTAATAGTAAAACTCCCATTGGCTTCAGTGGGGCCATTGATTTCAATAGGAGCAGAGTTTGGGCTTCGGAAAAATCCCATCCCAAAGTAGTGATGTAGCTTGCCTGCTGTTCCAGTTAGGTAGGTAGGTGACCACCACAGGTCGAGCAGTGTAGCAGACATTTGAGATCAGACTTTGGGCTTGTCTACAAAGGGAAAGTTAATCTGAATTAACTAAAGGTGTGAATTTGAAGTGGATTAGTTAAACCAGATTAAATCCCTGTGTGAACACCCTCATTCAGAATTAAAGTGGCTTAATTAAATTTAGGGTATGTCTACACTGGAAACTTCAAAGCGCTGCCACGGGAACGCTCCCGCATGTTAGATCTCTCCCAGCGCTCCTGGTAATCCACCTCCATAAAGCCTGTCTACACTGGCGCTTTAAAGCACTCAGACTTGCTGTGCTCAGGGGGCGTGATTTTTCACACCTCTGAGCCAGCAAGTTAGAGCGCTATAAAATGTAAGTGTAGACAAGCCCTTAGTTTAATTCACTTGGAAGACAAACTGAAGTAAGGCCACTTTAATTCTGAATGAGGGTGTTCACACAAGGGTTTTATGCAGTTTAATCAATCCACTTCAAATTCACTCCTTTAGTTAATTCAGATTAATTTTCCTGGATGTGCCATGTAGACAAGCCCTTACATTCCAATAGTTGCACTAGCAAAGGCCCGCTTACTGATACAACTATTTCAGCTAGAGGTGTGATTTTTTTTTTTAAACTAAAGTACTCCACCAACAGGCTCTGAATCACCAGGATCCTGCTTCCGTAATTCAGATCAATGAAGAAACCCTGGAGAATGTCGAGAACTTCCTTTACCTCGACAGCTATCTGTCACAGAAAGTCCTGTACATACAGCTGTACTAGTATAAAGCAGTGCAGTGAGGTGGAGTGGCCTCCCTCCAGATTTAAGAGCGAGGGACCACTACACTCTGCCTGGTGGGCGGAGCCAAACCCACCCCACCGCCCTTGCCGGAAGTACCGGGGCAGGGCAGGAAGTATAAAGGGAGGACCCAGCAGCTCAGTTGAGTGGGAGCCAGGGAAGGAAACAAACATCTCCAGCCTGCTGCAGAACTCCGGAGCTGAACCTGCACAGAGGTCAGCGAGTTTCAGAGGATCCCCATTGACCCAGTGGCGGAACCATTTGCCACTGTTAGGGCCCCGGGGCTGGGACTTGGTGGAGTAGAGTGGGCCTGGGTCCCCCTGCCGCCAACCCCACCCTGGGTGTGGTGGCCTATTCATCCCTAGACCAGAAAGCCTGTGCATTGCTTGTGGTTCACTCCAGCCAACAGGCTGTGGGCTCCAGACTGTTTGTTTGTGGGCTACTTTAGCCAGGAGGCTTAGGCTAAAGACTGCTCCCTGCTTTGCCCCACCCAGAGGGCCAGAGCTTCCCTTGCAGACAGTTAATTGCTGTCGGCCCCAGCCAGGAGGCTGTGGGCTAAAGACTGCTCCCTGCTCTGCCCTGCCTGAGGGGGCTAGAGTTCGAGACTCTTAATGGTTGTTTGCCCCTGCTAGGAGGCTACAAGCTATAGACTGCTTTCTGCTGGGCTCCACCGGCAGGACCCAAGCCTGACGAAGTGAGGCGGAGCGGCCTCCCTCCCCACTTGAGAGCGAGGGACCACCACAAGCACCTTTATACAGAGAGAGACAAGCAAAACAAGCTATACCAGTAAAAGCACGGTTTTGCCAGGATGTGTCTACACTAGGGGCGTCTGCTGGAACAGCTTTCTCAGGCTATGTCTACACTAGAGACCGATGCAGCTGCACCGCTGTCAAATCTCTTGTGTAGCCGCTCGATGCCGACGGAAACGAGCGCGCCTGTCAGCATAATTAAACCACCCCCAACGAGCGGTGGTAGCCACGGCGACGAGAGAAGCTCTCCCACCAACATAGCACTGTGTACGCTACCACTTAGGCTGGCAACACTTATGTTGCTCAGGGGTGGGTGTGTTTTTTTACACCCCTGAGGGACATAGGTTTTGCTGACATAAGTGGTAATGTCAACATGGCCTCAGCCAGGCGTGGGAAGAGGTGTGATCCATCACTGACCTAGCGGCAGAAGCCCTTGGTGTAGACGCAGTTACACTGGCACAACTGTGCTTTTACCAGTGTAGCTTATTTTGCTCAGGAGCTGGGGGTGGGCAGGTGGCTGTATTATACTGGTACAAACCCCAGCTTTGCCNGTTTGCTTTTTTGACCGCCTCGGCACACTGCGTGGACATCTTTAGAGAACTATCCACAATGCACTGGTAAAGATATAGGCTTAGTCCACACACACTGGAGTGATACTATAACAGTATAGCTAAACTGATACAACTTCCCAGTGTAGACAAGACCCGAGTCCCAATCCAATGCTGTAATCACTAGACCATGCTTCTGGCTAACACAATAGCAACAACAATAGAAATAAAAGCGAAGAAACCAATGTAATAAGCCTGCAGAGACCATAAAAGTGTGAAGCATTCATAGGCTTGGGGGAATCGCAGTCCACTTTGCTACCTCTAGCAAGGCTAGCTTCTGATTATGTTGATGAGAAAAACTGTAAACAAAACCACCATTCTCTGCTAATTAATTCCCTTCAAAGCACTCTACAAATCTTTAATTACGCGGGTTGAAAAGCAGCAGTTACCCTATCAGAGCTGATCCGCTCGGCTCCCTCTTCACCAAACCCCGCCACCTGACAGAAACATTTTGTTGTTTTCACTGCTTCACACACCTAAGATGGGTTTGCAGTAAATCCTGTCAACTAAACGCCTGACAAAAGTGCTCTGATGTCAGGTATAAAGAATGCCACCTACAGCTTAATGTCTGGAAAAAAAATAAATTCTGAGTGCTTCAAACAATGAACGTTTTTGTCCTCTTAATGCCCAGTATGCAATCGAGTGGAAATGCTACTTCCATCCGTAATCTACAAATGAAATTAAAGTTGTTGAAAGACACATGATAAACCAGGATCCTTTGTTTCTTACAGAAGAGGAAAAATTGAAACCACTAAATATTTTAGCAGATTTACTAAATTTCCAATTAAATCTGGAATTATTCAGAGCACCTCTCTCTCTCTCTCTCACACACACACACACGCATGCACATACAGACATATTTCCTATTTGAATAAAGTATGTGAAACGTGAAGTGCCCAACGTAGCAGGAAGATTTATGAAGTGGATTCTATGATCTTTCGTATTAGCACCGGGCCAGCCTTGTGGAATAGCAGCAGCATTTTGAAGTGCTACATGGGGATCCCTGGGCCCACGCAGGTGGAAGCAGACAGTAGTAACACAATTCAGTCTGTCTTGGGGGAGGGAGCCAGATATGCTAGGCAAGAGCACCCTCTGCCAGCTGGCATGAAGGGCTGGCTGGAGTAACATGCGCCCCCCTCGACAGAGGAAAGGTCACGGGAAGCAGCTTACAAAAGACAGACGAGATGAGGACCAAAATCAGGAACAAGATTAGATATCGGTGATTTAAACACGGGAGCAGTAGAACAATGCCCAGCACTGTCTCCGGCTTTCTCGTCTTTCCTAGTCCTTTGCCTTTCAAGCGACAGTCCGTGCTGTCCTGCAGAGCCTCATTCGTGTAAAATTCAAGATGATCTGCACTCCCTGTCTCCGGCGTATGCTGCTGTTTTGGTCCTAAATGCATCCGCAGAGTCAGGTGTCGGCACACCTTTGGAGCTGGTACAAAGAGTGCGCGCTGCCAGCTCACAAACTGGTTGGTATTTCACAAAATAACAGGACTGGCTGCCTGCTCAATGTTGGCATCACCGTTCAGTGCCACCTCTGCCAGATGGCAGCGTTCAGAAGGAAGCCGTCAGCAGTGGTGCTGGTGCACATGCAGAGGGATCATGGGTCTGATCCTGCTCCCATTTGAAATCCAGAAGGCGATTTGACCCTGGTCTTTGTGGGAGATGGAGCAGGCCCTTAATATTTGGTTGGCTGCTAGAGAGAAGACAGGGATTTCCCCATCTCAGTGACACCACAATGAGGGTCCCTGCATGGATCCTTTTGGCACTGGGTCCCAGCTTATAGGCCTACGTCATAGTTCACCATGTAGCATGAGCAGACTTTGACCTGGGGCACCTTGCACCACATTTTAAACCAGAAGAATTGCAACACAGAAAGTGCTCACATCGAAGACAACCAGCCAGATGCTGCAATGGCTGCAAACTGGGGAGAGGGAATGCACAAGTGAAGAAGGGAAAGATACAGCCCCAAGCGAGTAGCAGCACTACACCTCAGACTGCTTACACGTCTGTGCATTTCTCTTCCCCGGCAACCATCCAGGAGCTACAGGGCTTCCCCAACATGGTCATCGCATGTTAGAGTCTGGGGTCATGACTGAGTATAAAGAGGCCTACCCCTGGCCTCCACCACCTCCTCTTTCACGGCCTATGTTGTGGCACAAACAAGCTGTGGGTGAAATTCACCCCTTTGCCATGGGCCAACACAAATACAATGCAGCACTCAAGTCTCACTAAGCCCGAACTGAGATGTAAATTGTGCACTTGGCTCGCTGCACAGGGTGGATTTCATCTGTGGTCAGTGCTGGGGCATGGGTATCTGCGCACCATGCAGACAGACATTTGTACAAGGTGAGGATGGACCAATCTGCCCGTGCAGTCACTACTCCTGCTGTGCTACACCAAGCTTTTTTGTTTCGTCTGTGCAGGCTGACTCCGCTTTGGATCTTCTAGCTAGCTATAAAATGGTACTTGTTGCAAATTTTAGTGCAAATGGTGACCTGTGAGCTCCCGAAAGCCCCTGATGAATGAAGGCTGCACATAAAATTTGCTCCTGGCTAGAGCTATTCAATATTTTCCAAAATTTCAATGAAAAGCAAAACAATTTGGGGGGGGGGAGGGTAAATGTTGCCCCCTTTTTGACCCAGCTCATTCTCGGTTTGAGATCTTGACTCCACTGAAGACAATGGAAGCTGTTGCTAGGACTAGGATTTCACCCTTTGTAGTCTTGGTGGGACAAACTCTTGTATGAACATTCCCCACCAATGTTTTGAGCCCTGCTATTCTGCCATTTACCCAACACACATCCCCAAAGTTTCACAGGGCTCTCTCCCAAAGTGGGCATCCCTATCTCAGCAAAACAGTGCGATCAGAGGGACTGATGGGGGATGCCCCACAAGGATTGTGTTTCTCCTCCCCAGCAACCATAGACTACTTGTCTTCATCTTCAAGGCCCTTCAGGACCCATCCTCACCCTATCCATCATCTCTTATACAATGCTGAGACATGGACTCCCATCACCCCTCTGACAACAATGCAGACCTGGATTGTTCATTTGCCAAATTTTCCTACAACCACTGTTGTGGTTTTTTCCCATGTGCCCCTTATGCATGGAAGGTCCTTCCTATATAAATCCACCACATTGTCCTCCTGGCTCTCTCTTCTGCCATGATACCTACAAACAAATTCAGCAATGGCTATGCAGCTGGTTTGCTGTGACCACTCACGCTGATCACTTTCATCTCATTGTTGCCCTTTGCTCCCCCTTGTCTGTCTTTCTGTACCCACCTGTTGCCTCATCTTATACATAGACTGTAAACTCTTTGGAGCAGGGACCATCTCTTTGTTACATATTGTCATGGGCTCTCCAGGGTACAGCCTGGGACCGTGGGACCACTGTGCCCCCTTAACTCTCTCCAGCCTGGGCTGTCTCTCACAATGCTTTGCTAGTGACAAGCAGCAAACCCCTCCAGGTTCTGTTATCACTCAGCACAACAGCATGTGGAGCCCCACACCCAGCTAGATTGCATGAATGCTCCCAGAGCCACTCATGAATCACACAGAGAAAGGCACCAGCCAAATCCCCCCAGCTCCCAGCACTGTACCTCAGGAAAATACCATTTTGCACTGCTCAAGATGAGCATTAAAAATGTATTAATTGGTTCACCACTTCATCAATGGAAAGTGGACATACACCAGCCTTTGCAAACCTGAGCAGATTTACCACACACTTCAGGCAAACTCACTGGGAAATATAAACAGTAAAACAAATTTATTGACTACAAAAGATAGATTTTAAGTGATTATAAGTGACAGGCAAAAAGTCAGAGTTGGTTACCAAAAGAAAATAAAACGTAAGCCCGCAGTCTAAACTCTCAGCCCTATTCGACTGGGCAACATCTCGACTAAGCAGTTTTTCTTACCCCACTGGATATTGCAGTTCATAGTACACAGGTTTCACCCTTGAAACCTGGGCCAGTCCCCTCTGTTGGAGTCTTCAGAGTGTCCTTGTTGCTTGCAGCGTAGGTGGGGGAAGGAGAAAGGCCAAGCATGGGCCTCCTGTGTCTGTTTTATACCCTCAGTCCCATGTGCTTGGAGAACACAAGTCCAGGCATGTCTGGTGGGCATTGCTGACACAAGTCCAGGCAAGGTTGAGGTGTGGCCTCATGCAGGTGAGTCATTGCATCGTAGCTCCCTTGCTGGACAATGGTTGTTGATGAGTTGTTTGACATCCCGCTCGGGCGTTGGTTACTTTCCTTGCTGTTGTCTCTGGGGAGCTAATATCTGGCTGATTCCCCAATTTACAGCATGTTTTAGTGACAACCATATAACACAATCTCATAACTTCATATGCATTAAAGATATATATATTTAGATACAACAGTGACTTTCAGCCGATCATAACCTTTTCCCTGATACCTCACATGGCCTGCTTTATATGCAATATCAGAGTTATATACAGATGAGGAATATGGGGGTTAAAAGACACTCCTCCAAGGTACGTCAGACATATTTGTACAGTGCCTAGCACTATGGGGCCAGAGTCTCTGGGGGCTACTGAAACAGAAATAATGAATAATTGTGACAATCAAACAATGGCAGTGACTATACAAAGGTGTAATTTACTGGGCCTCATTCTCCCCATTGTGTAGCCATTACACCCAAAGTGAGTACAAATGCTGGATGTAAGACAGTGGAGAATCTGACCCATAGAAATGAGGCAGCTGCACTTATTCTCCTGATAAAAACCATGAACTTTACAACATAATCAAGGTGTGCAGGTTAAATTGATCCTCTGTAGCTTTGTGACTCTAACCCTGCTGCCCTGGCTTATACCTTTTCTTCCATGCAACTATCAAGACCGGGGAATAGGCAATGCGCCAGATGATGCTGTATATTGTCTTCTACCAGTGAAATTAAGTAAAACATACTGTTAGCACAAGTCCAGAGATATTTATGTCTATGACGTTCTAATCCACATCCTAAAGAGAAGTATGGTTAAGAGATTGGCATTTTGCATACTGCACACACAAGACAATTAAAAACCACAGATTATTTGGTAATTGTCTAAGAACTTGAATTCCAGATGCAGAAGGTTTTGTCACATTGTTCCCATTGGAGGGCTAGGAAGGAGAAGTTTTCCTATGGTGGGTTGCTGGGAAGAAAAAAGGCCTGCCGGTGGAGTGGGTCTCCTCCTTGGAGTGCAATTTGGACATAGAAGGCTTGATTTGCTTCTCACCTCTGACTGAAGGGCTGTTTGCACAGCCCCATTTTCCATGCGATGAAAGCAAAACGCTGAAGAGCATTTCCAGAAGGAGCCAAGGGATACTCATCACAGCCTGGAAATGATCAGAACAGAGCCATAATCATTAACCCTCCAAGGGCACGACACCTGGAACGGGAGGGTTTTGAGGTCATGAGAGGGGCATGTCCGGAGTTTGTGGAAGGGTCTCCATCATCCAGCCCAGGTTCAAGTCAGGAGGAGTAGATGAGGAGGTCAGATAGGGGGACTTTCCAGAAACAATTGGGAGGGGCTTGGGTCACTTGGTGGGAATAGCAGAGGTGCCCAATAGCTACAGACAAGGACATTTGTCGTTAGCACCCAACGCCATTCCCTGAGGTAGGATATTTCCATCTGCAATACAATTTACCTGCTTGCAGCGGTGTAGGGGCTAGTAAGGGGACAAAGGTCAGATTTTTACATTTTCTAATTTCTTTAGCCTCAACACCACCACCACCACGCTTAGACAGCACCGAATATCCATGGCCACATTGTATGTCTTTATTCCAGGCATTTAAAAGCTCCACAGGGTTATTACTGATCTGGTGCACCTAGGCTAATTGTGGATGGCCATGTGAACATTGCTGGTCCGTGATTTGGCAATGTCCCCTCCTGACCTCACGTCTGATCTCCAGTGCTCAATGTGCAGGGATTTTGCCTCTGAGGTGGCAGCCGGTGGTGACCGACGGTGACTTGAATCCTCTTGAGGCCAGTTCTTAATAATACATCCCTATTACTGATCAAATCAAACCACCTTATGTCCAGCAATGCATATGAAGTGCCTCCAGCCTTCTGATGTCTTGTTTAAGCAACACCCTAGTTTCAGATCCTTATAAGAAGACTGGAAATACACAGGTTTGATAAATTCATGCTTTCGTATATAATTTCATCTTCTTTTGTCTCCAGACCCTATTCGGGTCCTACATGGCTGAGGCTGCTAGACCGCTTCTCCTTAGGATGTCTGGCTTGATGTGCCCATCTAGTGCATCTTTAAGGTTGTTTGTGTCCTGGCCAAACAGGATGACATCATCTACGTAATCCAGGTTGGTAAAAGAAGTTGAACCGACAGTTATACTAGCATTTTCAGAGACACGCTCAAGGAGCCAATCCATTGTGCAGCAGAACAGCCCTGTTTCACCCCGGATCTTCTGTAAAACTTGTCAGACCTATGGGTCCCTCATCACACCCATCCTCCTGAATCAACATGTAGATCTTGAATTAACCTCTGGAGGATGTTGGGAACACCAGTGCCTCAGAGGTCCTTCCATGGGGGCAGCTCTGTCAACAGAATCGACACCCTCAGTCCATGTTAAGGAGAAACTTGGAGCCAAACACAAGCTCACAGGCAGGGCCGGATTAACCTTTTGTGGGCCCGGCACCAAACATATTTGTGGGCCTCCATGTAGTTGTTATGGGCCTCTTCTTAGTGTGGGCCCGGCGCGATGGCACCATTGGCACCATAGTAAACCCGGTACTGCTGGGATGGGGATGAAAACATTTATTCAGAAACAAAATAAGATATTCGAAGCCACACTTGATTGAGACCTCCACTCAGCCCTTAAAGAACAAACTGGGCTAGCATCAATATACCCAGAATACTCTTGAATTTGGTTTACTTGTGTGGGAGGGGGTTGTTTGTTAGTTTTGTCTTTTTTGTGTAAACACTCAGGACCTGCTTGGGGCCCTGAACACAAGTACTTAATTAACATATTTATGAGCCATATTAGGCCCAGATGTAGCAGTCAGTGGAGTTGCACCTGCATCTCCCCACCACCATCTCCTCCACCCAAAGTTGTTTTGTAAATACATTTTTTGAAAGCTGCATTTTCTAGTTTGGTACAATAATGTTTACAAAAAATTTTAAACCGTTAGTTTCTGTAGCCTATTTCGCCCTTTGCCTCACTGTCCCTCATGACTTCAAGTGAATCAGTAAAATTACAGGGGTGGAGTGTGGGGAGGAAAATTGCTGGTGCCCATCTTTGGCAGGGAGAAAGGGCCACTGAAACAAACACACACACACACACACTTTACCACCAAGGCTACCACAATCCATTCTCAAGCCCCTACCTCAACCTTCACACCTGGGCTGTCCCCGCCCCATCCCCCTTACTATTCCCCCTACACAATTAACTGCCACCTTCACACAAGGACTCTCCTCAACCTCCCTGCTACTGCCCACCCCCCACTTTCACCCCAGGGCTGTCACTTCCCTCCCTTCTACTGACCCTCCCCCCCAGAACCAACCCCCATCTTCAACCCTGGACTTTTCCCTCCCTCTGCCCTCCACACCCAACCCCCACCTTCAACCCAGACTCTTCCCTCCCTCCCTCTGCCCACCCACACCCAATCCCCACCTTCACACCCCCTTTCTCCTATCCCCCCACATGGAGTCACCGCCAGCTCCCCCGTCGCACCCGGACTTGCCCCACAACTGCCCCTTCCCCCCTAACTGTGCTCTACCCCCTCCGCTCCCCAGAGTGTGGGGGGCAGTTTCTGGGCATTCCCACAGGCAGGGGGCACGGCAGCCAGCCCCACTCAGCCCCTCTGTCACTGTGCCCCCACCCCTGGGCACCACAGATAAACACCCCCCACCCCTTGGCACAAAGCTGCAGGGTTGAGACGGTCCCCAGGACCCCATGGCCGGGGATCAGGGTCACTGAGGGGCCGCACGCTGGGAGACACAGCACCGCTGCTGCCCCACTGTAAACACAGCGCTGCTCACAGGAAGGGATTGATACTGGAGATGTAGCTTTCACCTCTGCCTTATAGGTTCAATCCAGCCTTGTTTCGTAGTGACTGAAAGCTATTGCCAACTCATGGTGACCTGCGTGGAATGAGTTTGAGTTCACAGTCCATTTCCTATTGGACAGGGAACATCATCGCAACCTTGCCCCACCACCCCATCCCTGTCAGCACACTCATTAAAGAGGCCAATGACTGGGCTGGCACGAAGACCTCTCAGCCCTAGATAGGGTCACGTCCGAAGCAGCCGGTTGCGTGGCAGGGTGGTGCAAGTTACACAACGATTGCCCGTGTTGTACCAGCTGTTTGTTAATACTGGGCTCATCACTGTGATCTCTGGATGCATTACGGACAATACAGCTAACTACTGTCGAGAACAGTGCATTCAGAGCAAACCCACTCCCAGCTTCTACCCCCTCTATTCAGCTTTGATGGTCTAAATACCCTTTGGCGACGTGACCAAATTAAGGAAAAGCCAGAGTGAACAAAAGCATACGGATAGGACTTCAATGCAAGCCTACATTTAAAGGAAAAACCCCACGTGAACTGCATCCTAAATGCCTCCACACTTGAACCGTGAGAAAGCACGAAAGGCAGATAACTCTGGGGCCCAGAGATGTCCTCCACGAACGCGGTGTCCTCCTTCACTCGGGGCTCCAAACTGGGAGGGGGCAGAAAGAGCTTTCTGGTGGGATCACAAGGCATAGTAACAGAAGTAACTTTTCAGACAGCCAGGACCCAAGCGATTCAGAAGTTTTTCCTTGCCCATCTTGCTCTTACAGAATGTATGCCATCTGGCTTTCATTCAGAACCATAACTTTTCCTCCATGCCTGGCAAGGTGACCTTAGAATCCAGGTAGAGGTGAGAATCATCAGCATACTTAGGTATAGACACCACACTCATCACCATGATATCTGAGTATACTCTGCAACTGTAACCCAAAGCAACTCTCAGCCTCCTACTGCGGCTTCACATACCCATTAAACTGCATGTGAGAATCTTACGGGGGTTGGGAGAAATTACCCAATGCAGCTCTTTCAGTCCTCCCCGAAAAGAACGAATGGAACCATTGTAAACCCAGCCCATTCGTCCCTACCAGGTCCTGTGGATGAGTAAAGAGTGAGTGCTTCATAATCTAATGTGTCATATGTCACGGAAAGACCTAATAATATGAGCAAGGAGGCCTGAACTCTGTTCATCACCAGGAGAAGCCTGGCAGCCCAAGAAATAAGTGCATTCTCCACAATGAGCCAAGGTCTAATCATAGACCTTCCCCACCAATCTGCTACAAAAAGGGGAGAGCTGAGACATGGGGAAATCAGCAAGGTTAACATGAGAAGTTTTCCTAAACAAGAGTCTCACCACCACTTGCTTTAGGAGGGTAAACAGTTTGCTCTGACGAAGGGAAGCGTGAACAATGCCAACTTATAATGGCCTCAAGCCTTCCCCAGAAAGGAGAGGAAGACATCTGGCAGGCAGCTGAGAGAAAAACGTATTCAGAACATGCCTCTGGGAACTCCTGACGCGTTGAATAAAACTCAGCCAAAGCAAAGGAGCATGGTGGCTCCTCTTCTTTCTCTGACACTCCATCTAGTACGTCAGACAAACCCCAAGAGAGATCCTATTTGTGACGTAGGCCAAGGGCTCTTCAAAGCAAGATCAGCTCGGTTCTTTTTCCATGTGGAGACACTAGCAAGGCCCTGCAGGCCCACCACTGCCCTGCTGCTCACAGACACTATAGGGGAGGAAAAGAATATCCTTAATTTCCATGGCATCCAGAGCATGCAGCCAGAATGTTGTAGTCAATCAGAGTCAGAACTAGCCACTGCCACAAGTGCTGCGGCCTCCTTTTCTTTCGTTTTAGCGTCCCGGGCCATCTACGTATCACAGTGACCTACAAGCACTACAAGAGGAGAAGGGGTTTCTAGGACCCAGTGTATACCTGTTTGCGGACAGAAGAGGACTGTGTTGTCCCAGCAAGCTGCATATCCAGCTTCACACACCAATGCTGAGCCTTACCACGTGCCCACCTACGTGAGACAGAAACCACTCAGGTCTATCCCACAGCGATCATGAAACTCATCAACACACAACAGTCACCTTCTGCATGGACCCGGGCGTCACCCAGCACGAAGGGTTTCCAACTCCAAGCATGACAGCGGCAGAGTCATGATTCCTACTTGCTAGTATCATGGCTCCTAAATTCATTTGATCTCAGGACTTGCGTATCCACATGACTCCTCTTTCAAAGTTTGTCTGTGGTCAGGTGCGAACACCCAATCCCTCTTTTCCCGACCTGCCTTAGGCTGAATCCAGTACCCGCTGGCTAGAACGGCATCAATACGGACCCAGCTCAGCCAGGCCTTGGTGGCACACATGTGAAAGCATTGTTCTGGTGCATGGGCAGGTTCTGGGGCTAAACTGAGGAACTGAGTGCTCAAAGCTGGCAATCCAGCACCTTTCATCAGCACTTAATTCACTAAAAAAACAACCACCCAATAAGCCACGCCAACCCTTAAAAGCTTTAGAGCTGTATTTCTCCTGGATGCAATAATACTTACAATATGGACTCTGGCTGCTCTTTATATAACCACTACTCTTAATCAGCTCAGTATTAGCAGCCCTAACCTGCTCTCATTTGATTTTTTTATTTTTAAAACACAGATTTACAATCTCTCAGATTCTCCAGCTTTTAAACCACTCTGCAGAGATACTTTAAAAGTCTTATTTAGCTCAGACACATTGGAAAATTACAACCCCTCCCCCCTGCCCAAAACACCCCCATAATTGTAAAGCATTGATTTAAACAATAAATCTAAAACAAAAGAGAGACTAAAACATGAAAACAGATTTTTGCTATGCAAGTTAAGTGCTAAGCTTGATTACATGGAATGTTCATTTGCTCCAAAGATTCTCTCGTTTTACATCTAGAGGAACTGGTAGGGAGTATGTATTTTTCAGTCTTTTTGAGAAGATTGCAAAGGTGAACTCTACCTTTTGTAACTGCAAAGCTTGCGGGGATTTTGCTAAAGGAACTTCGTTTGTGATAATTTGGCTTGTTAGAGGATGTCATTGTTTTCATATCTTTTCCCCCTTCTGATCACTTCTACATTTGTGAGAAAGTTAGGGGGCACTGGAAGTCATTGTTAATGTTTTTAAGAACTAGGATCTCTAAATTACATTTTACTATGGAGTACATATTTACCATATGCTGCACTATATAATTTACTTAGTGAAAACTACGAGTTGTAGCGTTTAGTTATTCAGAAGATTATGTTTCTCTTCGGTTAATACTGTTTACCGAATATAATAAAGAACTATCTTTAAGGAAAATGTCTATTTTTAAACTAGTGAAGATGACAAATATTTAAACATTTTCTTTCCATGTTTATTGCGGTTTTCATTTAATACTATTACAAACTTGTGTTTTTTAAACCCTTAAATTTTTTTTTCTTTAGAGCATTTTCTCATTTCTTTTCTAATTCAAATATAATAGATTAGCCATTCTTTATAGCATAGTATTTGATTTTGGAATTGCAAAGATTTACTTTTTTCCAATATTTATTGAGCATTTTGTTATTTTATACATATACTTTTATACATACACACACACACACATATAATATATATACAGCATACTTTTCCTGAATAAAATGTGAACATACTCCCCATCTCCTAACCTTTTAATATTTTTTGAAATTTTCATTTACACTTTCTAAAAAGTCAGTAAAAAAAAAGACCCTGGGAGATTTTTCCTACCAAGGCTTGGAAAGTTTGAATTTATATTTAAAAAATAACCAAAAAAATTGCAATAATTCACTATACTTTAACAATGAAATCCAGCAATTTAACATGGTGGATTTGTAAACATAAAGCTTGCAACAAATGAAAGTCTCCTATGCATTGATAGATCAAAACAAAGTTATAAATCTAAACCCTACATTCTGAATCACATTCCAAAATGTAAATAAGCACACAAGCATGCAGCTACATATTTTTACAGAAGCAATTACAAACAAGTCTTATCTGACTCCACTAAGTCAGAAATGCACACAATACTGTACTTATCTGTTGTGCCCTCTGCTGGATAAAGTACACAAGGCAAGTAATATTATTTCCCATTAATTTTTGGCATCATCACTCTGCATCTGCTTTCGGAATGCAAAGCGTGAAATCTGTAGTAGCAGGTTTAATATTTGATACAGCCAAAAATATTTTTGCTACAAGGACTTACCTTTGGTAGTTTTTTTCCCCCGCCCTGTTTTGTTTCTTTGCCATCCGGCCTTGTTCACTGTCCAAACCAAAAGATCTGCCACCAAACTCAGTACGTGGCAGGAATAATTTCATGCTGTGCAAAATTTATTTAATTTCACATCCTGTAAGAATAATCACTTAGCATAATGCCAATTTAAATATATTTCTATCCGCAAATGCTAATGAAACGGCAAAATCCCAAACCATCTTTGGAAAGAATTATGGTATTTAAGGGTCACCCACTCTTCCCAAACGCAGTCTCTCTCAATAACCCGCGGCTGCAGGAAGAATTAAAATGAACTAAACAATGTAACTGTAATTTAAAAAAAATGAAAACCTCAAGGATACAGTAAGATGCCCAGAGTTCTGGTGTTTCTAAATAGTATGTTTCCTTTATATACATTATCAAAGACAAATGCCCTGATGTGGAAGCACTTATGCAAGTGTTTAACTTTACTCATGTGAGTAGTTCCCTGAAGTCAATGGAACTTACTCATTTGAGTAAGGTTAATTGTGAGCATCAGCATTTCCAGGATTGGAGCATTACAGTAGCTCACTCCCTTGCATGTTGCAGAGGACAGGAACCAGAGGACCAAACAAGGTTAGATTATCAGAATCCTACAGAAACAGAAAGGTTCAATACTATGGTGACAACATCAGGCATAACAGAGAGGGACGAGAGAACCATGTACACAATAAACAGTATTTAGATAGTAAATATGAGTAGTACTAAGCAGTTTGTTTTCTATTCTAGTAGAATAGATAGGTGAATATCTATACCAGTAATGCTAGGAGTTTGGTAAAGTCATAGTACGTTTGAATGCATAGACAGCATATTATGAGTGGAGTAAAAAAGGATTTTAATTAAGATCTACTTTACTATGGCTATTACCTGCCCTGATGTAATAATCTTGCTAGACATTGGATATGACTTTAGTGTTTTTTAAGGAAAATATTCTAAAGCCACACATTGTCACAGACTCAGATTTACTATACAAATTTGTCAGATCGGCACAGTGGGTTTTGTACTGTAGTTTTCCTGGCAGAAAAACAAAACAACAACTGAGGTTAAACTTTAACCAGTTGATTTTTACATAATAGGAAGTCTAAATAGGAAATATGCAGAGAGAGAAGTAATATGACAACTGAAGAAAAGAACATGTAAATACATAATGAAAAGTTTCAAAGCAAATCTTAGGAAAAAACAAAACCAAACCCTGAACAAATCAGATCATCCCAACATACCACTGTAATGTGCTGTTCTACTCCTAGAGCCCACGTTCTAAAGTCTCTCACAAAAGGGAGAGATGCATGCATGTATTTTCTGAAACAATCTCTTTATTTAAAACCAGAATTACTGGTGTTTCAAACTGTCTCAACTGTAAAAATGGGCTTTTCCTACCAAAACCAAACGGAATTCTTCAAAAGAGTTTAAGTGTGGAATTGACTAATCATGGTAATGCAACTGATCAGTTTCCAAGAATCAGTTTATGAATGTATGGTTTTTAAAATACATTTTCCCTGCTTCTGAACTGCATCTTCAAATCTGTCTGCAAAGTGTTTTTCTGCATGCTGGCAAGAAATAATTCCATATAAAAATGTTTTATGAATTACCTTATTTCTCCTGCATTTTAAAATGCAATGACATCACAAGCCTACACCATAATATCTGGGATGACCTTTATGTTCCTCAACTCCATCAACCATCTTATTCCTCCCCATGCAAAAACGTATGCAGGTGAAACACTAGAGTAGATGAAGAGGAGTCATGAATCGCAGATTCACTGATGATCAATATATTCATATCTATGTAGCAGACAATTTGGCAGCAATACAAAAAGCAAAACTTCAAGATAAGCCCTGAGTTATATTAGGGAAACAAGATTCTTTGGCATTAAAAACCACCAATAAAACACATTTGAACCACAACCTCAGCTGATGTAAACTGAGGCAGATCCTTCTCTTCATCTTCGGTCTCTCTCATTTTTAAACAAGTTTTTACTGAAATGTCAAGTTTTTGCATGTAACAAAAAAGTCAAGACACACTAAGACATCCTTTCAGGAGTAGCTATGAACAATAAAGGGGCTACCTTTTCCTCAGACATCAATTGTAAAGGGCTTTTACATTAAGGGATGTGCCCCATGAGCTCCTGAATCAAAGTCCAATTTAAAAAAAATAATAATACAAAAAATACAAAATNGGGGGGGGGGGGGGGGGGGGGGGGGGGGGGGGGGGGGGGGGGGGGGGGGGGGAAGGAGGGTCTACCTCTCTTTTATTTATTTGTTTTCAAGGTTCTCAAAGTTTAGCAGGTTGTTCATACATTTGATCTGCAGCGTTCTCGTGATTCACCCCTAAATATCTTGTGGCATATTTAAGAGCATTCAAAGGCTTTAGAAAGAGAGACCATACTGGGAGGCTGTTCGGATTTGTGTATTGTTTTCCATTCTCTTTGAATCTTAGTAACTCAACTTTAACCAAATGGCTCATGACTGCAAAAAATTAGGTCTTGCAATTCACATTCATTCTGTTTTAAATTATTTATGACATCTAAGGACACCAACCAGACTGGACACCAACGTTAAATGTCTGTAATGCCACTGACTTGCCATTATTATGGAGCTTTGAGAGTAGTAAACTTTCCAGATCTGCATTCACAGGGGTGGAGTCTGGAACTTGCAAATAGTCACTATTTTGTGAATAGCATTTAGTAATTCTTTTACATCAATAAATCTTGCCCGAAGATTGTACGCTGGTTTATTGTAAAGGGATTAGAAATTAAAAAAATCTTACTACAGAATTGCAAAGACACATTTCTTGTGGAAAACTCATAGCTTATATACACCTCAGACTACCTCCAGGTAGGAACATCGCTCTATGATTGCTGCTCGAATTAGACTTGCCATGCAGATCCAAATTAAACAGACTTTTAGAGGGTACTGACAATGATGTCTTCATTTGATATCATGATCACTGCAGAAGCTTTAGCTGCATGTTTGCTCATGTAATGATGTGCCAAGATCTTGTCCTTTAAATGTTCCCAGAATTCCCTGGAAACGTGACTCATTCATTTGTGAGTACAGGCTTTAGAGCTGTTTTGCATTTGTGACAAGTGTCAGGATGAGCAATACGGACAATCCTCCCCCGGCATCTCTTAGTGGGTGCTGCAGTTAACCAGATGACTTAAAGCAAGCCAGCAACTCATCAGGATTTTTTTGTTCAGATCTAAGCTTGTAAATACCATCCTTAAGGCTGAAGCCTAGTCTGGTAAATTTCCAAAACACACAAGTTAAGTAGTGAAAATCAGAGAAAAGGTTTTGTGCCATAATGCGTGACCCTGATGTTTTTCAGGCTGTGCTGGACCATGACATTTTTAGTATAAGCATAAAAGCATTCTGAGACATGGAAACAGTTTTTTGTTTAACTTGCGGAGGGAGGAAAACACACAAATTAATTCTATATTTAACACAATCTCTGTTTAAACAAAATTTTGGTTTACAGTAAAGCACCTAAGTGCCTACAGTTATGGATTGGTTGATTCAAACCCTTTTTATTTGTTTAGTGCAGTGGTTCTCAACCAGGGGCATGCGTATCCCTAGGGGTACGCAGAGTAGGGTGACCAGATGTCCTGATTTTTTAGGGACAGTCCCAATTTGTGGGTCTTTTTCTTATATAGGTTCCTATTACCCTCCACCCCCGTCCCGATTTTTCACATTTGCTGTCTGGTCACCCTAATGCAGAGATCTTCCGAGGGTGCATCAACTCCTCTCGATATTTGCCTAGTTTTACAACAGGCTACAGAAAAAGCACTAGTGAAGTCAGTAAAACTAAAATTTCATATAGACAACGACTTGTATACGATACACTGAAATGTAAGTGCAATATTTGTATTCCAATTGATTTATTTTCTAACTATATGGTAAAAATGAGAAAGTCAGCAGTTTTTCAGTAACAGTGTGCTGTGACATTTTTGTATTTTTATATCTGATTTTGTAAGCAAGTAGTTTTTAAATGAGGTGAAACTAGGGGGTATGCAAGACAAAGCAGACTCCTGAAAGGGGTACAGTAGTCTGGAAAGGTGAAGAGCCACTGGTTTAATGAGATATCACAGTTGTTAGATATGGTGCAATATCCCAAGATCAAAATGATCACTGGGCAGATGGAAACTATGCAGTATCATTACACTTCATGTACTGTATAAATAATTGCAAATGACTGATATCAACTTTTCCACCCTATAAAATAGGGGTAGGCAATCTATGGCACACGTGCCAAAGGTGGCATGTGAGCTGATTTTCAGTGGCACTCACACTGCCCGGGTCCTGGCGACCGGTCCGGGGGGCTCTGCATTTTAATTTATTTTTAAATGAAGCTACTTAAACATTTTAAAAACCCTATTTACTTTACATACAACAATACTTTAGTTATATATTATAGACTTCTAGAAAGACACCTTCTAAAAACGTTAGAATGTATGACTGGCACGCGACACCTTAAATTAGAGTGAATAAATGAAGGCTCGGCACCCCACTTCTGAAAGGTTGCCGACCTCTGCTATAAAACAACATTCCCTGGCCTGTGGAGAATAGCTTCCAGGGAAGTGTGCTGTTTTGAGTGGGTAGGTGTTTCTATCGCATACACGGGTATTTAATGGTGATGAAGACACTCAAAATCCAACTCAATTTCAGGAAAGAATATCCTCCTGTTAGGATTCTGGCGCCACAATTATTTTATAAGCAGTGAATATATGCAGTGTAAGCACAGACGTGCCCATTTACCAATTGCTTGCTTAACATTTTACACTGCACTGAACCCCAACAGGTTTTGTTTTGTTTTAAGGTAAACCGAGCATTTTTTTGTTCCTCCCTGTGGAGAAGTTACTTTCAAGTCAGTGAAATTTCTTGGCCCATGATTAAAAGTCTTTGCCAATTAGGACTCAACAACTTCAATTCATTTTTTCTGGTTCAAGATGAGCAGGAGCCTAATAAGGCTGTGATAAAAGGGCAAAAGGCACCGAGAGCCAAAAGGGGATTAATGAGCTCCTCCATTTATTTGTCTTCCTAACAGCTGAACTGTTACAACTATTGACACTCTTCAAAAGGTTCCGCTCTGAACCCTACCCAGACTCTGCAGGCTCCAATGGACATCTTCAAATCCAGAGAATGGAGGGGCAAGAGCTTCCCCTGTGTGATGCCAAAACCAACAAAGCCCCACGGATCAGGTAATGAAACTTCAGCTTTTCCCCCTTTGAGATTTATTTACTGGCAGCTGACAAGGGGCAAATTCAGCTCGAATTGTGTAGTCAAGGCCCTGTCAAGCCTTTAGAGGCACCCTTGTCTTGAAGCACCTTCATGACTGGCATTTCACTCAAAAGCCCTCGGCACTGGTCCTTAACAGCTTATGACATCACAAAGGACACTCCAGACAGATGCCTACATGGCATCCTGCAGCATTTTAAAAGAGAATTAGTGGTTTTAATTATGGTCATAGTCTGAAAAGGAACCATGCAAGCTCCACAGGAGACCTTTGATCAGACCCTTTTGCTAGTACAATGCCACGGAACTGTGACTATTCCTAGTAAGGGGCCTTTTCTTGCTGAATGACTCACCAGTGATCTTTGAATGCAGACAAGCTTCTAGCCCTCCCTCTTCATTAGTGAGCATTTCTATACAGAGGCCTATATAGTGCTTGGAGTCTAGGAGCTATACAATTGGGGGGAAAAGAATCCCTACAGATTCTGGCCTCTACTTAGGAAGTGCTGAAGGACTCTGAGTGACTTTATTCATTAAAACAGGTTGCTATTAATTAACTGTCATAATAAAATAAAGAACTATTATTTGCATTTCTTAGTGCGCTCCCTTTAGTAATATGTATAAAAGATGCTTGTAACAGAAATGAATTTATAAGAGAAACCCTCAGAAGTCTCCTTTTTTACATTTAGGCAGCAGGAGTCTGGCTAATTATTAGGACCAGTTCTGCAAGAGAACAAATAGAGGTAAAACACACATATGAAAGTAATTAGGAAAATGCAAAATCCTGTTTACTTGGCAACCGATTCGTGCAACTGAGACTAACGAAGACTATATCAGCTTTGCTTGTTTGATAAACTTAAGGGTGCCACCTAAGAGGAGCTGATAAAAATTAAACTTCTGCCAGCATCTCTGAGCATTGCCGTTTAGCATGTCGGCTTTGAAATGTTCTGAATTGCTTTGGGTAAAAGTACCAGCAGACCTAATCCAAATGGTTTCACTGAACGGAATCTTGAAACTTCTGTTGCTTCCCAAGTTTTACCTTCACAGTCTGACGACAGTGATATTTTTCAGCTCTAGATACACACACTATCTATCTCTAGCTACCTACAACATGTCTTTTGGGGAATAGATAATCCAGGGAAATTCCCTTCCGACCCTTTAAAATAGCTGTTTGCTAGCTTCACATTTCCAATAATTTTCCAGCCAGGGAATGTATTTTTCTGTGGGAGAATTCTTCTCTGGTTTGCATTGCTACTTACTAAAATAGAGACGACACATTATTTTAATCAGAACACAGCTGAAATGTCTTTGTGTGGCTCTGCTTTTTCCCAAGTAGGCATTAGAATCCACAAAGGCTTCAAATTATTTCAGGATGCTGCAGCTAAGAAGGGGCATCTAATCAAGATAGAAATTGCCTAACTATATTTGCCTGAATGGATTGTGATTAATATAGGGAACAAAAGCAGTCAAAAAACCGGGGTTCATAACGTCATCTGTTGTGCTGAAGGACTGATCAAGAGAAGGGAGAAGAATGCTCATTTTAAAAGGCTGGTATGTAGGGACGTATGATATACTGTAGTTTTATATGAAAGCTTTACTTATATAGTAATTGACAAAATGGAAGGGTTCTATCAACCTGCAATCTACTCAACTGCAAAACAATGAGTTAAAACACACCTGAGGACTTGTCTACATGAAGCCTTAGCTCGTGGCAAGCTGAGGTGTAAATCAACCCCACGTCATGCACCCAGTGTCTGCCATACGCTAAAGGCTCCCTCCTCCCATGTCAAAGTGAGGTAGACCAAAGCAGAACAAAGGGAACACAGATCAAAGGACATTTTCAGTGCACAGAAGCAAGGTCCACATGGATACTCGGCGCTCAGTGCATTTAGCACCCCAACTTGCTCACAACGAAGTTTTCGTGCAGACAAGCTGTGAGTCACCCTGGCAATTTTTGTGGTTTTATAACCACATGTTCCCATTCTTCTCAGTGTTTGCAAATCGCCCACCACAAACATTGAGCGACCGACTATTCAAAACGGGCTGCCAAGTGTACACAGTAACCAACATGGAAAGAAAGAGGAAAATATTGTTCTCTAATATTGTAACGGCACAACCGGAGGGTAAGAATTTTCAGCTAGAAGTGTGATCTGTAAGTACCCAGTGTCCACTTACGCCGCTATGGAATGGAATGAAGCGGTTACATTTAAAAACACAGAGCTACACATGAAGAATATCTGAGAAATATCCGGGCTGGTAAGTGGAGTAACAGTCCAGAATCACATATGCACAGACAGATATATTACATATGGAATATATACACGGGGGGGAAATCCAAATAATAAATTGCAGAGCCATGTGATAAACCTATGGTGCACCTTTGACCATTTCCCCTGCACTCTGCTCACTGTACAATCTCCACTTATTCTAAGGTTCCAAACCCCAACGTAGCTTTGATCAGTGGTTATTGGAAAAAAAAAAAAAAAAAATCAACCTGCCACATAAATGTTTCCTCTTTCTCCCCCCAAAATTACCTCCACCAAGATTCCGTCGTGGGCCAACGACAGCTTCTCTAAATCTAAAAATATCTCAAGGGCCTGCAGGGCTAGAAACGGGAACTTTATAATCACTGGGAAAGTAAAATTCCTACCTTGCCAGTGGAGGCCCAGCACTCAGTTTTAGCCCTTGAAGGACCAAAGAAAAAGGAATCAAAATCAGTAACAAAATAAAATATAGAACAGTTAATTTAGGTCATTTTTAGACAATTCTATTGGTCCCTTGAGCCTGACACAGTTAGATTCATGGTAACCAACTCACTTGGCTCTACAGGAAAGACGAAAAAATAGTTCAGCTAAAACGCTCTAAAACATTCCTAAAACTATTTTTTTGTAGCATCTGTGACATCTACAGGATGTGTGAGAGTGTAGTGAGGTATAAAGGTTTTACCAGCACTCTTTCTGGATAACTTGTGTAACTCAATCATGGCTTCACCCACTATGAATAATGATCCTATATCCCAAACACCCACACACACTCTCGCTCTCTAATGACAGTGTGTAATACTGTACACAAAGATAGACAAAATAGAGATATTTTACATAGCTGGAGCTCGACAACAGAAGGAACTTTTTGTAAGAAATGAATTTCATATATTTATGAAGTAATTATACATATCAAATAAAATCAATGGATGTATTTGCATACACAGTATTTTGGACTTCCCCACATTTTTTTTTTTTTTTTAAACACAGTGCTTAATTTGGTAACAAATTTTTTTCTACACAAATCAATGTGAAATGCACGCTGGCTACCAGAACTCTTCATCTGGCGACAGCAAAAGAAAGAACAGTGCTACATTTCCATCCAGGAGACCACTTGATTTCCTTCCGCGATCAGTTCTGTCGTATTTAAAAAATCTTCTCGCGTTGTTAATAACGGATTCAATTTTACCTCCCGACTTCAGAATTTTAACACTTCAGAAAGCAGGTCCACAAATGGGTTCTATACAGCCAGCCGCTTCAGATTTTTTTTCATTTTTCTCAGCCCCTGCAGCTCTTTCTTCAGGTGTTTTACAGCCTGCAAAATATCTGCTCGTTGGGGATCATCCTCTGCTTTCTCCGTATAGAGGAGGAAATGTTTAACAGTTTCAGATAACAACACTTCAGCGTCCACATCCGCCTTATGGAGACGCAGCATCCTTTCGCAAGCTATCGCATAGTTTTTATGCCAATTGACTGGGTGGTTTTTATGTGTATTGATGATTTCCTTGTACGACTAAAAAATAAATAAAATATAAAGCACACACACATTTCTCTCTTTAGTGGCTTTTTCAAAATTTTATAGAGTTAAGAAAACAGACACAATAAACATTATTTTGATGGCCAAAATCTAGAATGGAATGTCTGTGAAATCAATCTAGTAGTAATGCAGAGAAGTATGAGTTGGAATATCATTGGGTGGCAAAAATATGTCATTTACTAGCACTGCTAAGTTTTTTAAGAATGCTGCAAATGAATGATATAACCCTATTACATGACATAATATACTTCCCTGAGAGAGTTGTTATACTATGGAAAAGAGATTCAATTGTAACGCATTGAAAGACATTTACCCAATAGTTCAGAAGGTCGGGACATCTTAAACAGGACTTAAGCAGTCCATTGACTTCAATGGGACCATTCACATGCTCAAAAGTTAGGCACGTGCTTAAGAATCCACCTGAAGAGGGGACAACTCAAACTTTAAAATGCTACACAGTAGGGAACAATTTAAAGAAAACTATGAATCGTTGGGTTAAGACGTTCCTCATCTCTACCAACGGAGATTATTAGTTTTGCTACTGTGCATCATTTAATACCTTTACCAATAAGGTACTACTAATGAGCCACTAATGAGGTCACAGCTAATATTTCTAGTGGTGTGAACTGCAGCACAACTTATTTCCAGAAAGAAGATTTTAGAATTTGCTGGCTCAGCGCTGTGGCACAGCTATGCATAGACATGGGGACTAGTGCACACAGGGCTCAATTGGCATGGGTTAGGAGTACATCATTCTACAAAACAAGGTGCTAGTTGGGTCGTTTTTAGCATCACCTTTATTGGCTAACTGAATGACCATCCAGACATGCTGCTGCAATTGTTTGGGGCAGGCTTTTAAAGGGGGAAACAGGAATGGATAAAATCCCTGAACAACCCCCTTTTAGTTTGCTATAGACTTGGATGGGATGAACAAGAACACATCCAGCACTCATGCTATCTAGCTATGTATACATGCCCTGGGCCTTGCTATGGTATCAGAGCACTAGAGACAGCTCACCACCACCAACAAAAAAAGGGAAAAATGGTGACAAAAAGTTACCTACATTGTATGCAAAGATATAAAGTTGGGATTTTATATCTGCAGACACGCTAGCAGTTTCTGCAAGGTCAAAGATAAAGAAGGCTGTTTTCATCCTAGAAAAGAGAATAAACTCGATCACGACAATTATAATCATTTTTTAAATACGACTAGGTCACTTCACATTAACCGGCAAAACCTTCAATATTGTCTCATGGAAGATGCATCCTCAAAAGCCCCTTATAATGGTATATGAAAGCCCATCTCTTCTCCACTCGAAAGTTTACTGTGGATTACATTTGACACAAATCTATTTTCTCACTCTATCTCCAAACTATCCTCTCCTTCATCGAGACATTTTACAGCAAAATCCACATTTCTGCAGGACCTCGTCAATGGAATTCACTCAGTTCTAACCGTTTCATCAAGCTGATGTACAATCCATAGGACGCAGGGAATTTTCCTGTTAGGCAAGTCTTCCTCTAGACCAGGGGTCGGCAAACTTTCAGAAGTGGTGTGCCGACTCTTCATTTATTCACTCTGATTTAAGGTTTTGCGTGCCGGTCATACATTTTAACGTTTTTAGAAGGTCTCTTTCTATAAGTCTATAATATATAACTAAACTATTGTTGTATGTAAAGTAAATAAGGTTTTTAAAATGTTTAAGAAGCTTCATTTAAAATTAAATTAAAATGCAGAGCCCCCCGGACCGGTGTCCAGGATCCGGGCAGTGAGAGAGCCACTGAAAATCAGCTCGTGTGCCGCCTTCGGCACGCGTGCCATAGGTTGCCTACCCCTGCTCTAGACATTTATTTTTTTCTGAGGGGGAAATATTTCACTTTGCGGCAAAGCAACGCCCGCTATTACAGCACCCACTTTGCCATGCGTTCCATGGCAACAAATTGAAATCATTAGCCGTGGGTTGCCGGGAAGTGAAGGGAACCTCACCTGGCTTGCCACATCTCTTCATTTGCTACAGCTTCCCATGAAGATGGATCAAACCTAAAAAACAATTCAAGTAAAATTCAACCACGCCGCCTACAGCACTGCATTTCATCCATTGGACTCCACGCATATCACCCACTGCACGATCATCTTGCACTCTACGACAAAACCCCTTCCCCTCCAACTTCTCAGGTTATAAATCATAGAATCTCAGGGTTGGAAGGGACCTCAGGAGGTCATCTAGTCCAAGTCCAAATCACCTAAGCAGAAGGAAGGTGGCCATGAAGTCTAGGGCACAGCAGCAAGGAATTCAGAATGAACCTGCTCCTGGATAAACCTTATTTTTCTCTCTAGATATAATCTCTTGCTGCTCCCCAACTATCCTCAGGCTGGGTGGCCTGATATAAGTACCCTTTATAGCTCTGTTTGTGATGCTTTGGGAGTTAGATAAGTCATGTCCTTAATACTCTTGGCCCCTGTGAAAAGGGAAAAGAAGATCTGAGCCCAGTGAGTCACCAAACTGGCCTATGTCTCATAGTTTTAACACTGTACTATAAATAGCATCTTTCTTTCAAGCAGGCACTTCTGAGATTATAATCTTACACTTTAAAACACCCGACTATTTTGTTATTAAATTGGGGCACAGACGTTGTAATTCAGCATAGCACTTAAGCATATGCTTAAATGCCATTGACTTCCCTGGGATTTAAACATGTGCTTAAGTGGTCCACTGAATAGAGATGGACTTAAGGACATGCGCTTAAGTGCTCTGTTGGCTAGGGGCCTTTGTGCTCTTGAAGACAAGGGATCACAGCGCTGACTATAACCGGAAAAGGCTTTATAAGACCCTACCGAGTTGTGTGGCTGCCCCTCCATTTCAACTTAACGTGCCAACAAATCTATAGTTATGAAGTACCTCACCAGTCCTAAAGATCCTCACTAGCCCATTCCCAAGCCTCTCATACAGACACGATTAATCCTGGAGAGTGGTGCCACACTCACCATGGTGGCGGAAGACTGTGATGATGCCTCTAAGCCAATTTTCACTTGTAACCTCGTCAGTGTTTGAGCCGAGCTCTCTGAAGGTGAACTGCTAAGTGAATTAACATTGCAGCACACAGCTCCCCCACTGTTTATGCTGGTGGCAGAAGACTAATTAACAGGAAGACACAGCGCAGAGTCCCTCATGATTTACGAGGCCAAGATAGATAAATAAGATTTGAAACAGCCGTGCTTCATACCTTCCATAGTCTTCAGTCCAGTTATAGATACTCCTTGTAAGATGTAACCACTCTCCTGGGTTAAAAACAGTTCCTGAAGAAACCAATTTGTCACAGGAACCCCATGGCCAAAGTGAATAGCTTTTTCGCCAAGTTGAGTCCCCTTCGTTAAGTCCTATGCACGCAAATGCTTCCTTACTGTAAAAAAACAGAGAGAGACTCCGTTATTTGTAAACGCTTCTAGCGTTCTAGTTTTCACTGCGTCACTCACCACTACAGTGGAAAACAGCTCCTCCCGAGTGTCGACAAGTACGAAGCACGGCATCTGGGATAATGCGCAGGCAATGAACTGGGAGAAGATCTGAAACCAGTGTTCAGTGAGTATGTGCTACTTGGGACTGACAAGAAGCGGGGATTGTTGCAACATCCCAGCCGATAATGGCTCCCCTGCCTGGCGGCTGTTCGCATCCGCAGCAGCCATGGTGCTGGCAGCAGATGGGTTTGTCCTGAGGCTCCTGTTGGCAGCAGCGGTGACAAGTCATCTGCTGAGCTCCAGGGTGGGCAGGTGGGAGAATGGGCCCTGCCGGTGGTGGGCTGGATGATCAGTTGCGGGGGGGGGATGGGTCTCCCTGACATTCTTGAAATGGGCAGGACTCGACTAACAGGTGTGTGAGAGAGTGAGGAGGGGGTGGCCTGTTCCCCTGGCTTGTGTTGGTGGAGGTGGCTCCTTATTCAGTTTCCAGGCGGGGGCCAGCCAGGCGTGCACTAGCACATAGAGAGACAGGCTGCAGTACCTGCAGGACTTCCACTCAGTGGAGCAATAGCTTGGTCTGTCTCCTCCGCAGGTGTTGCTGGGGGGCTCACGAAGGAGGGAGGAGTCTACAGGAACAACATGGCCCATCCTCCCTAGAAGCACTGATGTGGGGCAGAAGGGAGCTCAACTCTCACACTGTCTGCTGAGGTTGCGGCAACAGAGGGTGCACTCAGAGAAGGGGCTGCCCAGGGCAGAGTGAATGTAACCCTTTCTATGCCAAAGCGTAGGCAATGACTCCGCCTTCTCCCCATGCAGCTGCATGTGGGTGTACCTGCCAGTGCTGCATAAGCCACCTCCCCTCCTTCCATTCCATTGAATCTATTAAGGTATTTCTAGCACCCCTCCCACTGGGCACCAGATAGCAAACTGGAAGTCATCTTGCAGTCTGTGAGCTCTACAGCTGAACCAGTCAAGTTGAAAGGAGTGAAAGTCTGAAAACACACAGACGCAGACACACACCTGCAGAAACAGTTTTTTTTCCAGAGATCAACTGTTAAAATACTTACTTATATAAAAAAAGGGAAAATTACCAGACCAATATCATAGGCAAGGTTTTCTATCCCTATCAATTAATGCAGAACAACACTATTAGAACGTTGGTGTTAGGAAACAGCGTTAACTGACTTGCTCAGAATTGCAGATGTAGCCTTTGTCAGGACTGGAATCAGAACTCAGGAGTTCCCAGTCCCAGTCCTGTGTCCAGACCACACAGCTCTGTCCTCGAGACCTGGCAGTTGCACACTCAGCACTATAGTGCCCATCCTTATACAATGGTCACTCTTATGTGTGTCACAATCTTTATTCATTAGGTGCTCACGGTTAATAATATATATGGAGATATACCTATCTCATAGAGCTGGAAGGGACCCCCAAGGGTCATCGAGTCCAGCCCCCTGCCTTCACTAGCAGGACCAATTTTGCCCCAGATCCCTAAGTGGCCCCCTCAAGGATTGAACTCACACCCCTGGGTTTAGCAGGCCAATGCTCAAACCACTGAGCTATCCCCCCGCCGCGCCCCCCCCCCCCATTATTAGCATAGTGTTGTGGTGTGCACAGCATTTGACTTGCTGGGCTTTGAATATTGAAACCACTGCTGTTACATGCCCGTCAAGGCCATTTAACTTTAGAAGGGAAATTTCTGTGGATTAGTCTAATGTTCAATCCAGTATTGCACCTCTGGAATGGCCAACACTGGATGCTTCAGAAGTAAGGAGACCCCTCCAGTGCACATGGCCAACTGGGAACCATCACACCATGGAAACACATTTCTTCCTGACCACACCTGGCAATCGTCTTATGCCTTGAAGCCTTTGCCATGTTTCTTCTGGCTAGTCAAAATGCGGATGCTATTCTTATTCATGGGAGTGTTTAATCCTTTCTTTGCTCTTACGAGGCTATTTTTGTACAATGTTTATTCCTGGAGTACATTCATTCTACACTACTAAGATGGCCGCAGTGTCATGAAGGGGAAACGACAAGTGTTCTCTCCACCTGTGGTGATTTCAAGTATGTAGGAGCTTTGCTTTTTTTAACTGAATTGGGCCAAGATCTTACAAGCAGTTTTTGTTAATCACCTTTTATTTTTCCTCCTGAACAATAAAGTTTATAGCTGGACCGTGTTACTTCGGCCTAGGTATTCAATTAAATCAGTGGGGAAGTCGGTGTAGACAATTGGTCTTTTGGAATGTAATAGCTGCTGCTAGGTAAACAATGTTAGGAAAAAAGCTTAAAGGTTTTAGGAAAGAAATGCTTACTGTTTATTTACTTTGAGAAAATGATGGAGATTAAACGTGAGCGTTCCGTCGGGTAATATTCCTTCCACAGGATTCCACCGCCTCCCAGGAAAAGAGATGCCTGGCAAATGCTTAGCCATCTTTGGTAAATACCACTCATAAGTCATCATCTACCACAAAAGATTTTAAAAAAAGATTAAAATGACCTAAACTTTAAGACTAAATTCCCCACCCACGTGCACACAAAAAATGTAAGTTTGCACAGATAAAAAAAAAAAATTGGCTCAAGAGAGTCTAGAAAAACCTCTCTGCGTATGTAAATACAGTGAAACCCCGCTATAACGCGATGATTGGGGTCAAAAAAATTCGATCGTGATAAATGCGGGGTCGCGTTATAGCAGGGTCAGTTTCAAGCCGGTCAGTTTCTCTTGGGCTGTCAGCCTGCTCCAGCAGCCGGGGCTCTCAGCCATGCAGCGAGAGAGGGAAACACTTGGGGAGAGCAGGGGAGACGTGCAAGGGGCAGAGGAAGAGGGAGGAGCAGCTGGGGAGGAGAACGGCTCTTCTCGCCAAGAGGGGAAGCGGGGACAGAGGAGAAGAAGCAGTGGGAAAGGCACATTTCATTTATTTATTTTTTGCTTCGGCGGCGCTCCAGCTGCTTTTTTTTTTTCTTTTTCGCTTCGGCGGCGCTCCGGCCGCTTTTTCTTTTTCGCTTCGGCGGCGCTCCGGCTGCTTTTTTTTTTTTTCTTTTTCACTTCGGCGGCGCTCCGGACGCTTTTTTTTTTTTCCTTTTTCTTTTTTGCTTCGGCGGCGCTCCGGCTGCCTTTTTTTTTTTCTTTGCTTGGGGCAGCCGGAGCCACCTTATGATCGCGTTATATCCGAATTCGCGTTATCGTGGGGCGCGTTATCACGGGGTTTCACTGTATATCCACTGACTAGAGATGTGCAAAGAGGCTAAATTTTGGTTAAACATTAGGCAGCATGTTTTGGTTTTGCAGGCAAATCAAAAAACCTTACAATACAGATCATTTTACACTTTCAAGGTTTCAGTGCTCATTTGTGACAAAGTGAAATAAGTGATCTCCTTTTCCATGTTAAATCATTCTTTCCTGCTTCTAGGGCTACAAGTGGAAAGAAATAAACCCTGCAAACACACCACAGATATAAGAATAAAAGGACTCGTCAAGGCAGTTGTATAAAAACTGTACAACTAGGAGCCTGGAAAAATCTCACCCACAAGATTGCAAATGACACAGAGTGCAGGAAAAGAGCCACAACGTTGTACAAAATGACAAACCCCATCACTGGCATACTGCGGTCAGCATTTTGCTTGGGGTGGGGGCCAGGGGCCTGCTCCCTTCTTGCAATGCCTTGTGGGGACAGATCTCAGACTTGCTCCCCCTTTTAACATTTTCCAGGTGCCTTTCTGCACCCACGGGAGTCTCTCTCTTCACTGGGCAGTCACAAGAGGCTTCAGGTCCAGTAACTTCCCAAACAGCACAAATATTGGCTGTAAGTGACATCTGAATATTTTCAGTTATCAATTACTTGGGCAGCCGATTCCCCCTCCACCTCCTGTTGTCCGTGTTGCTGACAAGAGAGCACAGGAGGCAGAAGCACTGATCAGTGTCCCGTCACTGCATCTGCCTCTGAGGCACCATTGACTGAGCTCTCCCTCTTCTTCAAGGAAGGGGTATGATGATGTCCTTCTGAGAGCTCTCCTCCCGGGAAACTGGTATGTGGAAGAAGTGGGGGGCGAGGGGGAAGGAATGGCAAAAGTGACATGCGGCAAGAGGTATAATCTCACACCAGGGGAGACAGATTGGGCACAAGGGTTGGGGAAAGGAGGAAGCAATCTTTTGCAATAAACGATGAAGCTTCCCATATGATGGCAGCGTTCCATTGCGGGTGCTGGGTCAGAACCCCTCTGTGAGAGGGCGAATTGCCATGGCTGCTTTCAAGGATCTGCGTTTGAGAACCTCTCATTGAGCATTTCACCTGCCTCATCAGAATAGCCCCAAACTCAAGTGACCCGTGGCTATGGATCAAGGCTACTTTCTTTGGGGTACTTTCTATCATTCTGCTACAAACTGTGCAAGCCCAGATCTGTGTTTTAAAGTTACGTGCAGCTAGTCCCAAGGGCAGACCTCACACTGGACAGCTTGTTACCTTGAGAAAATGTATCTTTATAATTAAATTAAAGTCACATGGCTAACCATGTGGAAACCTCATGGGCCATTGCATAAACCAGGGGTCGGCAACCTTTCAGAAGTCGTGTGCCGAGTCTTCATTTATTCACTCTAATTTAAGGTTTCGCGTGCCAGTCATACATTTTAACGTTTTTAGAAGGTCTCTTTCTATAAGTCTATAATATATAACTAAACTATTGTTGTATGTAAAGTAAATAAGGTTTTTAAAATGTTTAAGAAGCTTCATTTAAAATTACATTAAAATGCAGAGCCCCCCGGACCAGTGGCCAGGACCCTGGCAGTGTGAGTGCCACTGAAAATCAGCTCGAATGCCGCCTTCGGCACGCGTGCCATAGGTTGCCTACCCCTGGCATAAACACACACATTGATACGGGTATCTCCGCATTGACAGGTGAAAAAACACTTTTCTTTTACATTTACAGATTTGCCGTATTCTTCTTCACTTCTCCCTCACACCCACTGGCTATGGTGGTGCCATCTTGTTGGCATACATGTTCCACTGTAAGCCAAACTCACTAGCGAAAAAGTTCAAGCCAAACTTCGTGCCACTCTGGAGGAGTGCTGTAGGCACAGCCTTGCCATAGAGAAGGATAGCTCAGTGGTTTGAGTATTGGCCTGCTAAACCCAGGGTTGTGAGTTCAATCCTTGAGGGGGCCACTTAGGAATCTGGGGCAAAATTGGTCCTGCTAGTGAAGGCAGGGGGCTGGACTTGATGACCTTTCGGGGTCCCTTCCAGCTCTATGAGATAGGTCTATCTCCATATATTATTTTATTATAAAATGGGCCTCCATGGTTTGAACACGTCTTCTGAGTCAAGCCCAGTCGCTTCAGGTCTCGGAGCTTGGAAACTTCAATTAGACCCTGAACTAAAGGAGACTATTTATAAAACAACGTTATAAATCAGAAAAATGAAACATAAGGAAAAAGTGAAAAGCTGAACCTGCGTTTGTTTTCTATAGCAAAGTTTTGGATTGCCTCCTACGTATTTACCTACCTCTTGATCCACTAATGTGACATTGGGCCTCATTCCCTCACAATAATGAAGGTAACGAAGAGCATTCCCTGTTAGGTCTCCTCTGAGCAAGATTATTGCATCAGGTGGCATGGAGGACAGAAGGTTCCTTGCAAATTTATCGACAACGTAATTGCGGCTTTGGTCACAAATGCTTAACAGAAGACATCAAAATATAAACATCTTAGAATAGACATTGATGGGGATTTAAACAATTTTATTCGATAGGCAGTCAGAAATAAAATAATACCTGTCTAGCTATTCAATAGTACTTTTCACCCACAGATTGCAAAGCCTTTTATGACGCTCACAATCCCCAGCACCACAGATGGGGAAAATGAGACACAAAAGTTGAAGCGACTTGCCCAGGTCACATGGCAGGCAAGTGGCAGAAATATGAGCCATTACAATAACTGTAACTAAATAAATACACTGTAACCTCCCATTTTTATTGGGCCATATAACCCAGACAAGCGTTTATTAGTTTTAGCTGCAAGTGCCAGTACAATGAAATGTCTGATAGTGTCAATTAAAAACCATTTTTCTAGCTTTAAAAAATACCTCATTGTATTGAGAATCTCAGCGTGGGAATATAAAGTCAGACGGAGAGGGGCAGATTTACACCAGCTGAGGAGGTGGATCATTTTCAAACAAACATACAACAACAGGCAGCTCCAACTCAAAATGTCTGTGGTTTTCCAAACTGCATAGACCCCACACAGTCACAAGCTCTGGGATAGGCTGTTGAATGACTTTAGAGCACAGGCTGACATGCCTCGGAGGCCAGTAGTAAGTTGAGGAGCTGCCTCTGGGGAAGGAACTCATAAATTCTACACTTCCCACACTTCACTGCTTCTGGCTCTTGCAACCTTTCTCTTTCAGCATGCAGCCACCCGAAATTAGTTCATACCCAAGCTGGAGACTCTTTGGCTTGGCCATGGAACAGGGCTCTGGTGAGACCTTAACTCCCCAAAAGTACCCAGAGAGGCAGGCAAGGCATGTGGAAAGCCGGAGTAGAGCAGTGGAAGGTCTAAATGGCCATTCGGGCCAATTGAAATGTGTAACCCTCTTATTGAAATAAAATGGAAATGTATTGCTTTGTTTGTTTGAAAACAATTTAGTTCACCTCCATGTTTTTCTTCTGACGCTCCAAGAGACCCCAGTTCTCTGGTCCAGAGTGGCATCTCTGGTCCAAGAGAAAGAGTAAGGGCAGACAATGGAGTAGATTATATTCCAGACGGCTCCAGCAGTCAGGTTGGAACACTAGAAGCAGGGGATCTGTTTTCTTGCCATAAAGGGAGATCAAAGCATAGGACAGTGGGGCAGTGTAGAAGGATGGAAAGGGTGATACCAACAGGGTTGGAGGGTACTCCCTTGCATGGATCAGAAAGATGGCATCAACAAGACCCGATTATGGAAATAATCTGAGGCCACTTTGGGTGATGGCTCCAGGGACTTGGGTGCTGGGGAGAGGGCCTGCAGGACAGAATGGTGCTTCTCTAGGATGAGTGGGAGGCAAAACAGCACTTGCACGTCAAAAGGTCTTCAAGACGCTGCCACAAAGGCTAGCGGCGGCTCCAGGCACCAGCGCTTCAAGCGCATGCCTGGGGCAGCAAGCCGCAGGGGGCGCCCTGCCAGTCCCTGTGAGGGCGGCAGTCAGGCAGCCTTCAGCGGCGTGCCTGCGGGAGGTCCGCCAGTCCCGCGGATTCGGTGGCAATTCGGCGGCGGGTACGCCGTAGCCGCGGGACCAGCGGACCTCCCGCAGGCATGCCGCCGAAGGCAGCCTGCCTGCCGTGCTTGGGGCGGCAAAAAAGCTAGAGCTGCCCCTGACAAAGGCCCTGGACAGCACTGTCTCCAAACCCATCTCTGAATGTGGCCTTTGAACCTGCGACCTTCCTTCCCCAAAGCCAGCAAAGAAAACAGCCCCCAGCCTTTTACTGCCTTCGTACGCCCTCTGAGTCCATCCAAGGAATCACCCCAAACCCTCCACCCCACTGCCAAAAATTGGCCTTTTAAAGTTTTATAAGCATTTGAGAAGAGAGCAGTATGGTTAGGGCCACAACGAATCCGAGATTAACAATGTAACAGGGCCACGAGGTCCCGTCAAGAAGTATTTCTGGGGTATTTGTTACCTGTAATTGGCATAAATTTGACTAGTAACAAGAGCAGCAGCGGAAAGCCACTCCAGGCACTGCAGCACACGGTTGTTCTCAAGCACTGTATTTCCGACAGAGACAAGAGAGGCCAGGCCTAGTCCCGCTAGAACAGCAACCACTGCATTGCTCTGCATCCAAAATCGCTCCACCTACGGCACAAAACACAGCGAGAATGGACCCAGCTGACAGGCTTGTCGTTATTATTTATTTGTACGTGGCACCAGCGCTGTATTTCTGACTGAGTTTTATGTGGCACCGTCTAGACCTGCACCCTCTGATGAAGTAAGGATAGATAAGGGTAGCCCACTGGACATGATAGGTGCCTCTTTGTAAAATTAATATAACACAAAACTTACCACACCCATAAAAAGTGGTTTTGTAATATCCAAATTTGCCCTCCAAGCAAAGAATAATGAATAAATGCAGAGCATTCCAGTAAATAGCCATATCATTGATGACTTCTCCTGCTTAGCCCTAAAAGAAACAATATAACATTCCACTGAAAATGATTAAAAGGAGAACAGAAAAGTAATATTTATCTTGAAAAAACAATAATATATATATATTTATATTTAAGACAATGAATTGGCCTCTAGATAAACTCAGTCTTGCCATGAGTGCAGGGGACTGGACTAGATGACCTCTCGAGGTCCCTTCCAGTCCTACGATTCTACAATTCTCTTTTATTACTAAAGATCAAAGTTCTCTCTTTTCAAAGTGCACCACCAATGGAAGGATTCCAGAGCTACACATTAAACACTAAGTTTAATTTAGAAGACTCAAAAACAAGTGAAGTTTGTCTAATTAAGACACACCAACAGCAGGTTCCCTGAAAGTGGGCACTGTGATTAAAAATGCTCCGTATTGGCACAGTGCAGAAAAACGTTACTTAAAACTATCATTCAGCTGATAACCAAAGACAAAAGAGAGCATATTCACTCTGACTTACTGCATTGCTGTACGTAACCACGCCACAATCGCGAGGGCTGGGACAGTAAAGGAAAGTTCTGTTTTCATGTGTGTTACCTGAGAACTATGGAGAAATCAATGTTCATTTCATCCCCCCAAATCAGTTTGCACAAAATGTCAATGAAAGTACGGCGTAAGTACAGTGTCATTTATTCCTGTTGCGTTGTGATATAGCTATATGAAATTGCAAGCAAGATGTTTTGTATTTCAAAAAGTGGAATGAACATCATTTCAGAAGACACATCCAACCATCGGGGGTCGGAGAGAAAAGGAGAAACACTGTCTTTTCCTGCCCTTATTTTATTCATTTCATTATACACCACAGTGCCCATCCATTGGTCTGGGTGCTTCTCAAAAGTGCATTAGAGTGCGTTTAACCTCTCGCACCACAATCTCCTCTCTACAAAGGAAGACGAATCAGAACAAAGCTTGGTTACTTATGGCTGGCTGACACCAAAGCTACTCCGGGCTAAGCCTGCTGTAGCTCTCAGCTAGCTGCCCTGCTCTTGATGACAGCGACTGGTGAGTGGCGGAATCTTGATTTGCACATTGTAGTGATGAGCTCTTCTTACCTGGGATGGGTGGGTGCAGCAACCACAGGTTACTGGAGCCCTAACGCTGAAGTAGCTGCCAGAGAAAGAGCTCTCTCGCCACTGCAGAGGTTGGTGGTAAAATTACTCCCTTTGCAGGGCATTCCAGCACCCAGCCTACTTACTTGGATTGCGTGAAGCAAACGGAATGTAGCCCTTCCTGCTCCGGAACAGCACTTTCTGACTTACACAGCACATACCACGTCTGCTAGGCAGCAGCGAAAAACCCCAGTGTCTCAGCATCCACCCACTTCCTTTGGTATTTTTATTTAATAGAGAATTAACGTCAACAGGAGTCATGTGCATTCATCCCAGGGGCAAAGTTGGGCCTAGACACACATGCCAACATGGCCACATACATTCTAGACATCCCCCACCCAAGCTATGAAGTTCATAAACTCAGAACTACAGGAAAGGAATAATTATTACAAAGAATATTGAGGGAACAGGGATGACCCCACAACTTTGGGGTGCGTTAAAGCTTTTACTCACAGCAACATTTCTCTCATACTGGATCCTGCCTCCGATTTGGCCTAGACACAAAAGTTAGAAAAAACATATGCTTAGACTGGGCACTGTTTGGGGCGCGGCCTGTGTTTTCATTGCGTAGGTGCGAGTGCTTAGTACAATGGGACCCCAACTGGAGCCTCTGGGCATGACCATAATACAAAGAATAGCGATGAACTTACATTTTTAAAGACAAAGCTCTAGTGGAAGCTTTGCTGTGATGTAATCGTCCAGCAGTTTATATTCCTTTTGACATCCAGTTATCAATTGTACTGTATTTCATGCATGCAATGAGAACTTTCTTCATTTCAAATACTACAGAATTACTATTTCTTCCACCCTTTCAAAAACACATTATACATCTTAGCAGAATCTTAACTGACAAACATGCATGTGCATCCTAGGTCTTCTTTCTGACTGTCCTGACAATCTGTGTCAAACGTGGGTGTTGTCCCGTGTCTTAACACACATAGAAGCCATTCACAGACAGTAAAAATATCAGCCCAAATGGGAAATTTGCTACTAAATGATTTATTTTCTGGGACTTACACCTCGCCCAATTTGAGATATTTGGGCTGCACCTCTCTTCCTGAATACTGGCAGCAGCTCGTGTTTGTCCACATGTCCTGAGGGCTTGGCCATACCCCTTCTGCCCTCCTGCCACCCCGTACAAAGCTGCATAGAAGCCCGGGATTCTTAGCAGCAAAGTAAACTCTTCACAATAGCACTTTATTCAGTTGTATTAACTACATGCATGGACCTGAGAAGAGGCTAATGCAGACGTAGCAACAGAACTTACCTCGCCTACCATACACTGGGAGAGAGAACAGTCCCAAAAAGGAAACCACCACCTAACAGACTTTCCATTCTAGACCCCAATCCCCACCCACCTAATATGAGACATTCAGGATGGCGTGAGCAGTAAGGAAAAGCTAACGGAAGAAGAAATAAGTAGGACAGGAAAAAGATTCTCCTCTTCCCTACAATTAGCCGTATTTATTTTGGCATCTCTGCTTGGAACGGCTTCCTGCTGACGGATGCTGATGCTGAAGACTGGAGGTCAAGTCTCTAGAGCAGAGGTTCTCAAACAGTCTGTGGTCCGTGGACCACCAGTGGTCCGGGAGCTCCATTGAGGTGGTCCGCGGACAGTTCCCTCTAAGGTATGCGCCTGGGCAGCCGCACACAAGAGAATGAAGGGGCTACTCACCTAATTTATGGAGTCGCGCAGGTGCGGCTCCACTAATTAGGTGCTTGGACTCTGGAGAAGACACACATGTAAGGTGAAGTGGTGGCCTTGGGGGGGAATAGGGGATAGGTGGGAGGGGGCAGTGGGGTGAGAAGAGGGGATGAGGGGAATTTGGGACGTACAGGGCTGCGGTGGCCAGAGAAAGAGGCGACTTTCCCCAGCTCCAGGGCTGTGGCTGCTGGGGAGAGAGGGCACATCCATGGCATTAGAAAGGTAAAACTATTGATATTAAAATATGAGTTGTGTGCTTTTATTTGTAGAACAAAAAAACTTTAATTATTATTACAGGTTTTTTTATATAGCGCTTTTATCCAAAGCGCTTTACAATGGTTAGCTAATGGTACAAACAACATTTGGAAAGATCATTAAGTGGTTCGCTGAGACCCTCAGCAATTTTCAAGTGGTCCGCGAAAAAAAAAAGTTTGAGAACCACTACTCTAGTGCTATATAAAAGGTGTTAGTGGATGAGCACATGGTAGCTTTGTAGGTTTCCTCTGTGGGGGATGATGGCCTTTCTGCTCCGGATGATGCAGTGGAAATGTGCTGAATGGGTTAAATCTCTTTCTAGAACTAATTTATATGCAGCTGAATATGTATTGATTCAGCACTTGATCCACCCAGCTATGAAGGATTTACATGTTTTCAGACCCATACATTGGGATGGGAAAAAATGAATGAAGAAGATGTTCTCCTGAAGTGGCTAGTTCTAGTTAGATAAATGGTAGCAGCTCCTTTTTCCATCTACCACGCTTTTTCTTTGAGTGTTCAGACTTTGGGATAAATGAAGGAAGAAAGCTTTCCTATGAGCTATGGAAGAAAGAGTTTATCTTGGTAAAAAAAATTACACTGGAGCCCGAAGAATGACATCCACCCCTTGTGGAATCAATCAAGGATCATGCTTTCCAAGAGCAGAGGTTCTAGAGACTCTTTTTGCCAACATGATTATGACGAGGGAGCATGTCTTTATGGAGAGAAAACACAGGAAAAAGGATTCTATCAGCTCAAAAGGAGTGTTATCAAGAACTCATAACACTGTAGTCTGGTCCCAGGTCAGGAAAACAGGCCTGACTTTTTGGCTGGATACACGTTATGCCTTCAGTAGCCTTGAACTAGCAGGTGACTACCAGACACTTGGCTGTGCCTGCGGTTTTGATATTGTGCAGAGCTGAGATGTGGGAGGGTCTTAAGTTCAAATCTAGGCCATCATGTGAGAAACACAAGAAACGCAGAAGAGCTGGAACTCTGTTTTCTCCAGGCAGATATTCCTAACTTGACATAAATAAGAGAATCTTGTTCAGTCTCTTGCCATCTATGAAGGGGTGGAAGGCCTGAAGGAGGCTTCCAGAGTATGTATCACCCTGCGTGAGGATTCTACCTTGGCTAGGCTAAGCTGCCAGATGCAGGTAACCTGTGGTGTAGGAGCAGGCCATGGGGTAAGTTGACCAGAGCTCAATTCCTGGGTGTCTAACTTGAGATGGCTTAAAGGGGCCTGATTTTCAGAAGATGGTTGTTGACAGAGTAGATCTCAGGGAAAGCTGAAGAAGCCTCCAAGTCCTTTCTGAAGGTAGCCTCTATCTTCCTACCTGCAGGATCTTTGGTGAATAAACTACCTTCAGCAAGCATTACAGCCTTTGCCAGAAACGCTGCAACTACGCTGCCCTTGGGTAAGGTTGTAGTGGTATTCTTTATAGCAAGGATGGAGCTTGCACCAAAAAGCTGTGATGCAGCTACTGTGCACATTGGACTTTTCTACACAGAATCTTTGGGTTCCGGGACCCTGTGGGGTTTGCCAAAGGAGACTTTAGTTTCCCAGTCTTCTCTAATGACTTCTTTGGAGGAGGCATGAATGCAGGGATGATAACCAACCGCTCTTCTCTTGCTGCCAGAGGCAGGGAACCTGATGCAAGGATGGAAGGGGCCTGGCCAAGCCCCAAAGCTCCATGGACAAGTATGAACTAACTCCCGTATTTGCAGGAAGAGGGGCACAGTCAAAATGTTTCCGATTGGGGGAAGAGGTCAAGAACCAAAAAACTCTTTTCATTTTCTGTACCATTTATACTAAGAAATACATTAGAAGTACATTCTTTTTATATAAAAAAAAGAATCAAACAATGAAAACTGCTTAAGACACTTTTTAAACAGTTGAGATTTCCCCCCCCCAAGTTTTACAATTAAAAAACCAACACAACTCAAACTGTGTAACTTGACTTAAGACAGGGTAATTTAAAATTTACTTTTCAACCTCTCTTAACTATTGTTTATTCTTCATGCCAATACACACTGGTAACAAGACTGCAACTGAACGTACTTGTACATTTCCCAATAAATAACTGTACCCCAAAGAGCATGAAGGTGGATTAAATTATTTTTCCACTCTCCAAGCCACCTTAGCTATCCCAAGAATAAAGTGCTAAAGGTTAACATTTCACATCACTTCTCCTGCAGGACACTGACCTAAATGAATGCAAAAGCTTTACTGCTGCATAACTTGAAGAAGACTTTTCTCTTTTAGAAAATGACCCTATTTACCAGACTGAATGTCCCATATTCTTCCCTGAGAAAGTGGGTCAAAAATCCTTGAAAAGTCGTCTGGTCTCCCCAGGTCCAACGTGCTTGATTTAGGTAGGACGAGGCAGGCAGATAGAGATAAGGCAGCAAACCAGCCAAGAAGCATAAGCCCAACTTCAGCAAATGGCCAAAGGACAATTCCTGCACCAAAATGTGTCATATTGCACAACAATGTTTATTTTAGTTTAATCACACTGGAACTTCAAGAACAGATAAAGAAAAACATCAAATATATTTACACAGAGTTGATCTCTCAATTTATAGTAAGTCCCTACAAAATGCTATGTTAAACCTTACGATTTTGTGGATTACTAGGAAACTGCATCAAACTGATCTCCTTTGCATGGCAGGGTGAAATTTAAGTGAAGCAAATAATATTAGCTAGGACTCATGAGTATCATATGCATTGCATCTTTTACATTTAAATCATGTCATGACATGCATAGATGGCTGAAGCCCTGCAAGGCTGAGATAACCCACTTTTCAGTGATTAAGAGTTGGCTGGTATTCCATCTTGCAAAAAAAAAAAAAAAAAGCTGTTCCCATGTAACTGCTTACATCACCGCCATCATCAGGAGTCGGTTCTGCCATTTACTTTAGCATGATCACACTGGCTAAACTGGATCGCTCAACTTCAGGCGTGGGATTTTGAAAATGCCTAAGGGAGTTAGGCGTGCAAGACTTTCAAAAGGACTGCTGCTCCTAATTCCTTTAAGCACTTCTGAAAATCCCACTCTTGAATATTTCATGCTGCTTTTTTGGGGGCCATTCATTACATTTTAGTCAAACAAAAATATTTCCTTTCCTATTTGAGTTTATTTGGGAGAGACCATGTTTAAAACAACTTTCCACAGACCGAAAAGTAGTTTAAAAGTTGGTGGCTAAAGTTCCTTAAGACTGAGGTAGAGCAATCTCGGAAGACATTTTACTAAATCAAATAACTTGTCTATTATAGGGTTTTCTTTAGCTCGGAACACCAGGGTATCTAAAGCATTTCTGAGGTACGTTGAATCTGTATGGTAAGCTCCCTACTGGAATTCATGGAGCTTTCTATTCTTCATCCATCTCTGGTTAAAAAAGGCTTTCCTTAGGGAATATATGTTGATTATATGATTAAATCATCATCATGCCAGTTATGGTGGAAACATTTTGGGAAAAAAGGCTTCACAAAATGTGCTGAATATAGTCAGATTCTGCATCATTTCCTCTGGAAGCTCATTCCTCTAGAAGATGAGTCTCACGAACCAGAACATCTTATCCCCAGGTCTAATGCATTTCATCCTGGGCCCAGTACGCTGCCTTGTCCCAAAGAAGAGCAGCTGTTTTATTGGGTCACAGATACTGATGCACCCAGGATCTGACCTGTTGACAGCTTTAAAGGTCAGGATCAAGATCTTCAACTAGCAATGGAAGCAAACTGGAAGCCAGTGGAAGGACTGAAGCCACAGCAGTGATGTGCTAACAACATCTGCCTCTTATTGCGCTTTGAGATCTACTGATGAAAAGCCAAATGTAAGAGCTAGGTATTATTATTATTATTATTATTGAAGTGGGTCACCACATTTTGTGCAAACTGAAGCATCTGCATTCCATCCATATCCAGCCAGAGGCAATGATTTACAGCAATCCAGTTTGGAAGTGAGAAATGTTTGATCTCTGGCTCGATCCTCACCTAGGAGGAATGTGCAAAGTTTCCTAGCAAGCTGGAGGTGGGAAAACACCACTAATGTTACCTGATTAGCTATACTTAACCATGAGTCTAACAGAATAGTGAGATTTTATACAACTTTGGAAAACGGGACTTTGACAGAAGGAGAGGACAGTGTTTCAACTAGTTTTTAACACCAGCACCACTTTGGTCTTGCCCAGGTTGAGTTTGAGCCAGATGCTTTTCATTTGAAAGCTGATCTTTTGCAGACATTGTGACATCCTTGGGATGGTGCTGGTTGTATTTGTGGAAAATGAGATATGCAGTATGGTGTTACTGGTGTATTGCTGACAGCAAAGCCTATGGCATCTCATTCCCCTCTCCAACCAGTTTCAGACAGATTTTGAAGTTGAGTCCTTTTGGAGAGGAATGACTGGAGCAATTTTACTGCTGTGCTGTCTACTCCAACCATGCCATAGGTGGCTGACAGTGTCAAAAGCTGCAGAGAGGTTGTGCAGTATTGAGATATGGCCTCTATTCACTACCAGGAGAAAGTCAGGATGTGGAGACTAGTCCTGTGGGCTAAAAGGATTTCCATGCCACCATCAGCCACCAGGAGCTCTGAGTCGTGAGGTCCAGACTGCTCCCACACTTCTCCGATCTCCTTAAGGGACTACAGTCACCATCAATTTGATCTACTCTTCTGTTTGCGGAAGGTCATTTTAAACACTGAATATGCTCATACTTCCACACACTCAGAACTTCTGTCAGTATCCTCATCACAGTACTAACAATGCTCTAGCTACATTATAGATGGTCAGAAGATAGGGTCCCTGTCCCAAAGAGTTTACAATAGAAATGGACAGCTCTGAGAATGCTCATGTGACTGACAGCTTCAAAATCCTTCAAAGTCATAATCCTTGGCTGTGATGCCAGCCTGATGGATTGTGACTTTATGTTGTCAGTGGATTATGGTTGACTAGCTTAGGCATATCATGAACTGTTGCCATCCATACACATATACTTCAATATAAAAGCAGTGTCAGAAGGGAAAGCAGTAAGTGTTCAAACATAAGATTTACAATCTGCCCTAGAAAAACGACACTTTAATATTCAACTCAGCAATAGATGAGTTACCTACCTTCCCTTTGAAAAGTTGGAACAGAACCCATAGTACAATGCACAACACATAAAGCACTATGGTGTGCTGATTGCACAAACTAAGCCCACAGCAAAAGGCGCCAACTTTCGATATCTGAAAGGAAGAAAGTACTTACAATTATTCTGAAAATCTGCAAAATATACACACAATGAAACTGCATCAATGCTGTCCGGGGTATTCTTACAATGGAAAGGCAGCTACCTTGTGCGTAACGTTCAATAAATATTTACAAAGAAGATATCACGTATGCCTAGATAGAGGTATGCCACATATTTTACTGGAAATCTATTTAAGAACTATTTCAGACTCAGTTTTTTTTAAATGGTTATATATTGATATCTATATAGGTAGACAGCATACACAGATATGTGGTGGTGGTATTTATGTCATACCATGTACATGATGGTAGTATCTATATGATAAATTGCAAAGCCAGAGTGATAAACTGCCTATCCATGTGGTTAACTGCATGTATCATGGACCTTTGATCACCTTACCTACCCGCTGTCTACTGGGAGTGCTTCTACCATCTCCAATCTCTCAGCAGCTTCTAACAACCTGCCTTCTTTCCCCCAAACGTGCAGTTTCCCCTAAAATTACATTGGTCTGAGGCTCAGCATAAATAATATTCAGTCCTGCACTAGTGACAGGTGTGGGGTCCAATATCTCGCAACCCATGAGGGCTAGAAAGGGAACTTTACACTGCTGGAAAAGGGAGATTGCTTGTAGCACTGAATATTCCCCAGCAATCAGACTCTAAAATCATGATTTTACTATAGACGGAGAAACTACTTTAGGTCGTTTCAGTGGTTTTAAAGATTTATTGGTGACGATTTTTCCTCTCCCTCTCAGGTGTGCACAGCTGGCATCAGAGTTTAAACTTAAGCATCTTTGCTTCATAGGCTAAGGGAATTCAAGACAGTACCAATAAAATGCATTAAAACATTTCTAAAATAGTTTTTCTATAAAAAAGTAGCACATCCAACACATACAGCTTAGACCCAAGATTTTAGTGGGGTTGCTCATGACTTCACTACTTTGTTACATGGCCATCGCAAGCTCCTGCTGATAGAAGACTTTCTCCCATGCCAGAACATCACGTGTCCTACATGCCCCGAAACCTGCCCCATTGAAATCAATGGCAAAACTCTTGACGGTTTCAGCATCAGCCTCATATGAGCATTGGTTCACCACCTTTAATCTCTGCTACATAAACCACAAACATTCCCGTTATTTGAATTCATTGTCTACTTATCTTCTTTGGTCTTTCTGTCTTAGGTTTTGTCTGCAATATATGCCTGCCACCAGCCTACTTCTATTGAGTGGGGTAGATCCTCAGGTGGTGAAAACCGACAGAGATTCACTGAAGTTAATGAAGCTGTAACAATTTACCAGCTGAGGATCTGCCCGACATCATCTGCCCTTCTGCACTCCTCTGACGGGTCAGGCACTGTCGTCTCTTGCTACTCAGGCACTTTTAACATTGAAAATGTAACCATGGCACTGCTTTCTTTGATAGTCCATTAAAATGGCAGAGATGCGCAATACAAATGTTTGCTTTCACTGAGTGATGAAATAATATCAGCACGGATGTGAGTTTCTATCAACAGTCTGACATTTTACTTAGAATATGATTTCACCATTAACAAAGGATTTTTTTTGTGTGCATCATTGACATACTAATACATCTGAGATTTTCAAACCTGCTTAACAAGTTTGGACACCCAGACCATGTTTTTCAGAAGTCACTAGTGATTTTGGGTGATGAGCCTGAGGTGTCAAATAGGTGGGCCTGATTCCCAGAAAGTGCTGAGCACCTGCCTTCTAAATACTAACCCCCTTTCAGGTGTACATAGTAGGATACCCCAAAAGTTGAGGCAACCAAAACCATTAGTCACTTTTGAAAATCTTGGCCCTAATTCCCACTGGAAATTGGGTATCTGAATCTGTTAGGCCAGAGGTTCTCAACCTGCGGTCCGTGGACCACCGGTGGTCCACAAGCTCCATTCAGGTGGTCCACAGATAGTTCCCTCTAAGGTGCGCGCCTGGGCGGCTGCACACGAGACAATGAAGGGCCACCCACCTAATTAGTGGAGCTGCGCCGGCGTGGCTCCACTAATTAGGTGCCTGGACCCTGGAGAGGACGCACATGTAAGGTGAGGTGGTGGCCTTGGGGGGAATAGCGGGTAGGGGGCAGTGGGGTGAGAAGAGGGGGCTGGGGGGAATTTGGGACGTGCAGGGCTATGGCAGCCAGAGAAAGAGACGACTTTCCCCAGCTCCAGGGCTGCGGCTGCTGGGGAGAGATGGCCCTCTTTCCCAGCCTCAGCTCTGTGACTGCTGTGGCGGGGGAGAGACCCCCCTCCTTCCCAGCCCCAGCTTGGGGGCTGCTGCGGAGGGGGAGAGAGGGCACATCCATTGCATTAGAAAGGTAAGACTACTGATATTAAAATAGGAGTTGTGTGCTTTTATTTGTAGAACAAAAAAACTTTGATTATTATAAAGTTTTTTTTATATAGCGCTTTTATCCAAAGCGCTTTACAATAGTTAGCTAATGGTACAAACAACATTTGGAAAGATCATTAAGTGGTCTGCCGAGACCCTCAGCAATTTTCAAGTGGTCCGCGAAAAAGAAAGCTTGAGAACCACCGTGTTCGGCGGCTCTGAAAATGTCAAATGACATCTTTGTGGAATTTAGCAGTCAGTGATCCAGAAATGGTAGTAACCAATAAAACAATTGCTCTTTGTGATGTTTAATGCCAAATAAAAAAACCCTCATCTGTAGCCATCCAGAGAACATGTATGATTTGAAGACCCATTACAGCAGCGCAGAATTAGTCTGAACTTCTAAAATTCTGCGCTACTTTTATAAAAAAAAATTATTCAGAGAATTTATTGTGGTCATAAAAAAAGAGTTTATAAAAGAAGAATAGATGTGATGTCCCCATGCTTAGGGAGAGTGGAGAGAAACACTATCAGTTTTTAAAAATTGTTTGAATGTGCCATTTTATGAAGTATGTAATGTGAAATTTATGGGCGAGATTTTCAAAGCTCTAGGGTTGATCAAAATTTCCCATCCAGACTTTCAACAGAAAATTGGGTTTTCAACTAAACAAGGATTTTTGTGGCTAGTGCCTGGTTTCCATCCAAAATACATGACTTTTAACTGAAAAATAAGAACCTGAAAACCAAAAACTTTTCAGTGTTTTCTGAACAGCACTCAATGACGCCAACTTAGACCCTTAATAAACGACCATATTTTTAAGAGCTCGGCGTGGCCAGAGTTTCAGAAGTGCTCAGCGCCCAGCAGCTCCCATTCAGAACCATAAACACTTAGCACTTTTGAAGATCAGGCCCTTAATTTTTAAACCAACCAAAATAATTAAAAGCAAACAAGCCACACACACGACAAATACATTTAAAACCAATATTCACTTTGATCCAAACAGGTTACCTTTGATCTCTCCTTCGCAGTGGCTGCCTCCTCAAAACGTACAGTAAGCGCCATAAGCAGCCCCACAAACAGATTGTTTAAGCTAAAAACCTCTGCTGAGATGGACCACTGCCATGTTAGACGAGAAAATGAAAACACCCCCGCAGCAAGGATTCCTGCAGCATATGAGCCAGAAAGCCTGCAAACACAGATAACATGAAATCTTCTTTTCCAACAAAAAGCGCCTACTTCATTGTCCTTTTTTTAACATACTGTAGCAGCAGAAATTAGGACTGCCATCCAGCACCCTTCCAAAACATTATATGGTTAATATGTCGCTTCTAATAATTTCCTTGCATAAGATTTCAATTAGGAAGGCCAGTTATTAACCATACTGTACACTATGCAAGGTAGTGAATGCACTTCCCTCAATGACCAATGGCTAGCATGCCACACACAATATTTCTTTCAAGCATAGAGGGTAGCTTCCAGTACTCGAGTCAGTTTGGAAACCTTGATGAGAGATGACATAGTGGAGCATGGCACACCAAGCCAAAGAGTCATGCTTTCAACCAGATACTCTTAGCTGGCAGATTTCTGAGCAACGGTGCAGTCTTAAATTCATCAAGACACTGGATAAAAAGTGGATTATAGATATTCATGACGGTTGGCATTATAACGCTTTCCTATGGGGGAGCTTTTAGTTTCATAGGCCGGGGGTGGGAAATGGAACACTGAGGGCGCTAAGAAGGAAAAGTGTACTTTGGAGCTGGGAGTACGGCCAGGAAAGAGAGGGAACAAGTGTGAATCCCGATGAGGAAGCAAACACAAGCAACGCACGAAACCGATGGAGCTTTCCGATGAGGAAGCAAACACAAGCAACCCAGCATTTGGACGTTTGCAACCTTTTCTGTCAAACCCAGATCCCACGACAGTAATCACTGCCTTTCTGACTTCCCAACTGGATTACTGCACGCACTTCCCATGGAGCTACATTCCAAGACCACTTGGATGCTACAGCTGGTGCACAGGGCCCATTAGATGGTATTTAGCCCCAAGAAACATATTACGTCAGTTCTTCAACAACTACACTAGCTTCCTACTCCATTCCAGGGCCAGTTCGTTATTTAATTTGATCTATAAAATCCTGAACTTTTCAGAATATGGCTATCTGGGAGACCTTGCCTCTGACTCAGTGATGATGAAAGTGATGTCGGTTGAGGCACTCAAGCTAACAGTCCTTAAGATTTAGGGGGTGGCAGTAGGGCATTCTCAGTAGAAGACTCTTGTCCCAGAAATTCACTTTCCGAGTTGGGGTGACTCAGCCAGAGTGTATTGCCTTTCAGAGCATGGTGTAATGCTCATCTCGCTGCTCAGGATTCTGTCAGAAAGGACGGCTGTTCGTTTATTTGGGGGATTGTCATCTCTCCGCCGCTTCCATTTATATTTTGTTTTTTAAACTCTCTGCATGTCCCTTGAGATGGGGACTTGGAACATTTGATAAGTTAATAAAAGAAAGAGATTTCACCAAGCTATACACTATACGCTATACACTATACACTATTAAAAATCTAAACACAGAAAGGTCCAGATCTGTTTGTTTCATTTAACAATTGCCCCCTTCTCNCTGGTAATTAGTACCGATGGTCAATGTTGGGATATTGAAAGTCTTTTTCCTGAGTGTCTGGCTGGAGAGTCTTGCCCGCATGCTCGGGGTTCAGCTGATCGCCATATTTGGGGTCGGGAAGGAATTTTCCTCCAGGGTAGATTGGCAGAGGCCCTGGAGGTTTTTCGCCTTCCTCCGCAGCATGGGGCAGGGGTCGCTTGCTGGAGGATTATCTGCTACTTGAAGTCTTTAAATCAAGATTTGGGGACTTTAACAGCTGAGTCAAGGGTGAGAATTATTTCAGGAGTGGGTGGGTCAGCTTTTGTGGCCTGCATCATGCGGGAGGTCAGACTAGATGATCATACTGGTCCCTTCTGATCTTAAGTTCTATGATTCTATGATACCGTATCCTCTGATACTGACATGGCTTGAATCAAGTCATTGGTTATTCAACCTCAATTGTTTCAGTTGTTAATGACTGCGAAATGCATCGTCGCAATGTTTGCTTCCAAAATATGTATTCAAAAATAGTAACATTGAGATGAGTGTGGGTGCACACCCTAGGCACACCCTCTCCGATATAAAAGAGAGGGAGCAGCTTGCAGAACATGCTCTACCCAGGCTCCTTTCCTCTGAGATGCTCTCTCTCCCCTGGTCTGAAGCAGCCCAAACCCATCAACCTTAACGAACACTGCAAAGCCAAAGGATTTGAGCAGGCTCAGGCAATTGGGGGTGGAAGCTTTAAGCCATACTGGATCAATAAAAGATGGGAGGCAGTGTGGTCTAGTGACTAGAGCACTGCACAGGGACTCAGGAGACCTGGGCTCTATTCTTGACTCTGCCACTGGTTTGGTGGGTGACCGTGGGCAAGTCACGTCACCCCCTGTGCCTCAGTTTACCCATCAGTAAAATGGGAATAAAGTGCTTTCAGACCCATGGATAAAAAGTGCTGTAAGAGCTCGGTATTATCATCTACTCACTGCTGATTGGTTGGAAGGGGGAGAAAGAGCAGCACTACTGTTGCTTTAACTCACTGTGTAACTTTTTTATTGGATTTTATATAAACAAGGGCCCTCACAGCTCCTTCTTTCAGCATGGAATCCAAAATCTAAACACAGAAAGGTCCAGATCTGTTTGTTTCATTTAACAATTGCCCCCTTCTCTTCTCTGCCAGACCACAGGACTCCACAGTTAAAAAAACTTGTAAAAAATCCAGATTTTGTCCCAAAATAGATTTCATCATAAAACGTGCTCCTGAAGGGGGCATCCCCCCCCCGAGAGAAGATACTTTTACTAGACACGTTCATGAATTGATTCCTGAAATTGGTAGGCAAATAAAACCAGACACTACCGTAATTTCGATTTGCAGGGATAGTACCACAAGGCCTTGATCCTGAACTGTTGCAATCAACGGGATTCTTTGCCACTGCTTTCAATGGATCAGGCTTGAAATGTCTGCAACTGGAACAACTGTTAACATTTGGTGGGAAGGGGAGAGAGCTGGCTCAATGGGACGATGCACCAGCCTTTCCCCTCCTCCTTGGCGACTGAATTCAAATCCTTGCTTTGCTCGCAGGGGAATGTGAATTTGATCTGACCCAATATCCCCGTCACAACATTACCATGCAATCTGGCATGGCTGCTGAGAGAGGCAGAGAACAGGAACAGCAGCAGGTTGTTTTACACCACAGGACTGACATACACTGGCACAACTGGCTGAAGCTTGCATAATCCCTGCTGGCATTTTGCTGGGCTCCCGACAATTAGATCAAACTTCACTGACAGTATTTGCACTCCTGAAGATTTTACGTGCTGCCTAATCGATACAAAATATTTATTGTAAGTGTCAAATTTAGGGCTTTTTTTTGTTTAATACTCAAAATCGTTTAAGGGCCAACCTAGTAACACTTTTATTGTGCGTATCTCAGCTGCACCGGAGAGCCTCACTCATGGGCCATGCTTACAACCTCAGCACTACAGATTTGGGCATCAAGCTTCAAAGGGGATCTTCTAAAACAGTGGCTCTGAACCTTTCCACACTACTGTACCTCTTTCAGGGGTGTGATTTGTGCTGTGTGCCCCCAAGTTTCACCTGACTTAAAAACGACTTGCTTACAAAATCAGACATAAAAATACAAGTGTCACCACACACTATTACTGAAAAACTGCTGACTTTCTCATTGTTACCATATATAATAATAAAATAAATGGGAATATAAATATTGCGCTTACATTTCAGTGTGGAATATAGAGAGCAATATAAACAAGACGTCTGTATGAGAAATTTTAGTATGTACTGACTTTGCTAGTGCTTTTTATGTAGCCTGTTGTAAAACTAGGCAAATATTCAGATGAGTTGATGTATCCCATGGAAGAGCTCTGCGTACCCCTGGGGTACGCATATCCCTGGTTGAGAATCACTGATCTAAAACATAGAAATAAGATTTTAAAATCCCACCTTGATAGTAGCATGGAAATCACAAAAAAACCTGAAATAACCCTGATGGCTAGCTAAATGCACTCACCCATTCATGACCCTATTGTGCAAGGTTACCCAGTCACAACTGACAAATGTGGGCACAGCAATCACGTCTCCTTGGAGTGGATGCGTGCTCCTTCCATAGGCATTTTGGAACTGCATTTCACCAACTCTGCAGTGTAGGAACATTTTTCTCACGTTAGGCTGAGATTGTCAGAGGCCTGAGGGAGTCGGGCACCCAAATCCCAGTGAATGTCCACAGAGATGGACGCTTAACATTGGCCCTTTTGAAAATTACAGATTTAAAATATTATAACGCTCAGCTCTGATATAGCACTTTTTATCTAGATCTCAAAGCACTTCATGAAGGAAGGTCGGTATCACTATAACCATTTTAGTGATGGGAACTTCCTATGTGCAAGACACTTCTAAATATGCTCCCACTCAGCTCAAAGGTGTTCTTGAAGAAAAAGAAAGGTGAATCCATACTAACTGGAAAATAGGTAGATGAACTTGAGCACATTTACTTATTGTCCTCATGGCCACAGAAAATTCAGTGTAGATTTCAAGTTGGGTTGGTTGGAACTGGCCATATAGTTTGTTGCATACGGTGTTTGTTCGGGTTCTTTGATTGGCTGAGTCTATCTCACGTAGTCAGGAGGTGCAGCACAAGCTATCTGAACTGTTTATTTGATGCTGATATCTATGTCTTTGTATAAAATTCTCATATACGCACCCAGGCCTGTACTACTGTGGTAACAGTACCCAGGCCAGTCACTGTGGTAACTACTTTTTTACTTGTCTCTTATAAACTAGGAAGAAAATATCTATTTTGAATATGTAGAAAAGTCCCCTGTGCACAGTAGTTGAATCTCAAGGGAAGATATATATGTATTTTAGGGCAAATGCCATCACACCTACAAGATTAACCACTGCACCCTCACCTAAATCACCAAAGTAGTGAAAGCAATTTTAAGGTGAGGTTCCGACTCTGAAAATAACTCAAACATGGCACTATGGGTTTCCATGTTTATTGTCTTGCAACTATTTCCATATCAGGTGTGCTCTGTCTCTAACTGCCATCCATGCAAACTCAATATGGGTTCCCTTCTTGTGCAAGTTCAGGTTCTGCAGGCCAAATTCTGCTTTCAGGGACACCTAGGTAACTGCACTCTCTTCAGACGATGCACCAGGTAACACCTGTGTAATTCCAGTGATTTCAAGTGTCTTGCACAAGTGTGACTGACTGTAGCTTTGTAAACAATGCCGTTGATAATGCACTAGAAAGAGTCTAGAAAAACTGATTTTTGTCCCTGAAGTCGGCAGACATGACCTGATCTGTTCAGCAGAAAAGGAGTTTTCTCACACCTTTTGTCTGTCTTGCCCATTTGGGTCTCAGTCCTGCCATGAGGTCCATGTGGGTAGACCCTTGCAGAGCTCTATTGATGTCAATGGAGTTCCACACAGGGTCTGCCCACAGTGAGATCTCGGCAGGATCAGGGTCTTCAGGAGTCAATTGCTATGTGTGTAGAGCACCCAGCACCACAGGGACCTGTTTGGGGCCTCTAGACACTATTATCATACAAAATAAAATTAATGATAACAACAACAGAAAGGTGCCATTTTACATAATTACTTTTTACAGTGGAACAGCAATTTAAAATCCTGAACAGACAAAAGGCAATTCTCTTAGTACTCAGGGTAATTAATCATTAAAGTATTCTACCACCAATAATATAATACAATTAATTGCAGGAGTCATTTGACAGAGACACAGAAATGGTACTAAATAAAGCTGAACTTTTCTCTATGAACTTTGACCCTGCAATTCTGATAGGCCCGTCTGGAAGCACTGAGTCACTGGATGTCATCACATGGACAATGGGCAGAAACACCTGGCAAAGGTTTTGGCCCGGAGGACTCACTGATTTTGCTTTCCTCCCCAAATATTCAAGTGATGTGGCAGTCAGAGCGGAAGAGGAATGATAAGGGGGAACATTACAGAAATTAAACAAACCAAAGGTAGCGCCTAGTCCTCACCCAACCTCCCCGCAACCCAATGGGGTTGAAAAAGTTGTAAGAGCAGGAGGTCGTGATCCAGCCACATTGCTAAACAGTGACTCTACATACTCTCGGCTGGATCTTTTTAAAATTCTCATTTCTTTCTGATTCCAAAGAAATAGCCTTCTAAACCACTATGGAATCTTTTCTGAGCATTCAAGCCATAAGATAACCCTGTGCTATACACTTCTGAATGTAAAACAAAGATTGAGACAAATTTCCCATTACATTTATTTACCAATTTATTCTCATTTTATAAGCAATAGGTCCTTCCTTGGGAGAAACTTCCATGCTGTGTTAAAACCTACATTAGATTAAACAACTCCCCATTTCCAAGACGACAAAAAAATCCAAAACCTTATTCTAGCTTATGGAATAAGACTTGGGCAGTGGCTGTTAAACCCAAATGTTAGAGGCTTATCCTAGATTGTGACGGGTGGAGCAGTATACTGTCCTTTTTTCCCCTTATCTGAAGAGCGCCTAGCACAATAGGGCCTTGACCCTTGATTGGGGTCCCTAGCTGTTACTGCAATAAAAACAAAAACAGCTTTTACTTTCTAGTCTAAAGTTCATGAGCCCTCATTTAGAATAGATTTGATTTTTCCAAAAGCTGAAACAAGCCTTAAAATGCTTAGCAGCTTCTAAGATGGATACGATTCTTAGTTCAGAACATGCCTCAGTATATACGTGGCTAGAAACACATGATGGCAAAGACCAGGGTAAGGATTCCCATCCAAGTCGCTAAGCACTAGTGTCCAATTTATCAGCAATACTTTGAAATAAGTGACACCGAAGCAAACCCTGTAGGGATTTTATGGGAGGCAATGAAGGCTTGATTTTCAAAAGGGATGAGTACCGAACAGCTCCCCAGCCAATCAGCTAGAGACAAGACTTGGGAGAGCAAGACTGCTGGAGGTAGAAGTTTAGAGCATCACACTCAACAAATTCTCTGCCATCGATGTCCCTCCTGTTCTCCCCTTGTGGCACACAACAGTTTAGTCTCCTCAGGGCTCTAACACTTGGTTTAATTCTGGTTGTTGGGCAGGGTACAGGGATGGCTGGGTGTTGTTTAGTGGCCTGTGATATATAGCAGGCCAAACTAGATGACCTGATGGTTCCTTCTGGCCTTAAACTCTATGACTAATTAATGCAAAGTAGCACAGACAGGACAGACAGACCCAGGAGATGTGCGTTTAAAGTGGCTCTCTATAAGAAATGTTCCTTGCTTACCTCCCAGATTTATTAGCCTTTTCTCTCCTATTTACCTTTTTCGTTTTTCCTTTCAACCACAAAGGAGCAAGGGCATGCACCTGCAACATACCTCCATAGAGCAGAGAAGGGTTGGGGAAATAAGGAGAGAGGCAAAATGGAACCTAAAGGCTTCAAAGCCAAAACTTTTGCCACCACATAACTGCAGCATCTTCCTGTCTGACATTGGTCACTAATGACCCAACAGGTCCAGATGACTGTATCATATGTAGGTTCCCTAATTCTAACAAATGCAAGCTGAAGGCCTGAATATATTAACAGCAGACAATGAGCTTCTCTCCTCAATTAAAATATTTGGACCATCATTCTTTCAATCACCACCTTTCTCTTCAGTGCTTCTTTTAAAAAAAGTTTATATTCTTTTCCCAATGATTAGTAAAAATGGAAGCAACTCAAAAGTGCTCAGGCTTATTTTAACTACGTTATGTATTTCAATAATAAAATATAAGTACTTTAAAAGCAAATGAAAGTGAAATACGAGTTTAGAAATTCTTTCCTTATAGCGATAATAGTGATTATACAAAACCAGCTCCTCTTTTCAAGTGTCTGCTACATGCATCTTCTAATCACACTTACTTTCTGAAAAAAGCAAGTTTCTACAGCTCTTAGCACTGAATAGCCAAAACAGATACTATAGGGAATACTAAATTAGACTGCATTCTTCCTCAAGTATCTTCAGTTGAATTGCCACTTAAGTTCTGACTGCAGAATCTATTGCTCAGGAAGAAGTAAAAGGCAGAAAAAACACAGCTTGAGTTTCAGATCTGAGGTTGAATCTGCAGGGCTGACACTCAGAAAAAAACATCTTTTGATATATAAATTGCACAAATGAAAGAGAAGCACAATGATACCTTTGTAGTCACTTTAACTATAGTTACAGATTTTAAAATGAAAAGTTTTCCATAACATAACTTAGCACTGAAAAAAACCAAAATTACCATAAATTAGAGAAATCAGAAATTAAAATTTAGTCTGAGCGATCTGTCATCACAATTTGTTATTAGTTATTCTATGCGAATTGTGGGGGGTGTTGTGCCAGTGGTGGTTTTTAGTTTTTGTTTTGTTTTCTTGATTGTCCACATTAAATACCCTTACACTTGTCCAACCAACAGAACAATTTTCAGCCAGGTCAACAATACAGAGGATCACCAAAGGAGACTCTATGGTACTGAATTCTTTCCCCCCTTCCTGATGCAATGCTTGATTCAGCAAGGTCAAAGGAAGAACCACTTCATGCTGGCAGAGCACACTGCTAGCAGCAAAGGTTAACATCGCAAAACAGATGAACCAACTCTTACAGAGTTTCCTCACTGCCCTCTGCATATCCTCTAATTCTTTATTTTGTAAGGCTGCTGGTCATCGGAGGGGTGGAAAGGACTTCTTTGTATTCAATCAAGAACCGCAGATCCCCAACAATTTTTGTTATTTTTGTTGAAGGTAGAACTAGTGTAATGGTGATAGATAGATGGGACTGGACAATGAACTCCTCTATTTAGAACAGATAAAAATAAGGGCGGTGGCATTGTAAGTTTCTCAGCATTGCCCTAACATGTCTCGTCTCTAGAGATGAACAGGTAGCTTAATCCCGACACGTATTCAAACCTTAGCCTCTGCTGACACTGCCAATAAAAATACTGTGATGGTGGTTTTCAACCTGTGACACATTAACTTCAGCCACTGCCTCAGAGGGTAAATCATAATGTAGGAACTAAGGAGCAGATTAATATCCTCAATATGCACAAGAGACACCCACTGACAGCAGTAGGAACTCCAGGTGGAATCCTGGCCCCAGTGAATGAGAGTTTTGTCAGCAGGGTCAGGATTTCACCTTCCGTGCACCAATCAAGGGAAATTCAGTTCCTAAAACAACACTCAGCTCAGGTTATTTCCATTATTGGCCATCAAAAGGAAAAATACAGCTATTTTAAAAGCAGACACACAAACAGTGATGGACAGCGTACGCCCAAAAGGCATTGCCCTGCTTGAGACAATAGCTTATGACATGAAGAATGATAAGAGAAGAGTCTTACGCACAGCATGCCTACTCCCTGCAAAATGTTGTAAAATACACAGCTAATAGCTTTGAGTTGCAATAATGGAAAACAGCTGGATAAACTCCATGTTTGGTCCTACTCCCACTTAAAAATGGCCAGAACAACCTCAACATTTGTAATAAAAAAGACAAGACACCCTGGGACGAGAGCATTTTATTCCAATTTCTTAGAATCGGGCAGAGAGCAGGTTTTTGAAGGTGTTTGTACAATGGGGGTCAGATATTATGGTGAAGGCACTTGTGCGCTGAAGTGATAGAGGCAATATAAATACCTAAACCAGGGGTTCGCAAACTTTTCCATAATGGAATCTCGCAACCAAACCCTCATCCCTATCTAACAATATTTGACGGGCAGGGTGGTTATGGTAGAATGCCCATGACCTAGATAGGTGGGAAGTATCTTCTAGCTGCTACTGCAACATGAATATTCAACAAGAAGAACTTTCAGCCTGCAATGAATGTTTTTAACGCAGGTATGTCTACATACCATGGAAGACAAGCCTTTATTATGCAAATCTTAACAGAGAATTAGTTTTAGTTATGTCAATGGGCTTTGATGTACTATTCATAGAGCGAGGATGAGACAAACCGCTACTACCATAGGCCCTGATCCTGCAATTGCATTGTCACTGGGACTCTGCATGGGCAGAATGATCTGCTTGCATGGATCTGATTACAGGATTGTGGTCTGAGGGCCCGATCTCGCAGACTTTTGTAATCAGTAGTAAATGGTTGCAGATCAGGCCTATAGGTAAGGACTAGTTTGCACTAAACTTTTCACATCCCAAGGAATTTAATTCACAAAAAGTCTTTGAAGTATATAATTATTAATACCAAAAATACCCTGTTTATTACAGTTATAAACTTTCAAAGAAATAAGACAGATGAATGCTTAAAATCAATGGCTTGACACAAACTATAGTGGAGCAACTTAATGAGCAGCATTAACCAAAACAGTACAATACTCTGCACATACGCTGAACTTCATAGAGAAAAATATTTCACCGCTAATAGCTTTCTATTATACAAGTTATAAGAACAGTATTTCAAGTTGCTAAAATTCAGAGGGGAATTACTTTCTTTATGTCTTTGTAAACAGCACGGGCATATTAGTTATGATCTATTATTTGATTAATAAATTTTTAAAAAACCTTTCGAAAATGTACATTTATCACTGCAACCATAATAAGTGGCGTCTAGTTCCAGTGGCAGAAACTCTGTAGGAAACAGATTTAGCAATTTAAATGTTTTATAAGTTTTTGTAATTGAAGAAACTTTTCATAATCTGACATTTGTTAAAACCACTTATTAGAAATTATGCAGCACAGTAGCTGTGGAAATATGAGCTCGCTTCACAATTATAAAGTCAGCCTATGTAGCCCTTTCCTATTGTATGAAGTGGCATAAACCCCACGGCGGCCTATCAGCTAACTGGCAGGCAGGGGGCTGCTCTATTCAAAGTGAGAGATACAAGCTGCAGGGCAAAAACCTGGCAGCTCCCATCTGACCCCACAATCCCCTACTGGTGACAGCTCCAAGCTCCATAGCAAATTAGGCCTTCTCATATTACAATTGGAGAAGACAGATTCCATTAGCAGTATCTGAAATTGAGTGGAGAGCTGCACTGTTATCAGACTTGACTCATAAGCACTGCTATTAATCAGAGCTATGATAGCATTTATATATTTCAGGCTATCTGCTGCCGCTGTGATATTCTGCTACAAAGGGTTGATGGGACTTAGGAAAGTGAACAATAGAGCTTTCTGGGAAAAGCAGAGTAAATCAAGAAAGTCTATGACTTCCGCACATTCTGAAGGGATTGCGGTTTACATAAATTTTCTCCCAATTGGAGATTGAGCTCTTCCTCATCTTACACATGGGATTTAGTTGTCACTCAATGGTAACAGCTGTGAAAAGGTGAAGCGGCCCACCGCTCAGAATATTGCCTTCGCTTTTAAAGCAATTAACCCATGAACAGGAGGATACCTGGTGATATCAAAGGGATTAAGCTAGGCAGTGCATTATTAACATTTCCTTGAACTAATTCTAACTCTGACTAGCTGTCAGAAAAGACTCTTCAGTCTTTAAAAAAAAAAAAAAAAAAAGGGAGTTTTGCCCTGCTTTTTTCTTCAGAATGAAGCACAGCTATTTGAGCCTAATGTGCCTACTTTATAACAAAATGCAAATGAACAGATCTGTTAATGTCCTTAAACAGCCTGAACTCAATGCAATTTTATATCAAGTATGAGAAAAAAATATATGATCAATTAGCCAGGGGTCATGGCAGATAGTCTTCTAAAAGGAAATTAATACTTGAGTACTTTCCATTCTTCTATCCCTATTAAAACTTGGTAACTACTTGTTACTTATGCATAGCTGCTTTTGAAATTGTGAAGATTTTCATATTATGCTATAATAGCAATAATCTAAAATAATCTCTAATCTGGAAAATCCAAATATACCTTAGTCAGAAAATTCCTCATTCTCTAAGGTACTGTATTTTAATTTTCTGTTCTTTGCTGAATACGTCGGTGGTCAAGGGTGTAACAACTGAAAAAAATAGGTTCTCTGATTGCAGTAAAGTGCTCCCCACTTACTCCAGATTAATAAACTAAATTTCTGCATGATAGCTGTGGAATATTTGAAGTCACCCCCAGATCCCTATACTACCAGTAATGGAAACTTTGATAAGTCAATTTGTCTGAAAAAGAACATAATCAAAATGTAAATGTGTAAAATGCTCTAAAATATAATTTCATCAGCTCAGTGCACTGTAGGGTCAATGTATTAAATGAACCTTTATCTCTCTACTGTATATGGCTGCTTAGTTTCTATGTTTTTGGGTTAACTTTGACTTGCAATAAGGGAACACTTCTCTCTTACACTTAGGTCTCCTTTCAACTCCATCGAAAATGTTCAACTCCCCAGTGACTATTCCTGCCGGAGCAAACTGATACATGAAGCACCCAGGAGGAGGAGGGAGGGGTTCCCCAACAGTTGATGGCCTTACGGCTCTGTTTTTGTTTTAAAGAAACAACATATTCTGATAACAAAACTGCAAGATCACTTTCACACCGTTTTTTGCTTCTGCCTCCTGCTATTAACCACGAGTGCACTTTAGAGAGCACAACAAAGATCACAAACCTTGTTAACTTTCCAACTCCCAAGATTTGCAAGACTTCTTCTCCAACTGCAGATCGCAACTCCAGAACATACAATATGGTGCAATAAACCTCAGAACGTTTAATATATTAGGTTCCATCTACATAATACAAAGATGCTTTCATAATAAAGTGTTCCTTGTTTAGGGAGGGGGCTTTGTCTCAGATTTTTATTTATGGTCAAAGTTTCTTACAGCATGAATTGTTTTGGAAAAATTTCACATTATTCTAACATTTGACATATATTAAATGAACGTCACATAGTGCAACATCACTTGAGAATGAAGCTGCAAAACTTAAAAGAGACACTTTTGAAACAATGACTTTTACTCTAGCACTGTGACTGCAAGTATAACTGCTTCTCTAAAGACTACTACACACTAAATATGCTACTCAATATAGGTAATTAAAATACCCAACTATGAAATGAATACATAGAAAATATATACTTAAAGCAATGAAATGCATAATACTGAACTTCTCTCTACAATAGAGAATGCATCTTCTATGCAAAAAAAATGACACTTTGGAAATCATATTATGCAAACACAAAAGATTCTTTTGTAAAATGAATAAATATTAACTGAAAGGAATCATTCATACTTTCTACATACTGAAATTATAATATAGTTTCTCAGTATCACAAAGCAAAAATTAATGAATTATTGACTTCTATTATCAACACTCTAACTAAAGAATTCTTTCTACATGCCACTTTATGGACCTTAAAAGCAGTATGTTAAGAAACGTAAAGAGAAAAAACGATATTTTGTAATTGTAGCTCTAAAGAGTAAGCTGCTCATTCAGTAAAAGTCTTGCTTACTGAAAACAGCTTTTTACATCAACACATTTCAAGTGGCCTTTGTTTTAAGAAACAAAATCTGTGGTAAAAAAGAAACAGGAGTTCTTTATATCTATCCCAGCAGTAAGTAGAGAGAACACCATGTGAACAATTACCTGGTCGAAGTATAAATCTGTTTAAAGAATAAATGTACTGAACACCATTCAACACTAATCCCGTATGTACTGTAATGTCCTCTTAAATAAGAAAGAATGCCACTATTCAGAGACTCAAAAGCCTCTCATTAAACATGAAAATAAATTGTTCTGACCTGTGAATGAATAAACTCGTGAAATATCTCAAACAAATGCCTGACAAAGGAATAACCCTCCTAAAGGAATACATTTCCAGTACACATATGCTGGAAAATAACAAAACACAACAAAAATTAAAAAAACAATGCTTCACTGTAGTGGATGTATAAGCTAACGTGCCCTGCTGGTGGTTTTACGTTCACAGAAGAAAGGTTTTTAGAGGTTAAGTTCAGGTCACACGACAAATGAAATTGTAACAACCCAACTGACATTGTATAATGTCTTCTTCCACTCAATCAATAGGGCACTGTTAGTCCTATTTCCATAGAGATGGCTTGCTCCTTTCTGAAGGGTGCCTATTGTTTGAGGAGAGAGATTTGCCACTTGAACTGCATCGTTCCCAAAGGATACGTACTTCATCAATTATTTGTATTCTTAACATCTACATATTTTCATATTAACATCTGCAGCATACCTACAGCAAGCATGAGCACTTGGCTGTTTTTCTCTTGACCCTGACAGGTTTTCAGAAGCCACTTAACGATCAGCTAAATTATAATTAAGGCACAAAGATGTAGAAGGATTTGATACACTGTTTTAGAGAGCTCAAGGTGTCTAGAAACCTGGTTAAAAAAAATGCAACAACCCATAAAATTGTAAAGCCGTTAAAGTAGATTGTGCCAATTCATTTTCAGAAAAATGTATAAATGTGTAACAGACCCAGACAGCAACAGCTTTTTTGTTAAATAAATGTCTTAAGCACTAAGAACTGATTTAATAAAACACCACCAAACCATACTTTTGAAATATATTTGACACACAATGCCTCAAAATGCACTTTATCAGTTGGCACTGCTGAGCTTACATGATGTTAACAAAGATAACATATTATTAAGAATTATGAAAAGTTACTTCAGAGACAGAAAAGATTATGACTGATTGTTGACTTGGCCATTTCAAGAGATTCTTGTTGCTCTTTTAAATAAGTTTTAAATATGACTGAACTAACAAAATTAATTTTCAGAGGGGTAGCCGTGTTAGTCTGGATCTGTAAAAGCAGCAAAGAATCCTGTGGCACCTTATAGACTAAACGTTTTGCAGCATGAGCTTTCGTGGGTGAATACCCACTTCTTCGGATGCAAATTAATTTTAGAATCCCTGGTTTTCCTTTAAGAGTAAAAAAGCACCCGAAGCTAGTTTGCCATTTTAATATTGCTTTCCTGTAAGAAAACTTTTTTTAAGTTATGGGGAGGGGGGGAATTACAAGGCTTCATAGGCCAAGTTTCAGCACATAACAGATGTCTTAGTTATAAACTAAGAACCAGGGAAGATCCTTAATGACAGCGTAATAATAGGAACTATAATAATGATCAATCAGAAAGATTTAGAGCATGAAAGAAAGTGTTCTTGCTAATTAATTCAAGTGTTAGGATGTTTTGTGCCCTGACACTGTGCATGGTGCTGTACATAAAAGAAATGACAATACTTCCTGCCCTGAAAGTTTACACTCTAAATATACTGTTACAAACTGAGAGCCTTTTAATTAGAGACATTAACTAGATTTATTATTATTTAAGGATAAAAATGATGGAGCTAAATTTTATTTATACGCTATTATAGAGAACTATCTAGCACATAATATAGCTAAAGATATTTCATCTATAGACGTGCACTTCAGGGTACAGTATGAAATCATGTATGAAGGACCATGTTTGGTTTTAAGGTACGTATCTTATGTTAAAATATCAATTTCTCTTTAATAAAAGAGAGCTTGTCGAATGACAGGGGCCATTCCTGTGTGGAGCTGAGAGCTCTCAACACCTACTGAAGTTTGTCAGAGTTCAGGGTATTCCAGCTCCCACAGGCTCAAGTCCATTGTTAATTTCCTTATATATATTTTAAGTTACATTTTGTGCTTCCACTCAAAGAATGTATTAAAAATTCTGATATGATTTGGTAACATTTTCAAGTCATGAAGTATGCCCTATTTTTCTCTGTAAAAGAGAATTAGAAATTGTTTATATCTTTTGACATAATCCTCTTCGATATGGGTCAGGCTAAGGTTAAGAGTATAGGGAACTATCACATCAAAGACAACCAGGGTTAACAAAATCCAAAACCACGTGCAATTCCAGTTGTCTTCTTGTTACAAGGTTAGAGGTCTAGAGAAAATGGAGAGGTTAGAAGGTTCTGATTCTCCTGCAGACTGCAACGCCTACAGTTGGAGAAAGCAGCAAACCACTGTAATAGATGCAGCAGCCAATATTGATCTTTGCTGTTCACATTATCCTTCTTGCAAGTATTCTGAATTAGAATGAATATCCATTACAGTGATGTAACTAGAATGCAGCACAGGTATGAAGACAAATCAGGTACCACAGACAGGTATCTGCCCATAACCTCTAACATAAGCAATTCAATTAAATTTACAGTTTACCAATAGGTGAAGCTCATCTTGCTAATTTAAACAGACCATCTGCATCTTTATATAATGACAAACTTCATTAGTTCTGGTTAGTTAACCTGATCGGTGATTTGTAATAATGAGACTGAAAAACTTGTCAATCCTTTTTAAGAAGAGTGCTGGGTTTTTTTAAAAGGAACTTTTGTGAAGGGACCTAGGCCAAATTTAGATTAAACTATTGCTAGTTTAATCAGATGAATCTATTACAGTTCAAAACTTAAGAGAGAAAATCATGGTTAAAAAGGTCCGGAGGTATTGCTGGTTAATCTAACCCACTTTCTGAGATGTGGAAGAGAGCTGGGAGAAAAAAAGATAAATACTAGCAACTACTTTACCTGAAAACTGTGTAATAAAGCAAAGATGCTGCAGCTGCTCCCAATAAGCCACAGAGAAGATTTACTCGGTAGGCAATGGAACCAAAAGGGAATAGACCAATTACCAGTTTGGCCAGCAGAGTGAACAAAGGGTAACCAGGAGGATGGGCAACCTATGGACAAACCAGTAATAGGTTCACAAAGTTTCCATAAAGCTGAAGTAAAAATTGCAATGACATTCTAACTGAGAAGTATCTTCTTTATTAGCCTGGTATTATACACTATGGTCTATCATCAATAACTAGGGTCTTTGAACAGAAGCTTCTCTGTAACAATCTTTTTGTGCCAATTTTAACTTAGCAAATATTTTCTTTAGTAGATTTGGCTACACAAATCACCCATAATAATGACTCACTTAGAAAAGAGGTGACACATTTCATTATGATTTCTTAAACTGCTTGTTGTATGGGGTCACAGTATATTAGGGTCATTCAAAAGGCTGTTTTTAAAAAAGCAAATTCTGAACTATTTTATTGGTTAGCAAGTTGAAAGACCACACTGCTATCGGATTACCACCATGCTGACAGTCCTAAGGTCTTGCCTAAAGGGATCATGCACCATAATAAAGTTTATTAAATAATAAAACTTATTAAAATTGTTAACCCGATTTATTTTATTCTCCCCAGCTTATACAAAATTTGGGTTGATAATAAGCCAGCTACTGTATATACAGTAAAGCCTTTGCTTTATAATTTAGTTTAATTGGATTTAAAACTTGAAGTAAATTGTCGCGTGCTGTACTTATAAGTTAGTAAAAACTGTGGTTTGAAAATAAATTAATCTACTTTACTCCATGCTTAATTAAACTTCCTTAATTCCTAAAACTGTTAATGAGAGCATTGATTAAACAATAAAACTAATACTTACTCCAAGCTCATATGCGGCTGTGATCAGCTCCCCTGTGAAAAAATAATGTAAAACCAATAATTACTATTAGGAAATGACACTCCTCCAAAGTTTTCAAAATCCAAATGCTTGCATTGGGGTTTTGCATTAATTTGACTGGATAAAACTGTAAATCTGTAGAGATTTAACAGCATGAAATTTTCTAAGAATATTTTCTCCCTCTGATGTCGTTGCACAAAATATCTTTTGTATGTTTTTCGCAAGACTCTTATGGACAGATAAGTGAAGATATAGGTAGGTTGCATTAAAGAATGGCCTGATACGTTCAAGTTACAGACATTATTAAAAAAAAAAAAATTAAACCGAGACTGCTTGTTTCAATAACTTTCAAGGAAAATAGCATTACAGTTTGTATAGTTTATACTGCATTGTTTCTTAACAACCTGGTTATTTCTAATGAAAAAATACAGTTTTATATTTTTAAATAGGGCAAAAAAAATCATTGTGCATGTATGCCTGGGTCAGTTTATTTAGGAGACCAGCTATAACATGGTGCAATTTGAATTTGCAGCATTATTTATTTAAAAAGTGACCCTTGTTCCTGCTAGGAGATATTAGACTCAGCTGACATCTTCATTATATAATATAGTTTAGATTTTATATTTCGTTTGTATTGCCTATGATTTAAAAAAAAAAAGCCAAGAAAGAATTGTGTTAGCGTAATAATACTTAGCATTTCTACAGGGCTTTATATCATTAAAGCATTTTACAAACATTGTGTAGTCATATATATTAAATATATTCAACACACTAATACATTTAAACAACATGAAGGCAACAACACAAGTAGTCTCGAAATTCAAAGTTAATGCTGATATTCTATCACTAAATGGAACATCAAGGATCTAAGTCACCTTGGAGAGTTTGCTACCTGACATTCTAAATCAGTGATGTGATCCTTGCTTTGAATTTCTAGTGCCTTTCTTAAATGGAGAGCTGCGGTCTCTCTGCTATACTGAATATTACTGGTCATTATTATTATACACATTTTAAGGTGCTTGTGCAGTATTTTAAGGTGCAGTCTGTATGGCCAAATCATACATGATACAGAGATAGTATGAACTGCATTGCTCCTTGCCGTATAAATGGCTAAGTGTATATTACAACAGTATTTTTTTTCATTTTCAAATAATTCTATAACAAAGATAAGAATTATACAAGAAGTTTTTAAAAACCATCAGTTACAGTGCACAATTAGGAAAAGAGGTGGTAGTCAAGTTACACTTCCTGTTAGTCACTGATGTCAAATCAGGGATCTCATCTAGAGCATTTGAGAACCCCCCTCTCNTTATTGTTCCATAAAAGTTACTAGAGATCTCACCAGGCACAGTGCAAACCCCAGTACAGACAGTTTAGACAGCACTGGCTGTAAGCTATCGTAACCACAGCCTGAGGCACGTTAGCAAAGCAAACCTCTGTAATTTGTTCCAAGTGATTCCCCAATTTTGACTATGACCATCGTCTAAGGTGCTCCTTGTTTTCCTTTGCAAACAGAAACGTATAAACACCTGCAGCACACTGCGTCCTGGAAAGCAGAGTCATGAGGATCAAAATTAGCAACCACTGTGACTGTGGCTAAAGGTCACACTAATAAAGGAACCCCTGAATTAGGCTTCCTGCCACTTTAAAAGCGCTGTGATAACTGCATACCTGCACAGTTGCTAAGGAAGCTGAATTATCCAGACTTCAACTTGTTGGATTAACAGCAGGTAAAACCAGGCTCAACAGAGTTGGATGTTGCCAATTTTTGCACTAACGTGTAGCCAAAGCCACAGCCCATAGGACTGAGCCAAGAATAGGGCAGCACCTGAAACAGTATCACAAACTGTATCTGAGGGTATGTCTACACTACCCACCGGATTGGCGGGCAGCGATCGATCCAGCGGGGATCGATTTATCGCGTCTAGTCTAGACACAATAAATCGACCGCCGAGTGCTCTCCCGTCAACTCCGGTACTCCATCGGAGCGGGGAAGCAGCAGCAGTCGACTCACCGCGGTGAAGACACCACGTTAAGTCGATCTAAGTACGTCGACTTCAGCTACGTTATTCACGTAGCTGAAGTTGCGTAACTTAGATCGATCCCCCTGTAGTGGGGTGGCTGCCCCACTCCTGAGGAACAGGGGTTAAAAGCAGCCCTGGGGAGGGCTGTGGCTGCGAGAAAGCAGCTACTAGGCTGATTGGGGGAGCAGCCGCAGCTGGGCCACACCCCAATCAGGCCACAGCTGGCCCTATAAAAGGCCAGTGAGACAGGAGCTGGCACACAGACGCTCTCTCTAGCCTTTGAGAGGGAGAGGCCTGGCTGCTGGAGAGCGTACCTGAGCAGGGCTGGGGGAAGGCCAAGGGAGCTGGGGAGCTCCGACCTGGAAACCCCCCAGGCTGTGGCCTAGTAAAAGGCCAATTAGGTACTGGGGTTGCAGGGGGCAGCCCACGGGTAGGCAGAGGCAGCAGGTCCAAACCCCCCCTTGCCTATGATGAGTGGCTTTTACACTGCAATCTGCCCCAATGAGAGGGGGCTAGATGGTGACTGGCAGTAGCCCACGACTGAGGCAAGGGGGGGATAGAGGGTGGGGGTTCCCCGGGGAGGGGAGACCCAGATCTGTGGGGGTACTGCCAGGGGGCAACACCCCAGCCTGAAAGGGGCACCGGGGTCCAGGAGGGACACCAGTCTGCAGAGGGCGCTCCGGAGGCTGGAAGAGCTAATTCCCTGGACGACCAGCAGGAGGCGCCGCAGCGGTGAGTCGTGCACCACGACACCCCCCCCCACAGTGTAGACCAGGGCTAGGAGATGGCTAGGGACTCAATTAAATCTTTCTAGGATATTGGGTAATGTATTTGTTTAAAATGCCTATTATTGACAAGAAAGATTATGCACTATTATGCTGATACATATTACTATGGTATTGATCCATACTGCAGACAAGAACATCATCAAGATAATATGTATGTAAACTACCAAGAAAAGCTGTGTGAAAAGTTACAGGATGCATAGCAGTATCAATTGTTAAGCATTACGACACAGCTTTTAACAAAGTGTTAATCAGAACAAATACCAAAACCTCTAAAACACTTTATGCACCAACCTTCATTTGAAAAATGAAACAATACAAAAGAGACAAAGAAAGTGCTGCTGCAATCTTGACAAACTAGTAGGGGTATGTGATTTGTAGGTCTGCACACAGGACAAGGAGCCAGGAACAACTGGATTCTAAACTGGCCTCTGACCCTGCCTAATTCTATGACCTTGAGTAAATCATCAGCCACTTAATCTCTCTTCCTCCGTTTCCCTGGCCATCTGTAAAATGTGGATATTACCTACCTCACAATCATGCTGTGGGCATTAATTAGTGCTTATAAAACACTAAGTATTATTATTACATAACAGGGTATATGTGACACTGATATAAAATCAGGCCATGAACATGAGCTTGACTTTAAAAAGAGAGGACAACACGGTGTCTTGAGGCTCAGAATATAGGGTGCTGCTGTCTGAAACAGAAACGTTCTTTTCAACTTGAGTTTCTGATCCATTTTAAGCTGGTTTAATGTCTGCAGATGTTTTTGAATTAGTTGTAAATTTTATTCTCTTTTTTTATTATACCAGCAATGGCAAAACACTATGAGAAAGCTGCCACTGAAAATATCTGCATCATTCTTGGCATTTACATTTTACGATTACAACACTTTAAGGACAATTTTTTAAAAATACAGTATTTTGAAAATATTGGGCTGTCTTTCAAAACTAAGTAAGATTTCAGACCCCAATCCTGCAAATACTTAAGCACCTGTGCAACTTTACTTAAATGAGTAGTCCCATTGACGTCAATGGAACTACTCTCATAACTAAAGTTAAGTGCTTGCAGGATCAGGGTCTTAGAGCCCAGATGCTCAGGGACAACATTTACAAAGGACTTGTTTGTCCAGGGGTGGGGGAAGGGAACTGACCTGGTCCTTAAGCAGAAGTGCTTATCACGACTAGTACTGCATTTATTGATTCAGTACGCTGTAGTTTATCACTATCAGCCACTGTTTTGGAAGGAAAAAACTGATCCTCCCAGTGGGATGTGGTGTGGAAGTGCTGGAACCCTAGATGCACCTATTCAAATATTTTAAGTGGAAGCCCGTGTAGAAGGCTAGGAAGAGCGGGGCTGGAAATGTCCTAGGCCTCAGCAAGATCCAGCTGCCAAGCCCCAACAGCCACAGATGGTGTAACTGGTAGCTGCCTCAGAACGAAATGGAAAGAACAAGGGAAGAAGAGACACTATCAGGCGGACTACCAGAGGGACATGCTACAGGAGCACACCTCACATTAACTGCTGCTTAAGCCCCACAACACATGCAAAGACTGTCACTTATGTCTTTGTCTTACTCACAACCTCAAGTGGAATCTATTATAGACCGCCTTTAAGGAATCTCTCTTGCAGTGTATCAAAGGCAATCCTCTGAACTGAAAGCAGGCATTTCCCTGCGGCTAACTTGGTGGCAACTCTTCTTATTAAAGTTCGGGGCCTCTTGTGATCAGAGTCAGCCAATCATGCTAAACTGAGCAGTGGTGTTCTGATACAACATAGCACCTGCCTCTGGAAATTTCCACTACGTGCATCTGACGAAGTGAGTATTCACCCACGAAAGCTTATGCTCCAATACGTCTGTTAGTCTATAAGGTGCCACAGGACTCTTTGTCGCTTTTTACAGATCCAGACTAACACGGCTACCCCTCTGATACTTAACATAGCACAGTAGCACTCATAATATGCTAGGTTATTATTAGCAGAATTGTGGTAGTACCTACAGACCAAGTCCCCATCGTACTAGGTGCTGTACAAACACAGAACAAAAAGATAATGCCTGTTGTGAGGATAATGCCTGTTGAAATATCACCAACATAAAAAGACATGGGGTGGATAAAATGAATACAACACACAAGCAAACAGGTCTGAGGGATGAATAGCACATGCCTTGTTGTTTCTTGGGTTTTGCTGTTGTTGTTTTTGATATACTCTATCCCATCAGATGTAATCAACGCCCAAAGAACTAAACTCATTTTAATTTACGGTCTAATCAGGAAGCAGTATTGTAGAATCGTAGAAGTGTCTATCCTCCTGTACTGAGGCAGGACTAAGTAAACCTAGCCCATCCTGGACAGGTGTTCGTCTGATTCTTAAAAACCTCCAGTGACAGAGATTCCACAACCTCCCTAGATAACCTATTCCACTACTTAACTATCCCTATAGTTAGAAAGATTTTCCTAATGTCTAACCTAAATCTTCCTTGCTACAGATTAAGCTGATTACTTCTTGTCGTCCCTTCAATAGACATGGAGAGCACGTATATCACATTTATTATATTTATTTTCATCCTGGATACAAAAAAACTGAGCAAAATCACAATCAAAACAGCACAGGACTGCTCCACAAACTGTAAACATGCATTATAGCTACAACCCACAGGCATTGTCTAAGGCAGGGGTCGGCAACCTTTCAGAAGTGGTGTGCTGAGTCTTCATTCATTCACTCTAATTTAAGGTTTCGCGTGCCGGTAATACATTTTAACGTTCTTAGAAGGTCTCTTTCTATAAGTCTATAATATATAACTAAACTATTGTTGTATGTAAAGTAAATAAGGTTTTTAAAATGTTTAAGAAGCGTCATTTAAAATTAAATTAAAATGCAGAGCCCCCCGGACCAGTGGCCAGAACCCAGGCAGTGTGAGTGCCACTGAAAATCAGCTCGCGTGCCGCCTTCGGCGCCCGTGCCATAGGTTGCCTACCCCTGGTCTAAGGTAATACAGGGTATGTATCCCAGCAGGGATTATTTTAGAAGATGAAAAGGTTATTATTGTAAATATATTGTTCATTCCAGATTAAATATAATATGGTTAAAAAATGGAAACAGGCAAAGGAAGATGCTTAAAATTAAAATAAAAAATGTTAAACTGAATGAGAAGTCATCAAGTTGTGCCCTAGCTAGCCAATGAAATGACACTGTTACCCCATTCTGTATCTCCCTTCACCCTCCCATTGTCTGCTGAACTTACTTCTTCCATCTTGTCTTAAATATAGTTTGTAAACTCTTTGGGGACAGGGACTATCTTTTACTCGGTGATTGTACAGCATTTAGCCCTACAGGGGCCCAGCACTCATTGGAGCCTCTAAGCATTAGTATAATAATAATTACAGCCAGGTTACTTACAAGGCATGCAATGTATCTGGGGACCCAAATGTGCACTTTATTAGGAAGATTTTTGTGAAGTGAAACAATTCTGTTTTCCACTGTCCTTTAATCAAGTACCTATCACTTGAAACACTATTCGACTTCGTATTAATGTATGCACAGTTATACTAAGCATATATTACCTTAAACTTACAATACTGCCTATGTAAAACATCCACATATTAAGCAGGAAATATTGTACTTTGCATAATTATCAGCCCACTACTAAAGAAATCAAAGACAACTGACCACAAGTCTAGGGGGAAAAAAATAGAAAAAGTATAATTTAAGATTAAAATGAAAATATAGTTCTAATTGGTTTTCAATTCTAAAATTACTTTCTCTAATTAAATCCCAATTTCCAATAAGGGGCAACGTCAGTTTAAACAGGGACAAGAAACATCTTGGATTCAGAGGTTAAGAGGCAAAGCCTTGAATAAACTGCTCAGCTCTTTTGAGGGCTGGGGAAAAGAAAGCAATTTAGTCTATAAGTACCTTTAGGTAATTAGTATACCATCCCACACACACACAAACTCAAACTGCAGCTGTACTACTAGGAGGACAAATCAGTCTAGTCAATACACTGCCATGTCGAATATAGCCAGACACATGATCAAAAGAGTAAGAGCCCAAGCAGTCCCATATTGCTTGTGACACTGGCTGGTCTTGGACACAAATTGTCCCCCCAAGGCTGCTTTCTAAATCCCTTATTGAAAGGCAGGACACAGACACAACACATGTCACAAAACTGGATGCCACATGAAATCAGCATGGTTTGGGGTGTGGCTCCAAAATAAATCTGAGAGAGTAAGCTGAGGTCCCTAGAGGTTTCAGGACCCTCCTCCACTGCAATAGAGCACAGCAACCAGGCACAGAGGAAGCGACCACTCCCGGCCCTGAGAGACCATCCCTGAAGTGGAGGGAGGAAGAGGCCGGAGAAGGCTACACAGCTACACCAGGGGTCGGCAACCTTTCAGAAGTGGTGTGCCGAGTCTTCATTCATTCACTCTAATTTAAGGTTTCGCATGCCGGTCATACATTTTAACATTTTAGAAGGTCTCTTTCTATAAGTCTAACATATAACTAAACTATTGTTGTATGTAAAGTAAATAAGGTTTTAAAAATGTTTAAGAAGCTCCATGTAAAATTAAATTAAAATGCAGAGCCCCGCGGACCAGTGGCCAGGACCCGGGCAGTGAGAGTGCCACTGAAAATCAGCTCGCGTGCCGCCTTCGGCACTCGTGCCATAGGTTGCCTACCCCTGGGCTACACAGTGGCTGGACAGCAGTCTTCATAAGACTTGTTACCCCTCATTACTGCCTGGCTATGGGAGAGTAGGGGACAGGCATGGGAGGGCTCCTGGGCCTGTTGGGAGACAGTCTGCATATACTCTTCTCAATTCTCACCTGCTGGGGTGAGATTCTCCTCATTCATCCCCACCCAAAGTCTCTCCCGGGGGAAAGGGTAGTGGGTGCTGTACAGGGTTCTCTGCTTGGGGTCCCTCTGTAGAACCCTGACTTTGAAACTGACTCGCACCCCCTGCCTGTTTTCTCATTTGTTGTCCCCCAAAATCAGCTGATCCCTCTGTTCTCTTTTGGCCCTTCCCCTCTGAAGAGGGGCAGGCCTTTCTGATTTGGTTGCTAGATCCTCAATGGCAATCCATAGAATCATAGGACTGGAAGGGACCTCAAGAGGTCATCCAATGATGGAGATTCCACAACCTCCCTAGGCAATTTATTCCAGTGCTTAACCACGCTGACAGTCAGGAAGTTTTTCCTAATGTCCAACCTAAACTGCCCTTGCTGTAATTTAGGCCCATTGCTTCTTGTCCTATCCTCAGAGGTTAAGAACAATAATTTTTCTCCCTCCTCTTTATAACAACCTTTTATGTACTTGAAAACTGTTATGTCCCCCCTGAGTCTTCTCTTCTCCAGACTAAACAAACCCAGTTTTTTCAATCTTCCTTCATAGATCATGTTTTCTAGACCTTTCATCATTTTTATTGCCCTACTCTGGACTTCCTCCAATTTGTCCACATCTTTCCTGAAATGTGACACCCAGAACGGGGCACAATACTCCAGTTAAGGCCTAATCAGAGCGGAAGAATTACTTCTTGTGTCTTGCTTATAATATTCCTGCTAATACATCCCAGAATGATGTTTGCTTTTTTTTACAACAGTGTCAACTCATATTTAGCTTGCGATCCACTATGACCCCCAGATCTCTTTCCGCAGTACTCCTTCCTAGGCAGTCATTTCCCATTTTGTATGTGTGCAAATGACTGTTCCTTCCTAAGTGGAGCATTTTGCATTTCTCCTTATTGAATTCCATCCTGTTTACTTCAGACCACTTCTCCAGTTTGTCCAGATCATTCTGAATTTTAATCCTGTCCTCCAAGGCACTTGCAACCCCTCCTAGCTTGGTATCGTCCCCAAACTTTATAAGTGAACTCTGTATGCCATTATTTAAATCATTAATGAAGATATTGAACAGAACCAGACCCAGAACTGATCCTTACAGGACCCCCACCGGTTATGCCCTTCCAGCTTGACTGTGAATTACTGATAACTATTCTCTGGGAACAGTTTTCCAACCAGTTATGCACACATCCATCTAGAAAACAGGAACCAAATAGGGCACCAGGCACCATCTAGAGTTTTCTGCTTGGTGTCCCCATCCAGAACCCTGATTTTGACCCTTTGACTTCACTCCCCTTCCTGTTTTTGCCCCCAGTACTTCATGGTGTTCTGGGTCTTGCGCTCCCCCCCACTCACTTGAGGGGTGAACCTAGGCCTGCCCTTCCCAGAATCCAAACAGAGCTGGGGGAAGGTTGTACACAAAAGCACCCCTTCCCCCCCCCCGTGGTTGGGGGGCTGTTTGTGCTTGGCAGGCACTCCCCTCGGGGATGGGGGAGGTGTATGGGGGGGTTAGTTCAGTCTCTCCCCGTGGAGATCTGGGGCGGGGGGGGGGGCACACAACCGCTGCAGTATCACCGCCCCTCCCCCGTGGGTATCCGCTGCAGGCTGGGGGAGGCCGGGCTGGGGCAGTGACGAGACGGGGGTCGCTGAGCGACACGCCCATGGGGATGCCCTGCTGGGGTGCGACTGGGCGGTGCGGGTCCCGGGTCCCCGGGCGTGCAGGAGTCACTGGCCCAGCTGCAGCCCCGTCTCCCCTGCAGGGCGAAGCGGTTACCGGGCCCGGACGCTGCAGGCGGGGCCGGGGGTCCCTGCGCCGGGGTCGCGGGGGCGGCCTGGGTACTTTACCCGAGTCTCCCCCGGGCACGGACGGCGGCAGCGTCGCCGCATACGCGGCAGCCACGGCAGCGCCCAGCGCCCCGGCGAAGCCACCCGCTCCATGGTGCTGGGGGCCCCGCTCCCTCCCGGGCTGGGGACCCATGTGCAGCCTCCAGGCAGGCAGCCCGCCGCTCCTTCCGGGAGAGCCGCGGGGCGGGGTGGGCGGTACCACTGCCGCAGGCCGCGCGGGGGGGCCCACAGCGGGGCAAAGGGTGGCGCTGTGGTCCGACCCTGGCCCCGCCTGCTCCCCCCCCCTCGGGTGTTGGTACATTCGGAAGGGGCGGGGAGGAGGGGGCGCCGCTGTCTCCCTGTGCCCGGCGCTCCCTGCGGTGGTGAGACGTACTGCGGGCGGGAGAAACCACTGAGCGGGGGGCCGGGAGAAACCACTGCGGAGAGGGAGCGTAGAGGAGGCTGGAGCAGGGAGGAAAGGGGGGAGGAGATGGGGTGGGGAGGCAGACTGGAGAGAGTGGGGGAGGGGCACAAGGAGGGAGTGGGGGCGGGGCAAGACACTGGGGGAGGGGCACAAGGAGAGAGTGGGGGAGGGGGCAAGACACTGGGGGAGGGGCACAAGGAGAGAGTGGGGGAGGGGCACAAGGAGAGAGTGGGGGAGGGGAGAGCGACTGGCCACGGGGACAAGGAACGAGGGGGGCTAGGTGAGCTCAGGACTAGGCAGAGAAAAGGGTAGGGATTTATGGGGGTGGGGGGGTGCTGTGGGTACCGGTCTGGTCCAGTCAGGCATATGGTCTCAGCTGTCACCTCCTCACCTCATCTCCTCCTCTGTGGCATGTCTGGCCCTGCCCCTGGCACATGCACCTGGTTGGTGGACGGCTCCTTCATGTTGCAGGCTGAGCTGAGGCCTGATTTACACCCGGGTGTGCCCAGCTGACAACGCCACAGGCCTTCCCCTCACTTCAGCGACAAGATCATCGGGAGTGCCATTCCTGCAGCTGTTAGAGCCTGTTGCTCCTTCCACTGCAGCTCCTTCCACTGCAGCTCTCTGTCCTGCTGGCACAACCCTAGCTCATGTTCCGCTCCTTTCCTGCCTGGCTAATCTCCTCCCTGCTAGGCCACTGCTCTCCCTTCTTCAGTCGGAGCAGAACAAAGCTGCCATGAGCATCACCCTCTTTCACCACTCTGATCACATCTCCCTCCCCCCCCCCATTATTATTAATGGCAGAAGAGGGGGTGTATAGGGTAAATTCAACAGCATAGTAGACAGCTGCACCCATATGGAGGTGGTTTGCTTGCAGTTGGTCCTGGTGCCTCACTCATCTCTCACTAGTGACTTCAAGCAGCTGCAAGTGCACTGTAGTGTCCTCACCCCTGGCACCTTGGCTCAGCTGGCACACTAAATCTAGTAAAGGTAACTAGCTGGGGCAACGCAAATGAAGGACATGACAGGTTCTCCAAGCGCATGCCCAGGAGTCGTGGTCAAACATTAGACCATAGAAACCAAAAGGAGAATGGAAATTTGGCCCCCTTGTCGTTGAGCTGACAGATGGGGATTAAAGAAGAAGACAGACAAAAGGGACCATTAAATTCACCTGGTCTGAGGGCTGGTCCACACTAGGGGCGGGGATCGAAATAAGATACGCGACTTCAGCTACGAGAATAGCGTAGCTGAAGTCGAAGTATCTTATTTCGAATTACCTGCACTTACCTCGCGTCCTCGCAGCGCGGGATCGACGTCCGCGGCTCCCCCGTCGACGCCGCTAACTCCGCTCGCCCTGCTGGAGTTACGGAGTCGATGTGAGCGCGTTCTGGGGTCGATGTATCGCGTCCAGACGAGACGCGAGACAGCGATCCCCGCTACATCGATTTCTACCCGCCGATCCAGGCGGGTAGTGTAGACCTAGCCTTAGTTCCTACATAGCATGGTCCATGGAACCTCGCCCTGTAATCGCTGCATCAAGCCCATACCTTCTGTTTGAGCAACATCATAAATGTTATATGTACAGCGGTGGCACCTAGGATTCCAAGTGATGGATTAAGGCCCCATTGTGCTAGGTGCTGTACAAACACAACATGTTCTTGAGTCTTTGCACTGACGTCCTTTGGTTTTCTGCATCTCTTACAAATTCCTCCTGAATTTCTAAAGTGTGCGAGAGCTCTGATTCTGCCTACACCACAGTTTGATTCCCTCCCACATCCCCTTCCATTCCCAAGCTTGTCCCCAAATGTCTCTTCCTATCTTTGTCTTCTTTCCCTAGCCTGATTTCAAACTTTTATGATGCCTCTTAATATTGGAACATACTCCCAAATAACATGTACTAAGGGTATCCCCATAACTTCGTCCTTCAAATCTCTTTTGGAAACACCTGCTTCTTGAAGTTTACCACTCTTACTGCCCCCTGCCACTCTGGTTGTTATACGTACAGTTCATGACCTTAGACAGACAAGGTAGGTTCCTCTCATCTGACATACACCTGTGTAAATCAGGAGTAAAATCAATGATGTTGCACTACTATTAGGAGGCGGACAATCAGGGCCTTAGAGCAAAGATTCTGTTATGTGGTTTTTGTTTTCAGCATCTTACCCACTGAACAGTTAAGGTGCTATACAAATAATAAGGATTTATGCCCTGAATGGGCATACGTTGTAAAACGCTGATCAAGGAAAGGATTGCAGGTTACAGTGTACAGAATATTAAAAACACCAGCTCACTGTGTGGTAGTTGTTAGGGAAAGTAAATAGAATACTGAGAGGTATCGATAGAAGAACAAAACACATCTGCAGAAATCATTATGGGATTGTACAAAAGACTAGTGAGGCCATACCTGGAGTATAGAGGCAGATTAAAGAAGGGCTTTTGAATACAAATATAAAAGGTATAGAAGAGGGTAACGAGGATGATAAACAGTCTTATGGATTATATCTAAGTGGAGACGTTGGGAAAATTAGGTTTGCATTCATTAAAAAAAAGAGATTAAGGATTGACATGATTGAAATACTGTATATCAAATTCTGAGGGGCACAAAGAAGGTGGATACTGCAAGACCATTTTAGAGCATAACCAGCTCAGAAACAAGAGGACATGAATTGAAACGAAGAAAGGTATTCAGGGAATTTAGGAGATATTTCTGTGTAGAGACAGCAAAAGAAGCTGCCGCTCTACCGTATTCAAACAGAAGTTAGGTTGTTAGAAGGAACCAGTATTTCAGGATATAAACACTGGCTGAGTAAGATGAAGGGACTAAATGGCTGCCTTCCCTCCACAAGTGTTACTACTCTTTGGCTCCTTGGTCACCAAGTGAGCATCAACATATTGAACTCCTTGGCCTGTTTCAGATGTTACTGGATGAGGCTCATTGGGGAGAAGGAAAAAATAAGTTGCAGTCCTCAGCCAACCATTGTCACTATGGTAATGAGAGCGATCATTGTTCTTGCACACATTGTAATGTAATGTTAGCAGCAAAGTGAATGGTCAGTTCGCTTATGTATACAGGTGGGGGTGAAAAGAAACAGGAGTACTTGTGGCACCTTAGAGACTAACAAATTTATTGTAGCATAAGCTTTCGTGGGCTACAGCTCACTTCATCGGATGCATGCAGTGGAAAATACAGAAGGAAGAGATATATATACACACATGAAACAATGGATCTTACCATACACATTATAAGGAGAGTGATCAGTTGTCAGCAGGAGAGAAAAAAAAGGTCTTTGTGGTGGTAATGAAAATGGCCCATCTCCAGCACTTGACAAGGAGATATAAGGAACTGTAGGGGGCGGGGGGGAAAGATAAGCATGGAGAAATAGTTTTACCTTGTGTAATGGCCCATCCACTCCCAGTCTTTATTCAAACCTGATTTGATGGTATCCAATTTGCAAATTAATTCCAATTCAGCAGTTTCTCGTTGGAGTCTGTTTTTGAAGTTTTTTTGTTTTAATATTGCGACTTTTAGGTCTGTAATCGAGTGGCCAGGGAGGTTGAAGTGTTCTCCAACTGGTTTTTGAATGTTATAATTCTTGACGTCTGATTTGTGTCCATTTATTCTTTTACGTAGAGACTGTCCAGTTTGGCCAATGTACGTGGCAGAGGGGCATTGCTGGCACATGATGGCATATATCACATTGGTAGATGTGCAGGTGAACGAGCCTCTGATAGTGTGGCTGATGTGATTAGGTCCTATGATGGTATCCCCTGAATAGATATGTGGACAGAGTTGGCAACGGGCTTTGTTGCAAGGATAGGTTCCTGGGTTAGTGTTTTTGTTGTTTGGTGTGTGGTTGCTGGTGAGTATTTGCTTCAGGTTTGGGGGCTGTCTGTAAGCAAGGACTGGCCTGTCTCCCAGGATCTGTGAGAGTGATGGATCGTCCTTCAGGATAGGTTGTAGATCCTTGATGATGCGCTGGAGAGGTTTTAGTTGGGGGCTGTAGGTGATGGCTAGTGGCGTTCTGTTACTTTCTTTGTTAGGCCTGTCCTGTAGTAGGTGACTTCTGGGTACTCTTCTGGCTCTGTCAATCTGTTTCTTCACTTCAGCGGGTGGATATTGTAGTTGTAAGAACGCTTGATAGAGATCTTGCAGGTGTTTGTCTCTGTCTGAGGGGTTGGAGCAAATGCGATTGTATCTTAGAGCTTGGCTGTAGACAATGGATCGAGTGGTGTGGTCTGGATGAAAGCTGGAGGCATGTAGGTAAGTATAGCGGTCAGTAGGTTTCCGGTATAGGGTGGTGTTTATGTGGCCATCATTTATTAGTACTGTGGTGTCCAGGAAGTGGATCTCTTGTGTGGACTGGTCCAGGCTGAGGTTGATGGTGGGGTGGAAATTGTTGAAATCATGATGGAATTCCTCAAGGGCTTCTTTACCATGGGTCCAGATGATGAAGATGTCATCAATGTAGCGCAAGTAGAGTAGGGGTGTTAGGGGATGAGAGCTGAGGAAGCGTTGTTCTAAGTCAGCCATAAAAATGTTGGCATATTGTGGGGCCATGCGGGTACCCATAGCAGTGCCGCTGATTTGAAGGTACACATTGTCCCCAAATGTAAAATAGTTATGGGTGAGGACAAAGTTACAAAGTTCAGCCACCAGGTTTGCCGTGACATTATCGGGGATACTGTTCCTGATGGCTTGTAGTCCATCTTTGTGTGGAATGTTGGTGTAGAGGGCTTCTACATCCATAGTGGCTAGGATGGTGTTTTCAGGAAGATCAGTAATGGATTGTAGTTTCCTCAGGAAGTCAGTGGTGTCTCGAAGATAGCTGGGAGTGCTGGTAGCGTAGGGCCTGAGGATGGAGTCTACATAGCCAGACAATCCTGCTGTTAGGGTGCCAATGCCTGAGATGATGGGGCGTCCAGGATTTCCAGGTTTATGGATCTTGGGTAGCAGATAGAACACCCCTGCTCGGGGTTCTAGGGGTGTGTCTGTTCGGATTTGCTCTTGTGCTTTTTCAGGGAGTTTCTTGAGTAGATGGTGTAGTTTCTTTTGGTAACCCTCAGTGGGATCAGAGGGTAATGGCTTGTAGAATGTGGTGTTGGAGAGCTGCTTAGCAGCCTCTTGTTCATATTCCGATCTATTCATGATGACAACAGCACCTCCTTTGTCAGCCTTTTTGATTATGATGTCAGAGTTGTTTCTGAGGCTCTGGATGGCACTGTGTTCTGCACGGCTGAGGTTATGGGGCAGGTGATGCTGTTTTTCCACAATTTCAGCCCGTGCACGTCGGCGGAAGCATTCTATGTAGAAGTCCAGTCTGTTGTTTCGACCTTCAGGGGGAGTCCACCCAGAATCCTTCTTTTTGTAGTGTTGGTAGGAAGGTTTCTGTGGGTTAGTATGTTGTTCAGAGGTGTTTTGGAAATATTCCTTGAGTCGGAGACGTCGAAAATAGGATTCTAGGTCACCACAGAATTGTATCTTGTTCGTGGGGGTGGAGGGGCAGAAGGAGAGGCCCCGAGATAGGACAGATTCTTCTGCTGGGCTAAGAGTATAGCTGGATAGATTAACAATATTGCTGGGTGGGTTAAAGGAACCACTGTTGTGGCCCCTTGTGGCATGTAGTAGTTTAGATAGTTTAGTGCCCTTTTTCTTTTGTAGAGAAGCAAAGTGTGTGTTGTAAATGGCTTGTCTAGTTTTTGTATAATCCAGCCACGAGGAAGTTTGTGTGGAAGGTTGGTTTTTTATGAGAGTATCCAGTTTTGAGAGTTCATTTGTAATCTTTCCTTGTTTGCTGTATAGGATGTTGATCAGGTGGTTCCGCAGTTTCTTTGAGAGTGTGTGGCACAATCTCTCAGCATAGTCTGTGTGGTATGTAGACTGTAATGGATTTTTTACTTTCAGTCCTTTTGGTATGATGTCCATCTGTTTGCATTTGGAAAGAAAGATGATGTCTGTCTGTATCTGTCCGAGTTTTTTCATTAAGTTGATGGATTTCCACTCCATACGGCTAAATTCAGTGCCTTGCATAATGACAGGTTTCAGAGTAATAGCCGTGTTAGTCTGTATCCGCAAAAAGAAACAGGAGTACTTGTGGCACCTTAGAGACTAACAAATTTATTGTAGCATAAGCTTTCGTGGGCTACAGCTCACTTCATCGGATGCATGCAGTGGAAAATACAGAAGGAAGAGATATATATACACACATGAAACAAGCTGAAGTGTTTTTCATTGCAGCATTTTTGTTTCTTTGTATTTAACTTGGAAAAGGCATCAACCGACAATGTTAATCATGAGTGATTACATTACTACCACACCATCAATACCTAAGTGTACAGTAGGACCGTGGTTCTCAACCAGGGGTCCGAGGCCCCCTGGGGGGGCCATGAGCAGGTTTCAGGGGGGCGCCAAGCAGGGCTGGCATTAGACTCACTGGGGCCCAGGGCAGAAAGCCGAAGCCCTGCTGCATGGGATTGAAGCCCAGACCCTGAGCCCTGCCACCCGGGACTGAAGCCGAAGCCTGAGCCATGTAGCTTCATGGGGGTCCCTGTGGGATGAGGCCCCAGGCAACTGCCCTGCTTGCTACCCCATAACACCGGCCCTGGCTTTTATATGCAGAAAACCAGTTCTTGTGGCACAGGGGGGCTGTGGAGTTTCCTAGCATGGGGGGGGGGCACTCAAAGAAAAAGGTTGGGAACCCCTACTGTAGGATATGGTAAGGACAAACTGTTCTTTAATTGTCCTATAAGTTATATTTGTCATGCAAAAGCTACAGCTTTTAGAGCACCAGTAACAACATACGTTGATCCAGCATTGGAGGTCAGGCTCGTAGAAGCCTTTATCTTACTGAATAAATACTACATTTTCAAGGCCAGGATTACAAACATATCTTCACTGTCGGCACATGCAGTTTGGAGAGTGGGTTTACATTTTGATTCAGAAAACCAAAATGTGGTGATCAATGACGTTTGACTTTGTGCCTGATCTTGCACTTCTTTCTCAGACATCACGCCCGCTGAGGTCAATAGGAGTTTTACCAGAGCAAGATCTGCAGAACTGAACCCTCTATTTTCATTTTGACCAATTGCTGTGAGTTATGCAATTTTTACCAATGCATTTTGTTTGGGCACAAATAATGTTCCTGAACCAAAATATTTCATCTGAATACCCTTGAACTCATCTCAGTGTCCCTGAACAACTCAAACCAGCCCCCTGGATTTTAGGGAAGTTTAGATTTGAACTTTGGAACATGAATCCATTTCTACTAAAAAGAATACTCAAATTAAAAGCACAAAGACAACTGAAAACCTTTCCAGATATGTCCTTGTGCTGTACACGTTGGTAAAAATTCTGGATGTGGCACTAGAGCATACTCTAGTGGTAGGTAAGCAAAGTAAATACTTCTGGTTGTGTACAGTTTGAATGCTATATTGGTAATGAAATGCGTTCTGTGTTTAACAGGAGGGTATTCCTTTTATTTCTCCTGTTACAATAAAGCACCTTCATACTTTTCTCTCAGCATATTAGGAAACATCCAAGGCAAAAAGAAAGTAAACAGGAATTTGTAAAGTAATTTAAAACACAGCTTGAGAACACATCTCCAAAATGGCTATGTACTTAGTTCTTTTTATCAGGGTCTATTGCAGATTTACTCATGAAAGACACAGTTTAGAAGAGGCAGGAGCTAGAAAGGGAAGAGTAATACTTAAAGCAAATTCTGTTCACCCATGGCAGTGTCATTACAAAGTTGAATGAGCACAATTATTGCAAATAAACAAAAACAATGGACCAGAACCAGTTTTACATAAGAAAATACTGAAATGCTATTCAATTAGTCCAAAGCTTTAGTTAAACCTTTTCTTTTGCCCATCAGGTGATAACGTTAATACAGAAAGCACTCAACTGCTGTACTTGTGTAATAGCATCCATTTAATGACCTTACATATAGACGCATTCAACAAAGCTTCAATATTGTCATCATTGGACTGGTACAAGAATTTAAGTAGCAAAAGTTAACTAGCCAGCCCATTCTTAATTGTTAACCGTAATAAAAGCACCTACTAGTGAACAATTGTAACAATATAAATAAACATTGCTTATTTAAACAAGACATTTAACATTATGTGGTACTGATACTGAAAATACAGGACTGTTTTAAAAGAACTAAAGAGATTATTATCTTTGAGTTTAATTTGTTTCAATAAGCATCAGTTTTGCAGCTCAGATAACACATGTGACTGACTGAACTATTTTGACATGCTGCAAGTTGTCCCTGACCCAAAAGCAACCGATTGACTGAACAAATGAGTGTGGTTGAAATGTCTCAACAAGCATCATTCTGACCCCACCCACAAGAAGCTGTCTTTGATCTCGGGTCCCAATCCTGCAAACAGTTATGCATGTGCTTAGCTTTACATGTGTGTGCAGCTTCATTGGCCTCAATGGGACTACTCGTATGTGTAAAACTAAGAGCACGCATCAGTGTTTGCAGGATTGGGGCCTAGTTTGTTATATATGTTTTGTGATATTTCCATAACCAATTTAAACCTCCTCCTACAACATGAAATAGGTTAACCTCATTTCTCTAGAGGCAAATTTTATTTTCCATAATTTTGCAACTTCATAAAATCTGCTTCATAGTCTTCTTGTCGTGTACTACAAATGGCTTCTTGTGTGCAGCTCTTTACATGTATCTCAATTATGGGCCTGATTTTCAGAGGTGCTGAGCTGTCACATTTCTCATTGGCTCAACTGGAGTTTTGAAAGCTCAACATTTTTGAAAATCAGACCCTACATTTTTACACCTGATTTCCATAGCCATGTGTAACTTAGTTTTCTGCATGCCTTAGTTAAATAATTTAGGGCCTGATCCTGATGTCTGATCTACACAGAGCCCCGTTGACTTCAGTGGCACTCCATATGGGCTTAAGCATGTGCCCACATAGATCAGGTTGCAGGATCATGGTCTTTGATGGCAAAAGAACTGACCATTTCCAGCTGCAACAAATAAGATCTAGTGATTCTCAACCAGGGGTACACGTACCCCTGGGCGTATGCAATGGTCTTCCAGCAGGTACATCAACTCATCTAGATATTTGCCTGGTTTACAACAGGCTACATAAAAAGCACTAACGAAGTCAGTACAAACTAAAATTTCCTACAGACGGTGACTTGTTTATACACTGAAATATAAATACAATATTTATATTCCAATTGATTTACTTTATAATGATATGGTAAAAATAAGAAAGTAAGCAATTTTTCTGTAAGTGTGCTGTGACACCTGTATTTTTATGTAAACAAGTAGTTTAAGTGAGGTAAAACTTGGGGCTACGCAAGACAAATCAGACTCCTGAAAGGGGTACAGTTGTCTGGAAAGGTTGAGAGCCACTGATCTAATGAACAAAGCAAGATTATTGGAAATAGATACCTAAAATCCCCATAATCCTCAAGGGGCCAAACCCTGCTTGCTTTACTCATGTGAGTAGTTCCATTGAAGCCAGCGGGACAATTTACATGAGTAAGAATTTATCACAGTATAATCAGCCACTCTTTCTTACCAGGTTTCAGAGTGGTAGCCGTGTTAGTCTGTATCAGCAAAAACAATGAGGAGTCCTAGAGACTAACAAATTTATTTGGGCATAAGCTTTCGTGGGCTAAAACCCACTACAAAAACTAATTTCCCCCTGCTGATACTCACACCTTCTTGTCAACTGTTTGAAATGGGCCACCTTGATTACATTGGCCTCATTAGCACGACAAAAGTGATTTTTTTTCCTCCCTTGGTATTCACGCTTTCTTATCAACTGTTGAGACTAGCCCACTTCCACCTTAATTGAATTGGCTCGTTAGCACTGACCCCCACTTGGTAAGGCAACTCCCATCTTTTCATGTGCTGTGTATTTATACCTGCCTACTGTATTTTCCACTCCATGCATCTGATTAAATGGGTTTTAGCCCACGAAAGCTTATGCCCAAGTAAATTTGTTAGTCTCTAAGGAGCCACCAGGACTCCTCGTTGTTCTTTCTTACCAGATTCAATGGTGCAATGCCAGTTTACAGCAGCTGAGGATCTGGCCCACCAAATTTAATATTATGTTAGACAGATAAATGCAATTATTTTCAAAAGATCTCCAACTCTTCTGATCTGCGCTTTATGGGTGAAATTCATCCCTGTTCAAAGAATCAGCACTTAAGCCCCCAAAACAGGGTGAAGTAGGATTTAAGTGGTACATTAGCCTTGTGCTGATACTCCGCACAGGGAGTGAGTTTCATCCAGGGATGACAGTTACATTCCCTCAAGAATCACTCTCCCCTAGAATCATAGGGTTAGAAGGGACCGCAAGAGTCATCTGGTCTAACCCCCTGTCACGGTGTAGGATTTGTTGTGTCTAACTCTAAACCATCCAAGACTGATGGCTCCAGCCTCCTTTTGAAAACCTCCAGCGAACGAGCTTCCACAACCTCCGAAGGCGTCTGTGCCATTGTCCTACTGTTCTACAAACAAACAAAAAACCCACTCAGTTTGCACATGCGCAACACACACATATTGGAGTTTGGCAGCTACATTCTCTGAAGATACCAGTTGCACCAAGTGTACTCCAACAACCCCTATGCACCACCTCAACAGAGTGATCAAGCATGCTCCAACCCAAGACTCCAAGGTCTGTGCAGGACTCTCCCTCCTCTCGGCAACCAGAGAGGTGCTGGGCCACTGGGCACAGGAACTGAGAGCAGGGAGACTGCCTTTCCTGTGCTCTCAATGATCTCCCTGCTGGTGCCCAGGCAGCGAGGAGGGGAAGGAGAAAGTGCCTGATATAATGCAGATGGGTAAGAAATGAGGGAGGGGGTAGACGAGGAGGGGGCAGGAGCAAGGAGATGGAGATGGAGAAGAGGAGGGGCAGCAGATAAGAGCAGAGTGGGACAGGTGCTGGATGGGGTGAACATAAGGAGATTGGGATAAAAGCAGAGGGGACCATGCAGGTGTCATAGGGGCAGAAAGGTATATCCACTAAAGGTCGCTCCCCTCCAAAACCTGGCATTGAACCCAGGAGACTGGAGTTTCTACATTCCTCTGTTGTCAGCAAATAGCTGTGACAATCGCTGGCAAAGCTTATGTCTCAGCCCCCTCTAGTGGCTGGTACACATAGAGGATAACAGTATACTACTACCAGTTATTTGGTTAGGTCGAGCTGCAGAGGTCTGTGCTGTAGATCTAAAGATGGGGTATGGTGTCTGCTACAGACCACCAGATCACACTAGGAAGCAGTATGACTGCTCTTCTATGCACCTATCTATAATGTGTAGGGAAAAGAAGTTGCATGATCACAGGAGACTTCAATTTGAGTGACATATGCGGGAGGTCTCATGCTGCTAGCACTAAAACACCCTTGGAATTTGTAACTATTATATATGACAATTTCCTAACTCAAAAAAGTGTTGCAGTCAACACGGGGGAATTCTTTATTAGATCTTGTCCTAACTGATTAAGAGGAATTAATCAGTAATCACAGAACTAAACATTAACGGTAGTGTAGGTACAAATGGCCATGACTTGATCACATTTATCATGTGCAAGCAAAATAAAGTCCAGACCAGCAATATATATACGTGGTGCATCAGTAGGGTCAATTTCACAAAGTGGACAACAATGATGAGGCAAATCAGCTGGGAGGAAGAATGTAATCAGAAAAATGTGAATGATAATTGGGAATCATGTAAGAATTCCTTACTAGATGCCCCAAAAGCCATAATCCAACAACTGAGGAAGAAGTCCTGCTGGTTAAAAAAAATCCTGGTTTAGAGGGGAAGTGAAGGCAGCTATAATTTTTTTTTAAAATGTAACAAATGGAAGAAAAGAGAATTTGATAGTCAAGAATATAAATCAGAAGTTAGAAATGGTAGAAAATTGATAAGGGAAGCAAAGGGACATACAGAGAACTCTATGGCCAGCAGAGTTAAGGATAAGAAGGAGATTTTAAATATATTAGGAACAAAAAAATAATCCTGATAGTAGCATAAGTCCATTACTAGATGGAAATGGTAGAATTATCAATAAAAATGTAGAAAAGGCAAAAGTGTTCAATAAATATTTCCGTTCTGTATTTGGGAAAAACACATGATGTAGTCTCATCATACAGTGATGATAACACTCATTCCATTCCATTAGTATCACAGGAGGATGTTAAATGAAAGCTATCAAAGTTAGACATTTTTAAATCAGCAGGTCCAGATAATTTGAATCTAAGAGTTTTTAAAGAGCTGGCTGAGGCGCTTCTTGGACCATTAATGTTGATTTTCAATAAATCTTGGAGCACTAGGGAAGTTCCAGAAGAGTGGGAAAAAGTTAATATAATGTTGTGCCAATTTTTAAAAAGAGTAAATGGGATGTCCCATTCATAGGCCTGTGAGCCTGACATCAATCCTAGGCAAGATAGCAGCTGATACAGGACTCAATTAATAAAGCAATAAAGGAGGGTAATGTAATTAATACAAATCAACATGGGTTTATGGAAAATAGATCCTGTCAAACTAACTTGATTTTTTTAAAATGAGATTACAGGTTTGGTTGATAACGGTAATAAAGTTGATGTAGTATACTTAGACTTCTGTAAGGCATTTAAACCTGATACCACATGAGATTTTGATTAAAAAACTAGAGTGATATAAAAGTAGCTTGGGACACATTAAATGGATTACTCACTGGCTGACAGGTCTCAAAATGTAAATGTAAATGGAGAATCGTTATTGAATGGGTATGTTTCCAGCAGGGTCCTTCTGGGATCAGTTCTTGACCCTATGCTATTTTAACATTTTTATTAATGACCTGGAAGAAAACATAAAATCATCACTGATAAAGTTTTCAGATGACACAAAAATTGGGGGAATGGTAATAATCAAGAGGACAGGTCACTGATATAGAGAAATGTGGTTCACTTGGTAAACTGGGCACAAGAAAATAATACACATTTTAATACAGCTAAATATAAATGTATGCAACTAGGAACAAAGAATGTCAGTCATACTTACAGGATGGGGGACTCTACCCTGGGAAGCAGTGACTCTGAAAAAGATGTGGAGGTCATGTGGATAAGCTAAGTATGAGCTCTCAGAGTGACACTGTGTCCAAAAGAGCTAATGCGATCCTGGGATGCACAAACAGGGAAATCTCAAGTAGGAGCAGGGAGGTTATTTTACTCTGTATTTGGTTCTTGTCCAACTGCTTCTGGAATATTGTGTCCAGTTCTGGTGCCCACAAGTCAAGAAGGACGTTGATAAATTGGAGAGGGTTCAGAGAAGAGCCATGAGAATGATTAAAGGATTAGAAAACCTGCCTTATAGTGATAGACTCAAAGAGTTCACACTATTAAACTTAACAAAGAATGTTAAAGGCTGACTTGATTACAGTCTAAGTCTCTACACGGGGAATAAATATTTGATAATGGGCTCTTCAATCTAGCAGAGAAAGGTACAGCATGATCCAATGGCTAGAAGTTGGAGCTAAACGAACTCAGACTGGAAATAAGGCATAAATTCAGTGAAGATAATTAGCTATTGGAACAATTTATCAAGGGTCAAGGTGGATTCTGCATCCCTGACAATTTTAAAAATCAAGGTTGGGTGTTTTTCATAAGATCTTCTCTAGAAGTTATTTTGGGAAGTTCTATCTGACTAGATGATCTCAGTGGTCTCCTCTGGTCTTGGAATCTGAACCTAGGGAAGGAGTAAACCTGCTGATGACCCAAGATGGTATTCAGTATGGTTCCACATGATAGAAATTTGGGCTATTTAAGTATTTGGGCTTAATATAAGGGTATCTGGGTACAGCCTAATGACCTGTTGTATACAGGAGGTCATACTAGATGATCTGATGGTCCCTTTTGGCCTTAACTTTATAAAATTGACATTCTGTTTTTTCATGTTGTTTGTTTTTAAATAGGAAATCACACAATAACCCTAAGTTAAAGGACGTTAAGATTGAAAAGTCAAACCCTCAAAACTTAGGAAGTGCCAGAATTAAGGGTTGCCAGTGCAATCTTAATTCACTCCCTTGTACAAATATATTGTGATACTGTCTTTACATGATCACATACTATTTTTTCCAGAGGACCCTTCCCTCATTCGGTGCAGTGGATGGATGATGCTCCGGGAATGAATTAGCGTTCTGTAGTTAACGAAGCTGCCACAAAGTTCTTATGTGATACTTTCAACAGGTGATCACTAATTGTGTGTTCCTCATTTTCTGGATGCCCAGCTTGCGACCTTGGCATATGATTTTCAGAAGTGCTGAGCATGCACAACTGCCACCGAAGTTAATGAGAGCAGTGCTTTGAACATATGAACTGCTATATAATGCTACGGTCTCTGAAAAAATGAAGCCTTAGGCATCTCAAATCGGGCACCTAAAATCTGTGTCTCAGTGCCTCATCTGAGAAATGTGGATAGTACCACCCTCTCACACCACAGGGATGTTGTGAAGATGAATTCATTAATGGCTGTGAAGCACTCGGATGTTACAGTATAGAACACTATAGAAAAGCCCGGAAGGAAATGAATGATTCTATATCAGAGCAGGGTTTGAATAGTGAGCAGTAAATAAGGCCTGAGGCCACACATTGAACAACGAGGATAAAACACAATATTGAATAGCTACCCAGTCAGTGATAACCATCCATCTTGTGCACTGAATGAGGCCAGGTTTCCGTGGGGAAAAAAAATAGTATGTGATCATGTAATTAAAGACTGTTTCAGGCAACCTTAATCCTGGCATTTCCTAACTTTTTGAGTACTTGACTTTGCAACCTTAACATTCTTTTAACAAGTTTTTATGCAATATAACAATACAATGACTCCTCTCAATCATCAAATAGGTGTTAACAAGTATGCCATTAAAAGAACCTTTAACATAAAGCCAGGAACCAAGGCCTTTGCAGGAGATGGGGATATTTCCTAGAGCAGTTATTTCAAGCATGGACAAAAGGAAATACCATTATGTTGTGCCTCTAGGTCAAGTAATGAACCTAAGGTCATGTCTATACGTACAGTGCTGTGGCTGTACCAATGCAGCTGTGCCACTCTAGCACGTACGGTGAAGACGGGAGAGAGCTCTCTCATCGGCATAATAAAACCACCTCTGCGAGCGGCAGAAGCTATGTCAGTGGAAGAAGCTCTCCCGTTAACATAGCACTGTGCACACAAGCGCTTCTGTTGGGGTAACTTATGTCACTCAGGGGAGTGTAGACGTAGCCTTGGAGACCAGACACTGTATCTAATATTCATTAATATGGAAGCAGCTTCCACCTCCATTTAAGAACCCAGGCTGGAACGGTCAGTTCAAAGCCTGCTTATGATAAAGCACCTGAACTGCTGTTACTTATAATTTAAGAGCTGCTAACTTCACCTCCTCTGCTTTTTGTGCCATGGCACATTCTGGGTCCTCACAAGCCAAAATGAGAAAAAGGAATCTCATTTTTCAAATGCTGGAACTGCTGGTGCAGAAAATAACTAAATGCTAGGGACCAAATTCTGCCTTCAGTTACACTAGCATAAATCCAGTGTAATTCACGGACTTTGGTTGAGTTACTCTCCAGATTTGGTGTAACCACAAGCAGAATTTGGCCCTCGCTGTTTTTCTATGGCACTACGGTCTTTAAGGGGAATCCTACAAAAGATTTAGCCAGGAACAAAATCTCCCATATTGCACAAATCTATCAGAACTCCATATTATAAAAGAGTGCACGTACGCGCTCAAGCTCCTTGCACTGGTGTGAGGGGATTCCCTTTAGGGTTGCCAACGCTCCCGGAATCAGAATCGAGCTGCTGGTGGCTACTGAAACCAATCTGGGAGATTTTAATAGGCGCTAAAAGTCCGGTCGGTGGCGCAGCAGGGCTAAGGCAGGCTCCCTGCCTGCCCTGGATCTGTGTGGCTCCCCGAAGCAACCAGCATATCCAGCTCCTAGGCACAGCAGCAGTCAGGGGGTTCTCTGCACACTGCCCCACCCCGAGCGCCGACTCCGGAACCCCCCGCTGGCTGTGGTTCCTGGCCAATGGGAGCTGCGGGGCTGGTGCCTGCAGGCAGAGGCAGCACCCAGAGCCTCCTGGCCACCCCTGAGCCTAGGAGCCGGACATGCTGGTTGCTTCCGGGAGCCACCCAAGGTAAGCACTGCCCGACCAGAGCCCACACCCTTCACCCCATCCTGCACCCCAACCCCCTGCCCCAGCCCTGAGCCTCCTTCCCAGAGCCCACACCCCAACCCCCTGCCCCAGGATCAGCCCGGAACCCCCTCCCACACTCTGAACCCCTTGACCCCACCCCCCATCCCAGAGCCTGCACCCCCTCCTGCATCCCAACCCCCTGCCCCAGCCCGGTGAAAGTGAGTGAGGGTGGGGGAGAGCGAGCGACAGGGGTGGGGAGATGGAATGAGCAGGGGGGGCAGGGCCTCGGAGAAGGGACAGGGCAGGGGCGGGGCCTCAGGGAAGGGATTGGGCAGGGGGCGGGGCAAGGGTGTTTGGGTTTGTGCGATTAGACAGTTGGGAACCCTAATTCCCTTGCAGAAGCCACAGTGCATGTAGGTTTGTGAGTGAGACATTAGGTAGAAGAAACACAACATGGGTGTCATGATCTAGAACGATAGACCCCCCCTACTAGACCTCCCCATCACAGGGGTACCTATGATGCAAGTGGTGTAGTCGTGCCGAGGCCCATGAGGTTCTAGGGGCCCAACCAGCGGTCGGCCCCTACTGGGAAGTGCTTACCCCTCTCCCAGCCGCTCCCCACCCTTGGCAACTGCAAAGCAGGCACTGAGCAGCTGGAGATGGCTCCTGGCTAACCACGCTGTGGGCCCTGCTGCCCAGGCAGTCCCTGATCCCTGCCCTGGCCGCTGCTGTCACCCTGGACTCACGCTGTGGCTGCTACTTCAACAGCAAGGAAATTATCCAGAAAAGTGCATGGGAAGTAAGTGGGGGTTGCTGGAGGCCAGGTGTGCAGGATGGGCTGGGAGGGGGGGGGGAGCAGGCAGAGGGTGCCTGGGTTCTGCTGTGGTTGAGCTGAGCAGCTCCAGGGGTAGGCATGGGGAGCTGGTCCCCAGCCCTGGGGGTGGAGGATGAGCAGGCTGGCGGAAGGGGGCCCTAACCCCCCAACCTGTTTTTGCACCAGGCCCTCTGGGGCCTTGTTACACCACTGACCCCCATGATGCTGCCAAGGACAGTGGTGTAGGTTATTCATCATGTAAGCACCAGCCACATACATTAGAACTACCCAGGGGCTAATCCAACCAGCAGGGATGACATTTGAGAGACGCCTTCATGGCTTTTCTTCTTTTTCATGAACCTTCTGGATTTTTGCATCCAGACCCATGATAATGCCAGCTTCCTGAAACTTGTGTGGGAAAAGGGCCATTTCATGGCCTTCCCAAGCAAACCACATGTGGATGTCCACATGGGCGGCAGATAATGGAGGCTGGGGGAAGCTAAGCCCACCAAAACCTCCACTAATGCTCCATGCCACAGCCCTGGGGCCAGGCTGTGGTGGGACTCAGAGCTCCTTGGGGTGGCCCAGGCTCAGGGCTCGGCGCGGGTTCAGAGCTTCTCTGGGCGCTGGCTGGGGCTTGGGGCTGCTCCAGGTGCTGGCCAGCCCAGGCTCAGGACTGCTCTGGGCATTGGCAGGCTGGCCACGGTTCAAGGCAGCTTTGGGTGCTGGTGGGCCGGCAGGCCAGCCAGTGAGAGCAGAGAGGGGGCAGAAGGGGTGGGGTGATGGCGGAATGGGCAGAGTCTCAGGCAAAAGGGGCGGAGCAGGGGGCTAGCCTCCCTGAACAGGGCGTGCACGCACAGCCCATGGATGTCATGTAAAATCTACAGGAGCCTTTCATGAACACATCTNCAACCCCCTGCTCAAAGCAGGACCTAATCCCAACTAAATCATCACAGCCAGGGCTTTGTCAAGCCTGACCTTAAAAACCTCTAAGGAAGGAGATTCCACCACCTCCCTAGGTAACCCATTCCAGTGCTTCACCACCCTCCTAGTGAAAAAGTTTTTCCTAATGTCCAACCTAAACCTCCCCCACTGCAACTTGAGACCATTACTCCTTGTTCCCAAGGCTTTCCCAAGGCTACTCAGCAGGCCAGTGGCAGAGCAGAATACAACCCAGGTCTCCTGAGTCGAAGACCAGTGCGCACTCCACTAGGCCACACTGACTCCAGCTATTGACTTTAATTTACCCCATGGGAGTGGAGAGCACAGCATCATGCAGATCAGGCTCACAGTTACCTGTTCTCCAGTTAAAACTGGACAAACATCAACAGGCATATCGCACCAGAGGGAATAGGGAACATTAATCCTCCAAGAACATAATTTAAAAAAAAAAAAGAGAGAAACAACTGGAGCAAAAACTTTCCTATTTTCCAGGNTTTTCCTAATATCCAATCTAAACCTCCCCCACTGCAACTTGAGACCATTACTCCTTGTTCCCAAGGCTACTCAGCAGGTCAGTGGCAGAGCAGAATACAACCCAGGTCTCCTGAGTCGAAGACCAGTGCGCACTCCACTAGGCCACACTGACTCCAGCTATTGACTTTAATTTACCCCATGGGAGTGGAGAGCACAGCATCATGCAGATCAGGCTCACAGTTACCTGTTCTCCAGTTAAAACTGGACAAACATCAACAGGCATATCGCACCAGAGGGAATGGGGAACATTAATCCTCCAAGAACATAATTTAAAAAAAAAAAAAGAGAAACAACTGGAGCAAAAACTTTCCTATTTTCCAGGAAGGGACCTTTTAGAGCAGAGAATTCCAGATTAATTCCTCAGTTACCAGATCTATTTCTTATGAGCTGAAGCAGAGCACTGGGACAGCAATACAGCCTTATGGCTAACAGATGTCCTTCCGTTGTGCATCTGATCACAGAAAAAGACAGTGCCATAAAGTCCATGGGGCCTGATTCTCCTCAGAGACCACCGCACCTCAGCAGTGATGCCACTGAAGTTACACAGGCGTAAAAGCTTGCAGAGGCGAGGGGAGCATAAGACCCCCATGTCACTAGCTGCAAGCAGCCTCTTTAATCCTCTGCCTCTGTAATCAGTTTTAAAATGGCCATCAAATCTTTCCTTTGCCACTAATTGAAAAAGTGATGTCAGCAATAATCTGCTGCCCCTGTTTATCTCCATCTATTTGGACAGTTTCTGCTAATGCATTGTTTCATAAACATATGTTCTAACACACATACAAAAAGAGAAAGTCCCCAACTCCCTGTACCAGTTACGGAGACTAAATGCTTTAAATATTACTTTTAATACTAATGTCAGATTATTAAAAACATAATCCAGTCTACTGATTGGACCTCATGTAAGCAGGAGGATAAGAGGGTTTCTATCCATGCATTAACACATTTCATGTAGCGCAAAGCCACTTTCTTCCTACTAAAACATAAGGTCATGAACTAATAGGAGCTGTACTTCAAGTGAGGCTTTTTTTATTAATTATTATTATTATTATATATAAATAGTTTAGTGAAAGTTAATCTGTCAAATGGACTAATGTTTGTTGTGCTATAGCAGAGCAAGCAAGAACTAACTGTAATTTATGTAAAATTTTGCTATTTTGCTCTTAAAGATCTATCCAGGCTCTTAAAAACATGTATGTTTAAATAGAACAGAGACCAACACTAAGAAGCACTCAGCCCAAAGCAGCTTTATTTAAATGTGTTGTAAGAGACTAAAATAAAGTAAGCTACCCAAATCTCTCAAAGATGGACCGATAAAGGGAGAAGGGCTCTGACCCCAGATGCTTTTCTCCCTCCTGAAAGGGTCTTGTTGCCCTTTTTATTTTTAATTCTCTTCCACCTCTTTCGTTTTCGCTGACTCTCTCTCTCTCCTGAGGGACTAGCCCATACATCTGTTTCTGCCCAAGCAAATGCCCACTCTCCTGGACTGTTTGGCAGAGGAGGCTGGGGGGGGGGGGGGCAGTGTTATTGGCTGGGGGGGGGCAGTGTTATTGTCTTAGCGAGTGAGCTTGTCACCTCTCCATTCTGCTTGGCTTCTGCCAGCCTAGCGCCTGGCAACCTGAGCATGCACTCAGACCTGGATGTTTTCCTAATTCCCAGTGCAGTGGCCTGCACTGGTTCCAAAGACTAGCTCACTGCTCCCGCCTCCTTCGGATTGAAACGGGAGAGTGATTTGGAAAACCGGAGCAGCTAGTAATACTGTATATACCCAGAAAGGGTCTATTTTGTATGGGTCCAATAAGTTGGCCGAAACTCCATTTGAAAACAGACAAAATGCACCGCTATCTGAAGTTAGCTAAGGCCAGCTGATTGACCCAATTGCAGCTCATTTAATTGCTTAACTAGGGCTTCAGAGTCTGGCAGAGGTTTCTGAAGCTAAGGCCTTGGATCATGGAAGCAGAGCTGTCTCTTTCTCTCTGCTTAAAGCACTTGCTTCTAACTGATCTACTGAGTGGCTCTAGCATCTGGGCCCATTCTATTCTCCTGAGTCAGTTGCTGGGTGGGGGGAAAACTGGCAGGAAGGAACTCCTGGGGTCAGAGTGAGCAAAGGGGGATATAGCCGCTCATGTTGGTGCCCTGCGGGAACTGGCCCTGCAATTTCCAGCCTCTGCCAGTGCTTTAAGCTTCATAAACAGGCATCTGCAAACAAAACGAGATTTACAGCAAATAGATTTTGTACATTCAGAGAGGGGAAAAAAGTCTCCACAGATGCACAGGATCAGCATAATGCACATATGCTCATTGCAGTTTGAGTTCAGATTGAAAGATAGGTTACTTGCATGCAGGATAGGAGGGAAAAAACTAGACCACCCCCATTCCCTCCCCTGTAACATCCCTCATTACAAAGGCCCTTTTTAGCTTAGATGCATCAGAGATCATTTTTATTATCAGCTTTTCCATATGGACCTTTTCTATGTTAAGGTTCATACTAACAGGATGGGCCAGTGGTTAGGCACTAGCTTAGGACTTGGGAGACCTGCATTCAAGTCCCTGCTCTGCCACAGCCTTCCTGTGTGACCCCGGGCAAGTCACTTAGTCTCGCCGTGCCTCAGTTTCTCATCTGCACAATGGAGATTAATCTCACAATACCTATGTGAAGTTAAGATTTTGAGGCACTCAGATACAATAATAACATGAACCATATAAGTGGACTTATTTAGATAGAGACTTAAGGAGGGGTCATTTTCAGTCTAAGCTAAAACGGTGCTTCATAAAGAAAGGCAGGACTTTATAAATAAAAAGATGCTCCTGTGTTTAAGCACCGGACTGGGACTCAGGAGAGCTGGGTTCTGTTCCTGGCTCCTCTACAGGTTCCCCCTGAAACCTCGGCACAGTCACTTTTGTTCTCTGTGCCTCATTTGCACCCTGGGTATGTCTACATTGCAGCTGGGAGCGAACCTCCCAGCCTGGGAAGACAGCCTCGTGCTAGCTTCCCGTGAGACAGAGTGCTAAAAATAGCAGTGTGGACCCAACCGCCTCCCATGCTGCAATATCTACACTACTATTTTTAGCATGCTAGCACAAGCAGAGCTATTGCGAGTCTGTCCTCCCAGGCTCCTAGGCACTGTAGAGATGTACCCTGAATGTACACCCGGTGCTAATATCGACTGTATTGGTCTGTACAGAGTGCTTTCAGATCCTAGCATGGAACATGCCATGAAAAGCATTCTTCCAGGTTGTGATTTAGTAGCATATTTATTTTCATTTGCCAGTTGTCACATCTCTTGGAATGGACAGAGAGCAACTCCCCGCCTCCACCAATCACAGAGGTCTCTCGTCACAAGGAGGCAGCAGGAAATGGATAAGAGTTGGGCAACATGCAGCCACTGCACGTTTCTAACGTCATAGCTCGACCGGACGAAGGCAACATTTCACTGAACGTTGCCAGGTCTCCTGACCTTGTTGTCACTGGTGTTCCATGGCCTACTGCCAGCTCACACAAGGAAGAGCCCAAAGTCTGGGGAGAGCAAAACTTGTCTCTTGTCACCACTATGGACAGGCAGAGACAGACGCCGGAGTGGCGAAAGCTTCCTAAAACTGGCGGGGGGAGGGGCGGGAGCCACCGGCGCTAGAACCGTGGCCCTGCCGCCCCCCCGCCCCCCGCTCTGCCCCTTCATCCCGAGCCTCTGCCCTCGCACCACCCCTTCCCCTGAGCCCCCATGCCAGCCCCTTCTTCCCAAGGCCCTGCCCCCAGACACCTCTTACCCCCCAACACCCCACCCCCCGCTCCTCTCCACCCCCCTGTCGCTTGTCCTTATGGCCCCCCATTCCGGTGCCCCTGGACAGACTCACTCAACAAGAAACATAATTTGAAATCTCAGCAGATGCCCAGCTCTAGAGAGCCAGGCTACCGATAACTTTACAGAAGAGCCATTCAAAATACAGACAAATAAGCTTCAAGCGATTCATTCACTACAACAGGGCCAGATTCTGCCACTCGCACGCCTACTGACACCAAAGGCACTACTCACAGGTTATGTACTACTCACTTGGAGTAAAGGTTGCCCCCGGCAATTAAATTTTCACGCAGTTCAATTTACAGGCCATAGAGTACAGCAGATTTTTTGTTGTTGTGATAAGAATCAGAAATAGCAATATACATAAGTGCCTTGAAATATCTTCTTAGAGGCCCAAATCCTGAATTCTTTACTTTGTTTTTACTTAGTCCTTATTTTATTTTTAAAATTCATCATGTTTATTGGAATACTGCCTACAGACTGCCCGAGAATGGGGCCCCATTGTTCTAGGCACGGCACAGAGAGAGGCAGACAGTCCGGGCTCCTTACAATGTAAATAGATGTCACCCTTCTGCCCGTCTGAGTTCGCAGCAACAAGGGCCGGGTTCAGTATCTAGGGGTTCCACTTCAGTAACACAATGCAAAACTGGCTCGAGCCCCCACCCAGTGACCTGGGACAATTACATATCACCCCCCGGGCGCCTCTAAGAGGCAATACTTCCCCTCTCGCAAGCACGGAGTCTGAGTGTAGCAAAATCCTTTTAATAAAGGAGGGAAACAATGCGGCATTATGTTGGGGAAACACCACAAACAGGATTCATACACAAACCATGAGCAAAAGACCCACCCCCAAGTAAGTTTGGCAGTGTCCTTTCCCCACTCAGGGACTTAAGTCGAGCAACCCAAAAAAATCACCCGAAAGTCCAACAACCCAAAAGTCTCTGTCCCTGGTCAGTGCAGCCCCAGAGTTCAAAAGTCTATCTGCAGAGTTTTACCTCCGAACCTGGGTGGAAATGGGGGGGTGCAGGGGTGTTAAAGGGCACCTTACGTGGTCTGAGGCCGACTGCCCCACCTCTCCGTGGGGTTCTGCTGCAGCCTTCACCGCGAGCCACTCCACCAGTCACTCCGCTCCACCAGCCGTCCCGTGAGCCGCTCCAGCAGTTCCGCGAACTGCTCTGCTCCGCCAGCCGCTCCACTCCACCAGCCATCCCGTGAGCCACTCCAGCCATCCCACAAACTGCTCTGCTCCACCAGCCACTCAGCAATATATCTTCAGCCCCCCACCCCAGCACTCAGCAATTTCAGCTCTTAGTAATTTTAGCTCTTTAGTGATTTCAGCTTGTAGTAGGGGAGCTTCCATGCTGGTGCACCATTGGCCCAAAGTGAATTCAGCTCAGCAGCCTGTAACTAGACTCCTAATGGAATCAAAATTAGCTCTGATATTCCACAGCGTGGAGCGGGGGAGTACAATTGGTGTTTCAGGCCCTCAAAAGGGGCCCATACTCTCAGGTTCACATACCTATCCCCAGCCTCTCTCAATTCACTGCGTTTTGGAACCCATGTCCCTTGTCTAGCGAGTGCTACTTAGTTGATGGCGAGTCCCTCTGTCATAAAATAGTTCCATTGTCCTTGATTCACATAATCAGGGTAACACTTTATTCTTCCTGCCCCAATAACAGAGAAACTGGCGATCCCACAGCAGCCAACGTAACCATTTGAGCTGCTGTGAGCTCATGCTAGGCAGGGTGGGTGTGCCTATGCAAACAAGATCAGCCCCTGAAGTTCTTTTCCACAACTTGCCACAATTCACCACCAGATGTCAGGTTAGAGCTCATCCTGACTCTGCTTACATAGACAAGACAGACACAGGTTAGGAGAGAGGGGTATAACATACAATTTACTCAGGCAAAACTCCCATTGACCAATTCAGGATTAAATCCAGAGATTTTAGCACATTTTCCCCTGAAGAGTAGTTTATAATGCATGTACCCCTGCACAGTGCTAAAGTTTAGAGTAATTTTTTTTCTTTTTGTGGAGGGAGGAGGAGATTTTGGGATACGTACAGAATTCATGGAGTACCAGCAAATAATTACTTTTTTTTAATCATTGTGCATTTTTCCAAGCAACTTTTAAAATATAGCTCAAGAAGTATCCCTGGCTGAGTGAATGGCTGAACATACCATTTATACACCATACTTTAGCAGCTATGAATTTTACTCTGGCCTTGGTCTGAGCCAATTCCTTTTGAACCCAGTGGGAAGATTCATTGTTTTCAATGAGGGTTGGGTCAGGCCCTAAGGTCCAGTTCCTCAAAGGCATTTAAGACACCTAATTACCATTGGACTCAACTGAGTTAAGCACCTAAACCCCTTTGAGGAACTAGGCCTAAGTTATCACCACAAACTGGCCGCTCATGTGTGCTACACTCAGCATCTGACTGATTCTTGGGAGAGCCAACTCCACACTCCAGCCTCTTTTTGCAGTGCTAGGTAACCGTCCATTGTACCGAGGGATCCACCTCCACAAATGCTCATTTAGGTCTACCTCCTATAGCAAGTTCCCAGGGCCAGGGTCAAAGAGAGCTAAGCACAATGCATAAGCCAAACACAACTGCCTCCCATGCAACGAGGTAGCAGCAGGTTGGGATACGAAGTGGGAGATGGTGGGTTCCAATCACCAGGCCATGGAAGATTGAGCATCTAGTGAAAAATATGCTGTGATAATCCGAGTGCAGCGAGGCGTACATTTGTGAGCTCCGGGCCGGGCTACTGAAATGCACTGGCCCAGATTCAGTGCTACTTCTCCTGAGAGATGGGGCCCAGACGGTGCAGCCTGGGAGATAGTGGGGAGAAAGATGTCTTTATGCCGTGTTTGCACTGCATGGATCTAAGCTGCTGCAGGGACCCAAATGGTTCCTGGAATAAGTTACAGCAGCCCCTGGGGTTAATTTATAGACGCCTGTCCCTGTCTGCCCATGGGCTGCTTTGCAGCCAAGGATCTCCATATCCCCAAGCACTCCCTTCTGGGCACGGCCCACCCTCTGTTTGAAGGGACAGCAGAGTAGAGTGTCAGCCCCGTGCTGCACCAGCATGGGTGGAATTCTCCCTGACCCCTTGCAATGAAATTAGAGCCCCTATATGCTGGAAGAGTGTTTGGGGCCCGAATCATCCCCTCTGCATACAAGAATGATAGTGCTGGTTCTCAAAAAGCTCCAGATGGCGGGAAGTGCAGCAACCCACCTGCTAAACCACACCAGATGCACGTGTGCACATCTCGCCAGTGCTCCGGTCACGGCGCTGGCTACCTACTGAACACCAGAACTGATGCGGAGTTCTGGCCCCCTCCTTGAGAGTCCCCGGTGGGATGGGGCTAGGCCACCTATCCAACCATCTCTTTCCATGACCTCCCACAGCTCCTACATTCTGCAGGAACAAGGGAGTTATCGACTGTACCGCTGGGGCAGGACACTGAGCTCTCTCCATGGCTCACCTTCCACAGGCATCAGAACTCCCACTGCTTTGGCTTAGCTTTATCATTGGAATAAGCCTACCCATTTGCCCCTCACAGGTAAGGCGAGAGGAGAGAACCAAATACAGCGTGATGGTGAGTACAGTATATGTTGGCTAAGGTATTTTTAAGGTAAGGCACTCAGATGCTATGGTGATAAGCACAGTATGGATGGACACATGGCATAGGTTAGAAAGGGAGCGATCCAGGCACCACAACTGCACAGCAAATTGATACCAATTCATTTCCATAATGCACGGTGGTCGAGCCAATCCCATGCTCATTTAGCCCAAAGAGAAGTATCACCAGGAATGGAAGGACAGAAAACACAAGGGAAAAAGGAACGATAAAAATCACATGAAAAACACAAGCTGTTAAGTTTGAAACATTAACAAATTTGGAAATGTATCCTGTTCAGCAGATCAGTGAATATTGAAATGAAATGGGGCCAGAAGCTAATTATATGGAAATATGTCTATTTGCACATTTCACTGGAAGGCAAAGCAGAGAGTGCATCTAATATAGCTTCACAACTGACAAGAATATTAAGTTTTCTATCATTTTCCCAGCTTGGCTACCTTTCTCAGCATGCATTCTGGACTAGTTCCTATTAAGGTGAGAACAGAATCAAACTCATTAATTGTCTGCATTTTAGATATGATAAGAATTTAGTAGCTGGTGTTAATTAAACTACAAAACAACTCTTCTTGCTGTGGTGTGCATTCCAAGTTGGAGCAATTAATTCACTCACACTGATCAAGATTTAATTACCATCACTCTGTGCAATTACTCCATAATTAAAGTAATTTGGTTCATTCCACTTGCTGACAGTGTCATTGAACAGCCATTCATACTACCAAAAGAAGTGATAATTAACTTAAAGAACAGCTCAAGGCAGTTTTACGCAGTGCAGTTCACTTTTTGTTATCCCTAAATGTACCTGTACTGGAGAAAGAAACACCATAGAATACAGACGGGAGACCTATTAAAGGATTTGGTGGTTTTATTTAAAATAAGACACACGTACTCTAACAGATCCATAGCCACATAGGGCTTCCTGGTTGTCACTATACTGCACATTGTATAATTTAGAATTCCACTGTGATGGTGGGAATAGAACCCACCCTTTGGCTCCAGAAATACAGACTCGTCTCCCTGGAGCTAAAGGAGACTCTTTGTTAGGTATGGGATACACGTACGGATGTAACCTTGGCTCCAACCTGTAAGAAAAATTAGTCTTTGTGCACAAAGAGCTCTCCAACCATCCAAGGAAGACAGACAATTCTGCAAGGGACAGGTGGACAACAGGATGCCGCGCTGTCTTCCTGGAGACCAAGACATGAGACATCACTCTAAGATTGTATAGGCTTCTGAAGTTGACTGCCAAGGATCCATTGGTGATGGTTCACATTGGCACTNACACACACACACACACACACACACAGCTTTAATGGGGCCAGTTTCACAAAGTCAAAAACAATTATGAGCCAAATTAGCTGACAGGAAAGATTTAATCAGAAAAATGTGAATGATAATTAGGAAATTTAAGAATACCTTACTAGATGCCCGAAAAGCCATAATCCAGCAATCAAGAAAGAAGGCTGTAACGGTTAAAAAGAAACCAAATCTGTGCAATTTACAGCCGTTATAACCCTATTACGTCTACACAAGTGCTTCACAAATTGCCACTAGGTCTAATGGTTATTAAAATATCACTGACTGTCTCAAGGTTTAAAGAGTTTACTGTGACCATTTATACTAGGAAATACAACGATAGGTAATAAAGATATCACATATGTGCTGTGCTTAAAATAGATGACGATAACATAGACAATGAGATACGGCACACAAATATTTCCATATGTACCAATGAGTATTTTAAATAAAGAACAAATTCTAGTTTGTTAGTGTTACTGGGAAATTTCTTTCAGATCCAATTTTGTGCTTGAAAATTCTGGAAAATGTGTTTGCTTGCAGGAATATTCCCTGAGACACAGAATTTTGAGTAACTTCTGTAGAATACTTTCAGAAAAATTATGCTTATTCAATTGAGGAACAGAAAAATACCATGTGACGTGTGCATCCAGCCAAAACTGCTCAAATTTTAAATATCAAATATTCGCTACAAACAGCTCTCAAACAAGCTACAGACCAGAAATTATGCAGAGATAATGAGAACATAAGAATGGCCAGACTGGGTCAGACCAAAGGTCCATCTAGCCCAGTATCCTGTCTTCCAACAGTGGCCAATGCCAGGTGCCCCAGAAGGATTGAACAGAACAGGTAATCATCAAGTGATCCATCCCCTGTCACCCATTCCCAGCTTCTGGCAAACAGAGGCTAGAGACACCATCCCTGCTCATCCTAGCTAATAGTCATTGATGGACCTATCCTCCATGAACTTATCTAGTTCTTATTTGAACCCTGTTATAGTCTTGATTTTGAACAACAAATAAGTTTGAGAAAATGGCAAACTATTCATGGAGAATTCACAAGTGTCAAGTAAATTATTCATTACAATTTATTTTCCTAGCCCCGGTATACTGTGCATATCATTGTACCTAAGCAGGATCCTGGAGGATCAGAGCTTGTGTTATGCACCAGCAAAACTTGCAGATATCAAGAAATCTGTGACACAATGGTCCATGTGAGCCTTTCAGCCAGACAACCTATCTTCGGTCTCACTAAGTATCTGTCTACACTATCACACTTAATGGTATTTAGAGCTATTTTCAAACATCCAAATAGATTTCTAACTAGAGCTCTGTATAAGCTTAAAATCTTGTCTCTCACCAACAGAAGTTGGTCCAATAAAAGAGATTACCTCATCCATCTTATGGCTTTAGTATCCATCTCTAACACAGCTACAAACCACATTCAGAAACTGTGCCAGACCATAGATTACTGGGTGCCTGTAGCTGTATGAACTGTGATAACTTCTTCCGTGCTTTGCACATATTCGTTTTGGAGCTTGCTTTCTCAGTGGCAGAATTCAAACTGGGGCAGTTGGAAGTGACCTCTGACCCTTGGCATGGACTGCATGGCGGCTATACCACACACAGTCTCCCAGTCTGCTCATTTTGAGTCATGGGTTTGATGTCATTGTCTGGTTACCTTGTTTTTCTATTATAGAGTTAGCCATTTTGTTTTCTGGTCGGGCATGATGGCTTAGTAGGTGTGGTGGTGACCATGTGGAGTAGCTGCTAGTGTTGAGCTAAGGTTTTGGGTGTGGCTGAAGAGTTCAAAGGGTCACTGCTCACATAGCAATGCAGGGTGCTGAATGCTGACCAGAACCCAGAGCTGCATGCAGCAGCCAGGAGCAGGATTCTGGTTTGCACGCTGTGAAGTGTTTGCTTAGCACAAGTTCCTCTTGCCTGAATGTGAAGATCATCACAGAAACACAACTACTCGTAGAAGAGCAAACAGTTTGACTTCACTGAGACCGGCTGCTCAGTAAAACACCTGTTCACAATATGGACGGGGAAACCAAGCTATAATTATAACAAGTGCAGAAGCATGTTTTTGAACATGGTTGTTGCTAGCATAGCACGGCTCAAGCTGTCGTGTGACCAGGGCATAAATAACAGCCAAAGAACAATCTCCTTTTATTTCAACATGCAATGCAAAATGTTCTCAGAGATCCTAGTTATAGAGAAAATTATTCTCAGACTTTTACCATGCATACAGTATGAAAAAGAGAGCTGGTATTTTAGTAGGGCTCACAAAACAACTATTTGTTAGCCTTCTGTTGGCTGAACACTAGCCATGTTAATATTATCTCTACACAGGGGCAAAAAAAATCAGTTTCCCTTTAATGAAAAAAGGACATTTATTTTTAAGCTTCTAAAAGGGTATTACAAAGGAATGAAAAGAAAAATAAAAAACCCCAAATAAAAACTGCTTAGCAGCATCGTTTAAAAATAGTCAGCAACATAATGCAACAGGTGGACATTAATTCATGCTAACCTTGCACACCTAAATACCATTAATACATCAAAACTAATAACATTAATTCTTTCAAAAATGAGATTAAAGACAGGCACCCCTTGCAGTCATAATCTGTGACTGATGGCACTAAAATGAAACCTACAGTACACAATGCTACCAACAGAGCTTTCAGAAGCTAATAAATTGCAACTAGCAACCAATACATGAATCCTCCAGACAATGTACGTTATCTTTAAGGAAGCGTGTACTTGCATACCAAAGAAAGCAAAACGAAACACTTATGATTTATCAAACTAATTATTTCTTTTCGTAAGAAAATTCCTCCATTCAGGAATAACTAAATCAGTAAGAACAGTACAATGTTTAGGACACACACTGAAATCACTAATCTGACCTCTCAGTCCTCATCCTCAAAGGACACCTGCACAACAGCTTCAAAAGATGCAAACTTAAATTCATACCTACTCTAGACACCAAAAGTCAAGGACTTAAAGACCCTGGATTTTTGGCTCATTACAACACCCACTAACCCACCTTTGTCCTGCAACTGTAGAGGTATTAACTGTCCAATTCACCATGAATGATCTCCGGCAACGTGTTTGAACTCCTTATCTGTTCCACCTTGTATTTATCTGTGACATTCAAGAACCTTTCCCAGACCCGAAGGAGACCTCTGTGTGTGAACGCGAAAGCTTGTCTCTCTCACCATCAGATGTTGGTCCAATAGAAGATATTACCTCACCAGCTGAGTTGGGAGCTTAATGGAAGTCTTTTAGCCACGGAAAAGGTGCAGAACAGGCAGTGGTAGTATAAACTGTGCAGTGCCGTTTTCATCTCTAGGGAGTGAGAATGTAGTTTAATATCCCAGCCCATTCATTTTTATTGTTTTTATATCAAATATAAACACATAACAAAACATATAAACACATACACAAGATGGAAACAGCATATAAATAACAAAATTCAACATTCATTATTTGCAAAAGTTGGAAAAAAACAACAAAAACCTGAGCCCATAGAGGTCATGCAGGACATCAATTATAAAAGTGACTAAATAGATAAATAAGTGAGAACATAACCTTTGAATATCGGACACTGGTATATACCAACTGCAAAAGTATGAATAGTTTCATGTGTGACCAGACAGCCTCATTTTTTCCCAAGTGTTTCTATTTGACAGTCATTTTTACCATTAAGACAGTAGTAGAAAGCTCATTGAGCCAGTCTGTGTATGAGGGAGGAATTGCACATTTCCATTTTCTCAAAACAATTCTTTTGGCCACTGATCCATTTCTTAATGTTAACTGGTAACACCAAAACTACACAAGCTCGGAGAAGGAGAGATAGCAACGCAAAGTTTTTGAGAGAGCACTGAATGTGGTGTTCCAGAACACATGCATTTTTTGCCAGGCATAGAGGATGTGTGAAAGGTTGGCATGTGGCTGTTTGCATCGCCAACATTTGCTGCGTGTTGCCAATCTAGCTGTAAACAAATGTTCCGGAGTCCAGTAGCACCTAGTTAATATCTTGTTCTGGAAGAATCTTTCACATTAAGCCAGATATCCTCCTAGATTTCTATTGTGATAATAAAGCTAAGTTCTTTTCTCCATTTTTCTTTAAGGCAGAGATTGAGAGGGAAATGCAAAGCATTAAGCCACCTATAAGTAATTCCTACAAAGTGACTTTTGTTTCCATATTTCTTAACATATTCTTCTAGAGACGAGAGAGTTGAAACAGCTCAATTATCCCCTATCCTTGCATGAATCCTTGAGCATAGCCACTGAAAGAAGGAACTGAGAGAGTGGTAGCTGATATTTGTTACACATGTAATCAAAGGATGCCAGTCTATCATCTTGTATTATATCTTTAATTTTTGTTAATCCTTTTCCCATCCAAATTGTCTTAAGTGTGCAATTGGCCTTGATCCTGAGGCATGGGTTATGCCATAGTGGTACGAGCAGAGAATTAGTAAGATTGGATGCTGTAATCATGTTAACGTGTTACAGAATGCCCCATGTAGATGCAAAGACTGGCTATTTCCTTAAAGGTGTGGGTAGCCGCTTAGGGTATATAAAAGAAGAGAGGGAACCAAACAGCATAGTTAACCTTTTTTTGGTCTCAAACCAGGCTGGTATGTATACAGAGCTACTGGAGGGGAACCACCTTACAACAGGACACATTTGGAATACAAATCGAGCAACCCCATACCTCCAGTTGCCCAGGATTTTTTTAAGGGTCTTGTGTGACAAGGGAGGCTGTTTTTTATCCCATATAAATTGCATGATAAGTCTATTTGAGCAAAAAGCGAGAGAGCAACTTTGAAAGGCAATAGGCTAATGATAAAAATGATAAAAATCAATCTTGGGCAGATATTCATTTTGGCTATTTCTATTCTCCCCAGGAAGGATAGTGGGAGGAGACACTACCTCTCTACGTCCTTGGAAATGTCTTTTAATACATAGTCCCTATTCATAGAAACAATTTTGGGAAGATTAGGACAAATCTTAACACCTAATAAGTTATTTCCTTGCATATTTGATATGGAAAATACTGAAACTGAGAAGGATCTGATCTTTTGGATATATCCTTTGCTTTTGATTAATTACAGTTAATGCAAAAACCAGAGATCTTTCCAAAAGTATCAACTACATTCAATAATGATGGGATTGATGAGGATGGATTCATCAATACTACAAAAAAGTCATCAGCATATAAACTGATTTTGTACTCTTTCCTGTTTATAGTTACACTTTCAATGGCTGAGTGCTGACATATATACATTGCCATCAGTTCAAGAAAGAGATTAAAAAGGAGGGTCAAGAAGGGACTGCCCTATTATGTCCATCTTTCTAGTTGAAATGTGGGAGAAGTAATTCCATTAGTTGATAGTGAAGGGAGTTGTATAATACACTAGCCCAATTCAGGAATATGGGTCCAAATCCATTTTTTTGTTTTGTTTTAGGACAACCATTAGGTAAAGCCATTCAACCCTATCAAAGGCTTTCTCTGCATCTAGAGATAAGACTATGGAGGGAACATCTGACATCTGAGCTTGCTGGATCAAGTGAGTGATTTTTCTCATATTATCAACAGCCAATCTGCCTGTAATGAAACTAATCCGATCTGCATGTATAACTGATGGGATGATGGTGTGTCGTCATGTTGCTAAATTTTTTGCAATTATTTGGCAATCTGTGTTCAACAGAGATATGGGGTGGAAGCTGTCACAGTTCTGACCATCTTTGTTCTTCTTTAATATGAAAGTAATTCAAATAGTTCTCATGTCACGAGACGTTCTTTTTTGGGATGTTTCAGTGAAGACCTTTGAAAGAATAGAAGCTAGCTGATTACAAAATGTTTTGTAGAAATCTGCTGGAAAGCCATCCATTCCAGGGGCCTTGTCGGAATTCTTTTTTTTTTTTTTCCCCATTGCCTGTTTGATCTTGTTGTGAAAGCTTTGTGTATAAACAACACTTGTTCTGAAGTTAGAGGTAGGCCTTCAATGAAATGATCAGATGTATTAGAGTCAAAGTGCTTGTCTGATCTATATAAAGCTTGATAGAATGGCTTAAATTATTTGTATCTATTGGTTCAAGAATGGCACTCCTGTCTTCTTGTAATATGGAAGAAATGTTATTGTTGTCTAGTTCCATTTTAAGTTTCCTGGCAAGAAGTTTACCTGCTTTATCTACCCATTCATAATATCTTTGATCCTGTTGAGTGTAAATTTGACTTGGCTGGATAAGCATTCATTATATATATATTTGACATTGATTAGAGAACATAGGCTTTCATTATTTGGGTCACTCTTGTGTGTTCTTTGCAACTCATCTATTTCTTTGGCCAGAGAGTCTAGTAACTTGAGTCTCTCCTTTTGGGAGGCACGCATTATGCATTCACCCTTTACAGTAGCTTTCAGTGCTTCCCAAAAGATGGTATCTGAGGTATCTGAGTGCTTATTTTCTTGTATGAAGTTAGAGATGTCTGAATCAACTGTGGAACAAAAGTTTGCATCTTTTAGTAGCAGAGTGTTCAGCTTCCACCTAGAAGATTTTAATGATGTGTAACCAGTGTCTATGGTAAGTATAATTGGAGCATGAGCTGAAATCATCAACAGTTGCTTCTAGGCATGCTGGAATCAGGTCTGAACAAACAAGAAAAAAGTCAATTCTGTAGCAAGATGAATGTACTTTTGGGAAATATGTATAATCGCCTGAGCCTAAGCCCGCTGCAGGGGTTTTATTGCAGTGTAGACATACCCACAGAGACACAGTACAGGCTCTTGAGGCCAGAGAGGCTGAAGTGGAGGAGCTAAGGGAGCTAGAGAAGACTTTCAGGGGGTACAATAGAGCAGTCCCACCCCCAGTCTGACAATTTCTGTACGGTTAAAGAGGAGGAAAGTCTCAGGGAAGGAAAGCATCAAGATGGAGCAGAGGGGACATTTCAGCTTGGAAAAGAGATGGCTAAGGGGAGATATGATTGAGGTCTATAAAATCATGACTGGTGTAGAGAAAGTAGATAAGGAAGTATTGTTTACTCCTTCTCATAACACAAGAACTAGGGGTCACCAAATGAAATTAATAGGCAGCAGGTTTAAAACAAACAAAAGGAAATATTTCTTCACACAGCACCCAGTCAACCTGTGGAATTCCTTGCCAGAGGATGTTGTGAAGGCCAAGACCATAACAGGGTTAAAAAAAGAACTAGATAAATTCATGGAGGATAGGTCCATCAATGGCTATTAGCCAGGATGGGCAGGAATGGTGTCCCTAGCCTCTGTTTGCTAGAAGCTGGGAAATGGGCGACAGGGGATGGATCACTTGATGATTACCTGTTCTGTTCATTCCCTCTGGGGCACCTGGCACTGACCTCTGTTGGAAGACAGGATACTGGGCTGGATGGACCTTTGGTCTGACCCAGTAAGGCCGTTCTTATGTTCTTATGTAGAAGGAAACAATCCCATAGTCGGACCCTCCTTCCAGCTGATGTCATGGTGTCCTCTCGCACTAAGGATACCCCTCCTGGGGAGGAAACACCAGTTACTAGGAAGACCCAGGTAATAGTAGTGGGGGATTCAATTATTAGAAATAGAGATAGCTGGGCTTATGATGACTGGGGAACCGCATGGGGAATTGCCTGCCGGGCGCAAAGGTTGCGGATCTCATGAGACATCTAGACAGACTTATGTGCAGTGCTGGGGAGAAGCTGGTGGCTGAGGTACACGTAGGTACCAATGACATAGGGAAAGGTAGGGGAGAGGTCCTGGAGGCCAAATTTAGGCTGCTAGGTAAGAGATTAAAGGCCCGATAGGAAACTGAGGTACAGCCACGTGCCCTAGGGCACACATGGAGCCTTGGGGAAGCAGAGAATTGAACCCAGCTCTCACAAGTACAAGGCTAGTATCCCAGCTATTGGACTAGCCTTCCTCTCTGTGCTAGTCTGCTGTACGAACTGGTCTTTAGGACAGGACCTTTTCCTTTCTATTCCCCGCGCCCATTGAATAATAAATAGCTGGTTCCTACCGAGCTTTCACCTCCTTTCAGGAGGACGTAGCATCAGCCAAACCTCCTCGCCCAAGGTTCTGTTTTAGCATGACAAGAAGTTGGCTAAACTTGCCAGCGATCGTCTGCTGATTGTCCCAGGACGGTGTAGTGTGGCACTCAGAACACTGAAGCAACAGCTGTTCAAGAAGTAAACGCAAGTAGAAACGGTGAGAAGAGCAGGTGTACAGGGGGGCTGAAGGCAGACCCCAGAATGGCTCTTCCTTTTCAGGTAAGTTAGTATTTAAATATGACTTTTTCATCCAGTGCATATTGTTGCAGGAGACTGATTTCCTTAACAATGGTGGCGTTTATTAAATGAAGTAAGTGTGAGTGCATTGTAAATATTCAGTACGTAGCAACTTTCATCAATGCAGGTGTCATTTTCAGGCCCTAAAATAACTCAGGCCATGATCCTATATATGGATTTGCATGCACAGATCTAGTCTCCCAGGCTGAGTCTCGTTGACTTCAATGGGATGCTGCTCAGCAGTAAGAAGGCTCACATGGAGATCTGTTCACACAATCAGGGGCCATGGCCCAGATCCTCAGAGGTAATTAGGTACCTAACTCCCATTAAAATCATTGAGGATCTGGGCCTATATTACCAACTCCAACAAAATGAGATCCATTTATATGCATAATTCACTGATAATACTTAACATCTATATGCCTTACATCAACCCTCCCCACGCTATGGGTGATGGTTTGGGGAAATGTATTTGCAGTGAATCTGTAACAGTAAAACCTCAGATTAAGCCTACTGGTTAGGTCCTGGACTAGTTTCCAGTCAAGCCAGGAAGATCTTCTTTATGGAGGGCGAACCAGAGGATGGAACTTATTAGAATAATGTAGTTGATTCAGAGATTCTGAGGGCAGATGGGATCATTTTGATCATCTAGTCTATCCTCCTATACAACACAGGCCAGAGAACTCCTCTGAGGATAATTCCTGTCTGAACTAGAGCCGATCTTTTAGAAAACCATCCCATCTTGGCTTTAAAAGTTGCCTGTGATGGAGAATCCACCACCACCGCTGGTAAATTGTTCCAGTGAGTTAATTCCCCTCACTGTTAAAAATGTGCACCTTATTTCCAGTCTGAATTTGTCTAGCTTCAACTTCCAGCCGCTGCATCTTTTCATACCTTTTTCTGCTAGATTGAAGAACCCATGACCAAATATTTGTTCCCCATGTAAGTACTTTAAAACTGAAATCATGTGACACCCCCCCGCCCCCAAATGCCTCCCCCCAAACTTCCTTTTGTTAGACTCAAGGAGCTGAGTCTATTTAGTTTATCAGTATAAGGCATGTTTTCCAATCATTCTCATGGCTTTTCTCTGAACCCTTTATCAACATCCTTCTTGAATTGTGGACACCAGAACTGGTTACACAGTTGAAAGATCACACGCGGGGGGGGGGGGGGGGGGGGAGGAAGCAAGTGACACACTTACGGCACATCCAGTCAAATTGCCTTTATCCATTCTCATACATAAACAGTTTTAAAATACTCAGCTACTAAATATGGCTTATATTCATATACCGTAAGTTGAGTATACAGGCTCAAGCTGCTTTTTGGATCCAGGATCATTTCTTTGTTTGGGTAAATTTCTTCTGTTATTACCTCCTGTGTAACCCGACATGGATTACTGAGGGTGAAAAATTGCTCATAGTAACTGACCAGTAGAACTGAGTCAAAGTTGTCTAAAACCCAGCACTTAACAGATTGTGGTCTATTACATGGGTTCCCAGTAAAATGCCACATATTGTCAACAGAAGTACCCAGAAGGTTTATAAATATAGCCAAAAGAGAGTATGGATTATTAGCTCCTCCACTCAAATTATTTCAGAAGCTTAACAAACTGTCAGGATGTGCATTAGCGCTAGTATGACATTTCGCCAAGGCTCCTACACTAATGGACATGGTTCAGAAAGGAGGGAAGAACATAGTCACCCAGCAGATGTTTTTAAAATCCCATGTTACTAATGGAGAAGTGATAGAATGATTTTTAAGCCATTTTAATCAACTGCATTTTCACTTGTAAGCCTGTCGAACCGTCTACCAATAGCTATCAGGGGAGTTCTCCATCCACTCAACACATGGAAAAATTCAATCCGTTACACTGAACCTTTACATAAAAGAGTCAAAACAAAACTTTTCTGCACCTGCTTCCATCCTCTTGCAGTACATACTATCTCTGGGCCAAATGAATTCTGCCCTCAGATGTGTATGCACAGGTTCTGCTAGAAGTCAATCGGAGTTGCAAGAATATGTGAGCTTTAAGTCATTGCTTTGTTTTAATCCCTGAAAAAAATGGAAGTGCAGTTGTGTGTGCGCACAGGCATGTATACATGAATGTATACATGCATTTACTGTTAGAAAGATATATCCCATACATGCTGCAGTATGTGTATGTTTAAATCTGTAGAGCTTTTTCTGCCCTATAAGAAAAAGTCCAGAGGTTCTCATTGCCTTTTGAAGAATGACTGATGTTAGTGAAATTTAGAAAAAGTCTTTGGATCCAATTAGAATCGATGGTAAACCAATATCAGAAAGAACAACATCAGTCACAATAATTCAGGGGATTTATAGTTCATTTACAGATCTGTGTTAGAATTCTGTCCAGGATTAGATATAGCATTGAAATTGGCACAGAATTCAATGTCTTCTATGTATTTTTTCCTTCTAATGTATTAGCAGTTCAGTGCCTCCTCTACTGTTATCCTTGTTTTTCTGTTTGATAGATTTTGGAGTAGCTCTTATTGTAACTTCACCAACCCACCCTTCATGCATAACCCTATGGTGGGCTGTGATATTACTTGACTGTATGGCATGTTTTCACTTCCTATTGACTGGCTGTGTACTTCCCTTGCGTTAATCCCTTGTTAATGGACACTTTCTTTGAGCCAGCTGAGATCTGAGTTATGTTGGCTTTGTGGTTCTGGCAGATTTTATTACTTTGATATCTTTGTTTTCATTATTTTGAGATGTGGGGATTTTGTTTGTTTCATTTAGATTGATTCTCTCAGTCAGAGACGGGCTAGCCTCCCACTGTTTGTGTTTGTATTTGATCTAGGAACAGTAGGAGGGAATCCTCTGGCTGCAAATATTTCAGTTCTCCACTTCATCTGGAAAAGCCAGAATAAGAGACATCATCAACTTCTTTTGCCACTGAAAATAGATGGAGGTTGCTTTAAATATTAGCCAACATGACAGCTCCTTGTCATTTAAGCGGTGTCTTAATGTTGGCTTGCATGGCCACAGGCTCATTTCCAAGACAAAGCGACTCTCCAAGGAGCTAACCCTATTGTGATCTGTGTTAGAGCCACTAAAATTTCCCTCCGTGAGTATTTGCAGGTGAAACTATTTTAAACAAACAAAAAATAAGTTTTGTCCAATCTTTTAAAAAGCGCGAATTCAATGAAAATGGTGATAGTCTCTTTTTTTGTGAATTAGGCCAAAATAGAAATTCTCCCCTTTCTCAGTAAAGTGATTGTTTTTCCCTTTGCAAACTCCACCTCTCGTGTTCATCAAATAATGTCCAGCTCTTGCCAAAAACAAATGATTATCCAGATTCCAATGTCAATGTTTGGCGTAGGAAGGGTGCTCATGGTTGATCGTTCATAGCTCATATGACAATTTATAAAATGGCTGCAGATCTACTGAAGTAATTGATGTGGCAACACAGTGATTTGGGAGCACAGAAAGATACCAGTCGTGACTGATATCCTCCCTGAACCAATATTTTCCACTCTGTCAGGTGGAAGTTTATATTTACCTGGCCCAGAACCAAATTACATCTGCTGGTACCATCTAGTGGCGAAAGTTAGGTATTATACCAGCTGGCTACATAAAAGTGTTCCTGTGAAATAATGGCCAGATATTCGGGGAGTATAAAATGGCATAGCGCAAAGGAGTTACTGAGCTGCACCCACTGAGGAGCTGGCTCATTGTATTGAAGTATATCTTTACTAGTACTCTCCCTCTCCACCAAGTGAAAGAAGAATGAACTTGTGGATAAGACACCTGAGCCCTTCATTCTAGTGTCCTTGTGTGGTCTTGGTCAAGCCACTTAACCACTTGATACCTCAGTTTACTCAGTTGTAAGATAATGATAATTCTGCTTCCCTGTCTCACAGGGGTGCTGAGTCACTAGAGTAATTGATCATTCCAAGGCTAGCCAAGATTCTGAGATGGAAGATATTTATTATTATAGATATCAGGTCCGATTCTCCACTGCACTCAGTTTCTGCTGAACACAGCAGAGTGGGCATTCGGGTGAGTGTTCGGCCTTCCTGAGTCTCTGCTCCAACTGTGGCACTAGTGCAGATTAGGCAAGCTTAGAAGGATTCAATTTTAATCAATGTCACTTTTACTATACACAAACAAATCAATTCAAAATATTTCCATCAATAATCAACTTTTACCGATTATAGGTGCCACAAGAAAATGCAGATTGAGAACTTAGGGTTTGATTTAAGGGTATTTACTTTGTCTATTTTGACATCTGAGGTTTACAATTTATGGGTTATAAAGCCTTAACTTTTTGAATTTCAATGTTGGTCATTAAATAATTACCATCTGGCCCTTCCCCCTCCATAAATTCCTGCAACTATGAAAAGGTGCATAGACGCAAATGAAAAAATGCTTAAAAACCAAACCATCAATACGTTTCAAAATTATTAAAAAAATAAAAATCAAATTCTGCCAAGCCTAAGGTGATGGCAGTGAGGGGTCTGGAATGCAGCGCACAGGGCCAGGCAGTGATTCCTCCTGAATGTTAAGAAAAAGCATGCATGAAAGAAGAATTTGCTTGTTAATTCTCGTGTATCTCCTGGGGATGCTGAAGGGTGGATTTCGCCTTCAGGCTTCTACAGTTCAACTGAAGATCAATTTCTTTGAGAGGGTTTTACTTATGGAGTGTGGTTTTGTTTGTTTGTTGCTATTACTGATTTCTGCATTTAAAGCCAATTAACAAAAAAAAATCCAAAATTTGTGCCCCCAGTTTTGTACCTGCAAACCCCCCACATTGACATATGCAAATGGGGTGAGAGGTCTCATGACCTGAAGTGTCTTCTACCTGGGCAACCCTGTGAACCCAGCTCTTGATTCCAAGTCATGTGCCCATGGAACTTTGGCCCATTGTTGCTGTTTTGTTATGGTTAGATCTGATTGTCCCTGGGTTTAAGTTTTCATATGGAACAGTAACTGATTTTTCTCTTAAAGGGAATAAAGGAAAATTTGACTTATGAAATATATCTGCAATTCACAGGCTCAACTTCCCCTCCTGGTAACAGTCTGCTGTTGTGATCTGATGACATCTTATTTTTCCCAACGACCCTTCAATGTTACATGCCCCATTCCTATCAATACTTGTCAATTGCAGATTTGCTGGGGCCCAACCATGTTATGAGGCTTCAGAAACACAAAACTCCAGTTTAGCAAAGGCATTAGCAGCCCAGGAGGGGGGAAAGATGTTTGTTAGGAACACACCAGTGTGTCTGGTGGTTTGCACAATTCCTGGTATTTACACACATTTTGAATTCGACGCTACAGCCTGGCTTTGTGCCTTCAACTCCACTGGAGCCAGCAGCTGAGCTATTTGTTCTACACATCTATGTTAAAGTCTAGAGGAAGGATCCCCTTAAAGCCTCAGTTTTCCTGGTAGGGTGGAAGACTGTGTGTCAGAGACAGACTAGAATGAGAGCATTTGTTAGGCTAAGTGAAATATGCCACATTCAACCTTTGTAGCATAATCTGGTGATACCATAGGCGCCGACTCCGTGGGTGCTCTGGGGCTGGAACACCCACGGAGAAAAATCAGCCAAGCTCCCCTCACCCCCCGCTCCACCTCCTCCTCCGCCCCTGAACGCACCGCTTCCCTGCTCCTTTGCCTACCTCCCAGCATTTCCCACCCGGCCGCTGCCAAACAGCTGTTTGGCGGCGATAGCACGCTCTGGGAGTGGGGGGAGGAGCAGGAACGTGGCGCGCTCAGGGGAGGAGGCGGGGAAGAGGTGGGGCCGGGGCGGGGATTTGGGGAAGGAGTTGGAATAGGGGCATGGAGGGGGCAGAGTTGGGGCGGGGACTTTGGGGAAGGGGTTGGAATGGGGGCTGGACAGNGGAAGGGTGCTCATGGTTGATCGTTCATAGCTCATATGACAATTTATAAAATGGCTGCAGATCTACTGAAGTAATTGATGTGGCAACACAGTGATTTGGGAGCACAGAAAGATACCAGTCGTGACTGATATCCTCCCTGAACCAATATTTTCCACTCTGTCAGGTGGAAGTTTATATTTACCTGGCCCAGAACCAAATTACATCTGCTGGTACCATCTAGTGGCGAAAGTTAGGTATTATACCAGCTGGCTACATAAAAGTGTTCCTGTGAAATAATGGCCAGATATTCGGGGAGTATAAAATGGCATAGCGCAAAGGAGTTACTGAGCTGCACCCACTGAGGAGCTGGCTCATTGTATTGAAGTATATCTTTACTAGTACTCTCCCTCTCCACCAAGTGAAAGAAGAATGAACTTGTGGATAAGACACCTGAGCCCTTCATTCTAGTGTCCTTGTGTGGTCTTGGTCAAGCCACTTAACCACTTGATACCTCAGTTTACTCAGTTGTAAGATAATGATAATTCTGCTTCCCTGTCTCACAGGGGTGCTGAGTCACTAGAGTAATTGATCATTCCAAGGCTAGCCAAGATTCTGAGATGGAAGATATTTATTATTATAGATATCAGGTCCGATTCTCCACTGCACTCAGTTTCTGCTGAACACAGCAGAGTGGGCATTCGGGTGAGTGTTCGGCCTTCCTGAGTCTCTGCTCCAACTGTGGCACTAGTGCAGATTAGGCAAGCTTAGAAGGATTCAATTTTAATCAATGTCACTTTTACTATACACAAACAAATCAATTCAAAATATTTCCATCAATAATCAACTTTTACCGATTATAGGTGCCACAAGAAAATGCAGATTGAGAACTTAGGGTTTGATTTAAGGGTATTTACTTTGTCTATTTTGACATCTGAGGTTTACAATTTATGGGTTATAAAGCCTTAACTTTTTGAATTTCAATGTTGGTCATTAAATAATTACCATCTGGCCCTTCCCCCTCCATAAATTCCTGCAACTATGAAAAGGTGCATAGACGCAAATGAAAAAATGCTTAAAAACCAAACCATCAATACGTTTCAAAATTATTAAAAAAATAAAAATCAAATTCTGCCAAGCCTAAGGTGATGGCAGTGAGGGGTCTGGAATGCAGCGCACAGGGCCAGGCAGTGATTCCTCCTGAATGTTAAGAAAAAGCATGCATGAAAGAAGAATTTGCTTGTTAATTCTCGTGTATCTCCTGGGGATGCTGAAGGGTGGATTTCGCCTTCAGGCTTCTACAGTTCAACTGAAGATCAATTTCTTTGAGAGGGTTTTACTTATGGAGTGTGGTTTTGTTTGTTTGTTGCTATTACTGATTTCTGCATTTAAAGCCAATTAACAAAAAAAAAATCCAAAATTTGTGCCCCCAGTTTTGTACCTGCAAACCCCCCACATTGACATATGCAAATGGGGTGAGAGGTCTCATGACCTGAAGTGTCTTCTACCTGGGCAACCCTGTGAACCCAGCTCTTGATTCCAAGTCATGTGCCCATGGAACTTTGGCCCATTGTTGCTGTTTTGTTATGGTTAGATCTGATTGTCCCTGGGTTTAAGTTTTCATATGGAACAGTAACTGATTTTTCTCTTAAAGGGAATAAAGGAAAATTTGACTTATGAAATATATCTGCAATTCACAGGCTCAACTTCCCCTCCTGGTAACAGTCTGCTGTTGTGATCTGATGACATCTTATTTTTCCCAACGACCCTTCAATGTTACATGCCCCATTCCTATCAATACTTGTCAATTGCAGATTTGCTGGGGCCCAACCATGTTATGAGGCTTCAGAAACACAAAACTCCAGTTTAGCAAAGGCATTAGCAGCCCAGGAGGGGGGAAAGATGTTTGTTAGGAACACACCAGTGTGTCTGGTGGTTTGCACAATTCCTGGTATTTACACACATTTTGAATTCGACGCTACAGCCTGGCTTTGTGCCTTCAACTCCACTGGAGCCAGCAGCTGAGCTATTTGTTCTACACATCTATGTTAAAGTCTAGAGGAAGGATCCCCTTAAAGCCTCAGTTTTCCTGGTAGGGTGGAAGACTGTGTGTCAGAGAGAGACTAGAATGAGAGCATTTGTTAGGCTAAGTGAAATATGCCACATTCAACCTTTGTAGCATAATCTGGTGATACCATAGGCGCCGACTCCGTGGGTGCTCTGGGGCTGGAACACCCACGGAGAAAAATCAGCCAAGCTCCCCTCACCCCCCGCTCCACCTCCTCCTCCGCCCCTGAACGCACCGCTTCCCTGCTCCTTTGCCTACCTCCCAGCATTTCCCACCCGGCCGCTGCCAAACAGCTGTTTGGCGGCGATAGCACGCTCTGGGAGTGGGGGGAGGAGCAGGAACGTGGCGCGCTCAGGGGAGGAGGCGGGGAAGAGGTGGGGCCGGGGCGGGGATTTGGGGAAGGAGTTGGAATAGGGGCATGGAGGGGGCAGAGTTGGGGCGGGGACTTTGGGGAAGGGGTTGGAATGGGGGCTGGACAGGGGTGGGAAGAGGCAAGGCCTCATGGAAGGGGTGGAGTGGGGGCGGGGACGGGGGGGGGGTCAAGCACCCATGGGGAATAGGAGAAGTTGGCACCTATGGGTGCTACACAGCCCTGGCAGGTGATCAGTGGCCCAAACACAGGTGGTACTGCGTAGAACGGCCACTGGCGCCCTCACCAATCACCAGGAACCAGAGAGCGAACACATTCCTAGTGCATCGTGCAGCTGCTGTCATGAAGGATGTGCATGCAAAGCAAGCCAGCAGGCTCAAGGAGTTTGTTATACTCCTGATGTGCCCCAGGGAGCAGCGTCCAACAGAGGGAACCCCTAGTGGAAAGAAGATCCCACAAGAGAGTTCAGCGAGGAGGGAGGTCTCCCACACGGTCCATAGCCCAGAGGTGGTGGAGAAAGGCAGCAGTATGAGGAGGCAGAACTGCTGCCCGAGCTATGGATTGTGTATTAATTACTTAAGAATTCCCAGTTACCACTGAGGTTTGATAGGTTCTTGTCCCAAGATCAGGCCCAGGATTATTAAAATGATTGTTCAGGTGGGAACCCCCATGTGCACGGCTGCAAACACCCACACTTAGGAAAACCCTTCTGAATTTGTAATCGTTTTATTAATACCAGTAGCAAAGTCACAAACATTCTAACCCAGCAAGGTAGGTAGAGAGAATACAGAATGTGCACCTGAACATCCATACACTCACACCATCCCTTGACTAACATTTCAGGTTGTGCTGCCTCGCCTTCCTCATCACCACCCCCAGTGGTTGTTATTCTGGCAACTCCCAACGGCTACATCTCTCCCTCTCCAACCACACAGGCAGGGATGCAACTTTTATAGTGTTTACACTGATGCCACTATGCCTAATGCATATTTAGCAAGGGTTTCTCCCCTCTTACTTATTTGCGTTTCCTAACCTCACTAATGTTGCGGTGTCCTTCACCTATAGGTTAGTATATTAATGATCTCAATTTATTATCATATGTCAAATTGTTGCCAAGGCAAGTTTGTGGTTATGCATCTGTGGATGTTCCTATCCTAATAATATCCAAAAGCTGGTATCTTCCCATTGTGGAGAAGCTAGATGAATTCAATCTTCACTGCAGAGGATGTGAGGGAGATTCCCACACTTGGGCCACTCTTTTTAGGTGACAAATCTGAGGAACTGTCCCAGATTGAAGTGTCAATGGAGAAAGTTTTGAAACAAATCGATAAATTCAACAGTAATAAGTCACCAGGACCAGATGGTATTCACCCTAGAGTTCCAAAGGAACCCAAATATGAAAATTGCAGAACTTCTAACTGTGTTATGTCACCAATCACTTAAATCAGGTTCTGTACCAGATGACTGGAACATAGCTAATGTGATTACAACATTTTTTAAAAGGTTTCGGAGGGGATCCTGGCACTTACAGGCCAGTGAGCCTGACTTCAGTACTAGGCAAAATTGGTTGAAACCTATAGTAAAAAAAGACAGACTCATCAGACACAGATGAACATGATTTGTTGGGGAAGAGTCAACTGGGCTTTTGTAAAGGGAAATCATGCCTCACAAGTCTAATAGAATTCTCTGAGGGGGTCAACAAACCTGTGGGCAAGGGTGATCTGATGGATATAACGTACTTGGACTCTCAGAAAGCCTTTGACAAGGTCCCTCACCAAAGGCTCTTATGCAAAGTAGGCAGTCATGGGATAAAAGGGAAGGTTCTCTCATGGATCAGTAACTGGTTAAAAAGACAGAAAACAAAGGGTAGGAATAAGTGGTCAGTTTTCAGAATGGAGAGAGGTAAATAGTGGTGTCCTCCAGGGACCTGTACTGGGACCAGTGCTGTTCAGATTCATAAATGATCTGGAAAAAAGGGAAAACAGTAAAGTTGCAGATGATACAAAATTACTCAAGATAGTTAAGTCCAAAGCAGACTGCATATAGTTACAAAGGGATCTTACAAAACTGAGTGATTGGCCAATAAAATGGCAGATGAAATTCAATGTTGATAAATGCAAAGTAATGCACGTTAGAAAACAATCCCAACTACACATACCAAATGATGGGGGTCTAAATTAGCTGTGACCACTCAAGAGAGATCTTGGAGTTATTGTGGATAGTTCTCTGAAAACACCCACTCAATGTGCAGCGGTAGTCAAAAATGCTAACCGAATGCTAGCAACCATTAGGGAAGGGATAGATAATAAGACTGAAAATATCATAATGCCACTATATAAATCCATGGTAAACCCACCCCTTCAATACTGCATGCAGTTCTGGCTGCCCCGTCTCAAAAGAGATATTAGAAATGGAAAAGGTACAGAGAAGGGTAACAAAGATCATTAAGGGTATGGCACAGCTTCCATACAAGGAGAGATTAATAAAACTGGGACTGTTCAGATTAGAAAAGAGATGACTAAGGGGGATATGATAGAGACCTATAAAGTCATTAATGGAGTGGAGAAAGCCAATAAGAAAGTGCTACCCCTTTGTATAACACAAGAACCAGGGGTCAGCCAATGAAATTAATAGTCAGTAGGTTTAAAAAAATACAAACAAACAAACAAACAAAAGGAAGTATTTTTTCACACAACACACTGTCAACCAGTGGAACTCATTGCCAGGGATATGTTGTGAAGTCCAAAAGTATAACTAGGTTCAAAAAAGAATTAGATACCTTCAGGGAGGTTAGCTCCATCGATGGCTGTTAACCAAGATGATCAGGGATGCAACCCCATGCCTGGGTGTCCCTAAGCCTCTGACTCCCAGATGCTGGGACTGGATGAATCACTTGATAATTGCCCTGTTCTGTTCATTCCATTTGAAGCACCTGGCATTGGCTGCTGTTGGAAGATAGGATACTGGGCTAGATGGACCAATGTGGCCATTCTTATGTTAATATTCCTGTGGTTACCTGGTATTATTTTATACAATAGTCCCCTAAACCTAATATTCACAGTTCCCCAGTAACTCAGCCACTGTTGGGAAACTCACTCATACTAAGATCTCAGTCTTATGCTAACTGCTCAAGCTAATGCCTTACAGGATGTAGGCCTGTAGGTTTCTTGCATGACTGCTACATAAAATACCGTTTAGCTGGCTCCATGGGCTACAGACTAGGACTGTCGATTAATCGCAGTTAACTCACGCGATTAACTCAAAAAAATGAATCGCGATTAATCGCAGTCTTAATCACACTGTTAAACAGTAGAATACCAATTGAAATTTATTAAATATTTTGGATGTTTTTCTACATTTTCATATATATTATATTCTGTGTTGTAATTGAAATCAATGTGTATATTATTTTTGATTATCATTTTTACAGTGCAAATATTTGTAAACAAAAGAAATAGTATTTTTCAGTTCACCTCATACAAGTACTGTAGTGCAATCTCTTTGTCATGAAAGTGCAATTTACAAATGTAGATTTTTTTTTGTTACATAACTGCACTCAAAAACAAAACAATGTAAAACTTCAGAGCCTACAAGTCCACTCAGTCCTACTTCTTGTTCAGCCAATCGTGAAGACAAACAAGTTTGTTTACATTTACAGGACATAATGCTGCCCTCTTCTTATTTACAATGTCACCAGAAAATGAGAACAGGCATTTGCATGGCACTTCAGTAGCCAGCATTGCAAGGTATTTACATGCCAGATCTGCTAAACATTCATATGCCCCTTCATGCTTCAGCCACCATTCCAAAGGACATGCTTCCTTGCTGATGACGCTTGTTAAAAAAATAATGCGTTAATTAAATTTGTGACTGAACTCCTTGGGTCGAATTGTATGCCCCCTCGCTCTGTTTTACCTGCATTCTGCATATATTTCATGTTATAGCAGTCTCGGATGATGACCCAGCACATGTTGTTCATTTTAAGAACACTTTCACTGCAGATTTCACAAAACGCAAAGAAGTTGCTAAAGATAGCTACAGCACTCGACCCAAGGTTTAAAAATCTGAAGTGCCTTCCAAAATCTGACAGGGACGAGATGTGGAGGATGCTTTCAGAAGTCTTAAAAGAGCAACACTCTGGTGCGGAAACTACAGAATCCAAACTACCAAGAGAGAAGATCAACCTTCTGCTGATGGCATCTGACTCAGATGATGAAAACGAACCTGCGTTTGTCTGCACTGCTTTGGATTATTATCAAGCAGAACCCATCATCAGCATGGATGCATGTCCTCTGGAGTGGTGGCTGAAGATGAAGGGACATATGAATCTTTAGTGCATCCGGCACGTAAATATCTTGCGACGCCAGCTACAACAGTGCCACGCGAACTCCTGTTCTCACTTTCAGGTGACATTGTAAACAAGAAGCGGGCAACATTATCTCCTGCAAATATAAATAAACTTGTTTGTCTTCGCGATTGGCTGAACAAGAAGTAGGACTGAGTAGACATGCAGGCTCTAAAATTTTACATTGTTTTATTTTTGAACGCAGTTTTTTGTACATAATTCTACATTTTTAAGCTCAACTTTCATGATAAAGAGATTGCACTACAGTACTTGTATTAGGTGAATTGAAAAAGAAAACTATTTCTTTTGGGTTTTTTTACAGCGCAAATACTTGTAATCAAAAATATAAAGTGAGCACTGTACATTTTGTATTCTGTGTTGTAATTGAAATCAATATATTTGAAAATGTAGAAAACATCCAAAAATATTTAAATAAATGCTATTCTATTATTAACAGTGTGATTAATCATGATTAATTTTTTTAATCGCTTGACAGCCCTACTACAGACCCAACAGCAGTATAGAAAGGTCTAAGATATGTAGGGACTCCAGGTGGTATCTCTTAAGGGTTCAGTGCAGAGCAAGGATATACCCACCAAGCTGATAGCCATACAGCTAGAAAACATGATCTCAAAGGTGGGTTGGGTTGTGAAGGTCAAGCAAAGGCCTCAGAGGGAAGAGATCGATGTGGATAAGGGGTCAGACCTTCGAGACCAGGCCTTCTTCTCCTGGCACATCTCAGGGGAGTGTGGGGAAGAGAGCTTTGAGCTAGCTCAGTGATCTTCAGGCCATTGGGCACTAGTCCAGTCTCAAGGGACCACTTAGAGCAGTTGCAGGTCTGCTCTAAATTACACCAGCTGCAGCAGTCTCCAAGGGGTAACTGCAGCAATCAAGGAATTGCCAGAGTTCAGCGACATTCTGGCTATGTTCCTTATGCCCGGGATGGGGGGAGAGGATGGTATAGAGTCCCCTGAAGATTCCACTTCCACTAAGGTAGGTGGAGAGAAGAGGAGAAATGTAGGTGGGGTGAGAGTGGCGCAGGATTTTGACGGCAAGGAGGAAATATATGGAGATATACCTATCTCATAGAGCTGGAAGGGACCCCGAAGGGTCATCGAGTCCAGCCCCCTGCCTTCACTAGCAGGACCAATTTTGCCCCAGATCCCTAAGTGGCCCCCTCAAGGATTGAACTCACAACCCTGGGTTTAGCAGGCCAATGCTCAAACCACTGAGCTATCCCTCCCCTAACACTAATCTGATGTGGAATTGGAGAGGAAGCCAGTGAAGGAATTCAGCGAGAAGGGCAGAATCGAACAGAGACAAGGGATGTCATTTAGGGCAGAGGGAGACACAGCAGGCCACACAAAAGGAGGCTGCGGAAGTCAGTTGCCGCTGCTCTCGGCAGGAGAATTACAAAGGAGATGAGATTGTCTAGGCAGCAGTGGTGTGTGAAGGGCTGTTCTACATGTTGTGTGAAACTGTGAATTAGTTCCCACAAGGATTTGCTTTGACTTACTAAAGGTTTTCTGTACTGATTGAGTATAACATGAACCCTGACTAATACAATGTTCTATTCCATGCACATTGCTATCTTAGCATACAGGGCCTGATACGCCACCCTTACTCACCTTGAGGAACAGTATTTTACTTCTACAAGTAGTCCCATAGAAATCCAGTGGACTACTTCAAGTCAATACTACTGAGAGCACTGGTGGTAGACACTGGTCCACAGTTAAGAATATTCGTAAATAAGGTCTTCTAAGAATTCAGACCTGATGATCAGAGATTATGGACCGATTCGTTCGCTGGTACAACCTGACATAACCGTATCAACTTCAATGGAGCTTCACAGATTTATGCCAGCTGAGAATCTGGCCCTCCTTCTTTCAGAGTGCTGTAATGCAAGACAGCATATGAGATAACTACACCCAAATGCAATTTGTTGTTTAAGTAGTGAGCACTTTATCTTTGCTCCTTTTTGCTCTCTGCACCCACACCTCAAAATAGAGAAAAAACATCTGATATTTTGATGCTTAATGTTAAAAGTTACATCTGTCACCGTGACCTTTTGGTTAAACAGCAATAGCCAATGTTAATAAAAACAACCATGAAATAATAGGATTAGTCTAAAGCAGCTGCCATTTCATCTAGCACTAAGTGAATTGAAGTTCTCAGCTGGGGTGCCCCACACTCTTACATGTGTGAAACACTGATAGCCACAACATAAATCACCCCTCCCTTTCTCCTGAGACTGCGCACTTGATTCCAGGTCTACACTGTGAGTGACAGAAAAAAGGCAGCTCAGTGTCAGGAAGATAATCCCGCTCCAAGTCACGGACACGGGCGATGAAGTTCAGGAGGGTTTGGGTCTTTGCAGTATCTTTAAAAAAAAAAAAAAAAAAAAAGCTTTCTACACTTCCTGCAAGCCTGTGGTTGAGAGAAGGAAGTTTGGCCTCTGTGAACTCCACTGTAATTGTCAAGGCTGACAACTTTAGCTATACAAATTAACGGGGTGCTATTCTCTGACTAGCATCCCACAATAGACTGAGGCTAGGTGCAAAGCATCTCAGCCTTGATCCAGCAAAGCACCTGAATCCCCATCCTTAGAGGTTTTTAAGGTCAGGCTTGACAAAGCCCTGGCTGGGATGATTCAGTTGGGGGTTGGTCCTGATTTGAGCAGGGGGTTGGACGAGATACCTCCTGAGGTCTCTTCCAACCCTGATCTTCTATGATTCTATGAGTACATGCTTAACTTTAAGCAAAAGGGATGATCCCACTGAAACCAATGGGATTACTTAAGTGCTTTGCTGACCAAGGCCTTAGGCATAATTGGGAAATATAATAATATCTCACTGTTCTCTTGCTACCTCTGTTGGTTAGAAGTACAACTAAGGCCATGTCTATACTTCAGCTTCCAGTGGCACAGCTGTAAGATTGCTCGTGTAACCACATTATGCTGATGGGGGAGAGCTCTCCCATCAATATAATAAAACCAGCTCAACGAGCGGCGGTCTAGCACTTCTGTCAGCAAAACTTTTGTTGCTCTAAGGTGTGAAAGAAACAGCCTCCCGAGCGACGTAAGCTTTGCCGACATTAGTGCTAGTGGCCCAAGTTATAGTGGGTGGTTAGAAACTCCAAGGGCGACTTGTCTGTTCCTTCTGGCCAAAGGATGTAGCTACCCCATGGGGCATGTTTGACAGAGGGAGAAGTGAGAGGACTCAAAGAAGTAAACCGATGGCATTCCTTTCCACCCCCGATCTAGTTAATTACTCAGGAAGAGGAGGAAAATGAACTGTGGTCAGCCTCCCTGGTCACTCAGTTACAGACCTAAAAGTCTCAATTATTCAACAAAAAAACTTCAAAAACAGACTCCAACGAGAAACTGCAGAACTGGAATTAATTTGCAAAATGGACACCATTAAATTAGGCTTGAATAAAGACTGGGAGTGGATGAGTCATTACACAAACTAAAAACTATTTCCCCATGCTAATTTTCCCCCTACTGTTACTCATACCTTCTTGTCAACTGTTTGAAATGGGCCATCCTGATTATCACTACAAATGTTTTTTTTCTCCTGCTGATAATATCCCACCTTAATCGATTAGTCTCATTAGAGTTGGTATGGCAACCCCCATTTTTTCATGTTCTCTGTGTGTATATATATATATATATCTTCCTACTGTATTTTCCATTGCATGCATCTGATGAAGTGGGCTTTAGCCCACGAAAGCTTATGCTCAAATAGATTTGTTAGTCTCTAAGGTGCCACAAGTACTCCTTGTTCTTTTTGTGTTAACACTGGAGTTTCTTGATGTTTTGAAACCTCATAAAACCCAGCTGTCATACCTATATGGCAGAGCACCTTTGGAAACCCTCGCCAGGTTACAGCCAGGCACTGCCATTGTCCCACTTATGCAGCTCTACTGAGGAGTGACCCAGTTGAGAAGATTGCTTTCCTTCCACAGCTCCCACTGCTTTCCCCAGAGCCCCTTTTTAAAAGAGTCAAGTACATGCATCTCCCCCTTCACTCTAGACACCTTAGACCTCTAAGGCTGGGTCTCTCTCTTCAACACACAAGAGCCTATGGTACCATTGTCCATTTAAGAAGCCAGTTCTACTGCTGTCCTCCAGGACTGTGTCTACTTCTTCAACTCATTTGTCCTTTACACGGTGCTGTGATTTAAGAACGGGTGTTAAATCTTCTGCAACAATCAATTCAAATATACAAGTTTGGCTATTCAAATTACTTTCCCAAAAGTACTTTAAAATGCATTAAGTTATTAATTGCCTGCTGGCACTTTAATCAAATGGGGAAATTGACATAGCCAGAGGCATGTATTTTTGTGGAAAGGAAATTTATTTAAGAAGAAACAGCAGCTCTTACTGCTTAATTTAAACTGAGAAAACTGTGGAAAATCAACTGCTATGGAAAATTAATAAAACATTTCCAGCTGCAAACAGTGACTAATTGTACAAGATGAAGACTGCCTGGAATTAATAACTTGCAATCTTCTGTATGAAGAACCCCCCACTAGTTCAATTTACTGGGAGATTAAATTACTTCTAAGTTTGCCATATTAAAACAGAACATGAATAAAATGTTAGTGAAAGCACATCTATTATTTACTGTCTGTGATATGGATATAATTATTTCCAAACAACCACAATGTGACGTGACCAGCAATATTTAAATGACTCTCTAGCAAATGTAGTCATACCACCTTGGTTCCTATAAAAACAGCCCAAATGAGCTTCTACAGATGGCACTTCCCTGCCACAATGGATTTATTTGCTGCCTTCTGAAGTGTGATGCTCTGCATCCATGTCTCTCTGTTCTTTCAGCACCAAGTCTGATCTTACAGCACCTTCCCAAAGCCTTTACCTCAGATGAACTCACAAGCTCATTTGCTTTGACTGATTTTAAACCAGTAGCTAGCTGATTCCACTGAGCAGAGGGAAAAAAGAATGCAAATATCAGCAGTAAAGGCTTCAGATACTGTATGGAATAATCAGGAAAGCGTTTTTCCTACCCGAATGGGTTCATTGCTGAAAGAGCCCCAGAAAGCTCACCCGTGGAGACAGCAAGCTCACACTGTCTCTTTAAAAGCTTGCCAAGTTCACGGGGTGCACAAGCCTATTTTATAGGAGCAGAAAATAGTGAGGGAAAGGGCAAATAAAGCAAGGCAAGAGGATTTAAAAAAAAAAATACAGGATTTTAAAATAGTCTAGGAAATCCAGGAGGCGTAAGGGCCGTTTGATTCAAGAGATGTCAGGTGCTACATGCAAACCACAAAGTCCCCTAGGATATACAAGGGTAGGGGCAGTGACTAAGTGTTCATCNGGTGGCACATTATTGACCTATTGTGTAAATCAAGTTATCCTATCAAACCATTCCCTCCATAAACTTATCAAGCTTAATCTTAAAGCCGGAGAGGTCTTTCGCCCCCACTGTTTCCCTCGGTAGGCTGTTCCAGTATTTCACTCCTCTGATGGTTAGAAACCTTCACCTAATTTCAAGCCTAAACTTCCCAGCTGCCAATTTATATCCATTTGTTCTTGTATCCACATTAGGAAGTGGGAAGTTTCAAGGGGAAGTGTTGAACTCATATTTAGTCACTTGCTCTTGGATACTGAATGCAGAATCCGGAGATGGAGAAAGCAAAGGAACTTGTCTAACACATAGTCTAAGTGTAGGAGTTTTAAGTGCATAGTTTGGGGATTGCCATAAAGTTACAGTTACTCTGGGTATTCTATTAGTATCTAACGGGGCCAACTCTGTAGTGCTAGGCGCTGCATAGACACTCATTAAGAGTCAGTTCCTGCCCCAAAGAGCTTCCATTCTAAGCAGACAAAGGGAGGGAGAAAGTGAGTATTACTTCCCCCTTTGTATACATGGAAAACTGAGGCTCAAGAGGGACTAGTGACTTGTCCATGGTCACACAGGAAATGTTGGGCGGAAACAGGGACTGACTCCACATCTCCCAAGACTTCGTTCAGAGCCTTAGCCACCTCTCAGATCACTAGGTCTAAGACAGAACCCTGCCAAATCTAGGGCCCAAGGCTTTCTACAATCTCGACAGCAGAAAGAACAGAGGCCCCGTCTACACTACCCGCCGAAATCGGCGGGTAGCCATCGAAGTATCGGGGATCGAATTATCGCGTCTTGTCTGGACGCAATAAGTCGATCCCCGAACACGCTACTTCGAACTCCGGTACTCCTGCAGGGCGAGCGGAGTTACCGGAGTCGACGTGGGAGCCGCGAACTTCGATCGCGGCGCCGCGCGGACGCGAGGTAAGCGCGCCAAATTCGAACTAAGCTACTTCGACTTCACCTACGCGACTAGCGTAGCTGAAGTCGAAGTAGCTTAGTTCGATCCCGCCCCTAGTGTGGACCAGCCCAGAGTTAGATCAACAGTGCAAAAAAGGCTCCCCAACCACGTATTCATTTTTAAATGGGTTCTCTTTGGCCATGCTCATTCCCCCTTGGCTTTCTGGGAACGTTCAGGCCATAAAGTTTTATTGGCACAACTGCTGGTGGAGAGCAAGTGTCAGTGTTATACATATGCCCCAAATAGCTCCTTCTACCATGAGTCTTCCCAGAGGAGGAGCTACTGGTGCCGTAAGGTGCTCCTCAGTGCAAGTGAGGGCATTGCAGCCTGGCTCACCATTACTTGAAAACAACAGCTGTAAGTGTTTCGTTTGCAGCATACACACAGTGTGTTAGAAACGAAACACATAGACTCTTCCTGAAAGGTTGCAATGTACCACTACTTTATTTCTTAGAATCCATAAATCTAACAACCCAATACAGAGAGAGATGAAGCACGCTGCTCCCTACGGCAGAGAGCCACAACTCCCCTACTTTGCTCCAGACTGGCTCTTCGAAAGCTGAAGATCCGGATTGCACATTTCCCTAGCAGCCTGCAAGCAGGACCAGGAAACCCCTTGCAAGCTTAAAGTGATATCTTGTAATTTTAAGCATAGTTTACAATACGCCACAGAAAGCTGGGGAATGTCCCAATGTAGACTTTACTGATTCTCCTGATTTTGGTTTTTGGCCAGCAGAAGTGGAAGGACAGGGTGAGTGTCCACATTGCCAAGGATTTAAATCATTTATTTAATGATTAAAAAGCATGCATTGCATGGCCTGCAAATTATTATGAAAAAATAAACAATCGAGGACTGTCACTTAAGAACAATGGGCCAGACCCTCCACTGGTGTAAGTAGACATTTCTAGTGAAGTCAATGGAGCTATGGCAGTTTACAACGGTGAAGGGACTGGCCCATGCACTCAGGGGAGCGGGCAGATCTGGGTGAGAAGAGGTGGGGCGGGGTGGAGCAGGGGTGGGGCCTTGGAAGGGGTGGAGTGGGGACAGGGCCAGGGATTGAGCACCCCTGGGGCAAGGAGGAATCGGCACCTGTGCTGGCTATCCCTCAAGTGCCTTTGGCCACAGCGCAGCACCCTACCCCACCCAACCCAACCCTATCCCATCCCTAACCCCTCTGGCCCTAGCCAGGAACTGATCTGCTAAGGCCCTGCAGCTACTTTTATCTGAGCCTGCTGGGCTCCGATTGGCTGCTTCCATGAGGCCTCTCTAGACAGACCTGTAGGATCCACCTTTGCTGCTCCTTTCCTGGGGTGGGGTGTAGCAGGACCATGGGGCCTCCTATAGGGAGCTAACAAGGCCAGATACACTCCGTCACAGGCCCCAATTCCAGAGAACACTTAAGCTCATGCCTATCCCTATTTAGCAACGCATGTAAGCACTGTGCCTAATTTTAAGTATGTGCTTAAGCCCGGTTAACCTCAGTGGGACATAAAGACGTATGTAAGAGCTCTGCTGAATAGGCATGCTTTCCTGACTTGGGGCCTATAAGAAGGAATGGGAGGGAGGGAGATACTACAGTGATACACAGTATACAATAGCTAAGGTAGATAGAGAGAATTCAAATACTCGTCACTTATATAGCACTCTGTCTTCAAAGCACTGTACAAACATCAATCAGTCTTAATCAACTAGTAGGGTGGGGTTACATTAGTGCAATTAACCAAAGCTGACTCTCTGCAACCAAATAGGAACTATTTCTTCTCTTCTTTAAAAGTTTCTGAGTTGCACCTGCACAAGAATATCCAGGGGTCACTGATCTCATCTGTGAAGAGGATATATATTCTATCTATATCTACACATCCTCGTTATAGCCGGCTAATCCTTTTAAAATCCTGCCAAAGCTTTTGATGTCCAGTGTCTCTTGTGGCTGTGAGTTCCCCAGGTGAAGTTTGCATTGCATTAATAAGTTATTTCTTCTTAGTTTTAAGTCTGTTGCCATTTGATTTCATTGGATGTCCCTTTGCCCTTTACTAGAAAGGGTCAGAAGGGTTTACCTGGCCATGTCCCCACTTATTCATCTCCTCTTCAAATGCAAGTTCCAACCTTTGCAGTCATCTCCTTCTAAGGAACTCGGTCCATGCAGCTCATCATTTTCAATCACCGATCTCTGGACCTTTAAACTGGAGCCGTGCGCCTCCCCCTTTATGGAATGTTTCCAGCTTTACAAAATGGCGAAGCTCTTTGCCATGTTTTGTAGCTGGTTTTCATTTTGTGAAGCACCATGATGCTTCTGAACAGCGCTGTTTTTGCATTGTAACTCCTGACTTACTGAACTTAAAAACATGCAAAAGTAGTTTCACACAGAGGTGTAATAGCAACTGCTCATTTTCGGTTTGGAACGACTCAGGTTCTCAGGTGTATGAATAAGTAGAAGACTTGCTCACATACCCAGAGCCGCATATAAGTTTCATGATTTGCTAAAAAGCATCCACTGTGTATTATTAGCAATAATATATTGACACCTTGGGGGCCCTGAAAACAATCAGGTCCTCATAGTATGAGACAGTCCAGCCCCAAAGGGCTTATGGTCTCAATAGACCAGATAGAGAGGGCAGGAGAAGAAATAGAGGCGGGAAGTGATTTGCTCCAGGTCATAGAGCAGTTCAGTAATAGAGCTGGGAAAAGAAACCAGGTCCCAAACCAGTGCCCTGGCCCCTGCTGCCTCACAAATGATCACGGTTATTGCTGCCACAGAAGATCAAGAATTATTCTAAGTTCTCGTGGGCTCTGTGGCGCCAGTAGTAGCTTTCCACAGAGGCAGCTAGTACAGGGTAAGTGCACATTTTTGGTGTCACAGCAATAGAAAAATCTTCAAGAATGATGTCGAAAATGGCCAAAAAAGTGTTTTATAACAGGATCTTCTGGTTACCCACGTGGACCAAGGGCACCAGCCACTGCATTTCTAATATGCAATTAAAAATACCTCTTCTTTTAGCTATGAAAGATCTAATTCTTTCCTGACTCCTAATCTTGTGTCCATCTAAAATGGAAATCAATCATAGCGAGAACCAGGCTTTTGCGGTGTGGTACCAAGCCTTGTGTCCGATAACCAGAGTAATTATCATCATCGGTCATTATACAATAATCCATTCTACTCTGCCCACAAATACATTAGTCATAGCTGAGATCAGTGAGGTTAATATCCAGTACGTGCATAGATGGGAAAGTTTCCCAAAGACATTTTCACATTTCAGTAATTGAGTGTGTCACATTTCATTGCAACAGTCCTTTCACTACGCGGAACTGGAAACCTTTCCTCTTGCTATCCGATTAGAGCTGATTGCATAATTACATTACCTGGATAATTAAATAGAAAGTTAGTAGCCTCGGCATTGTACAATATTGTGGTTTCATTTTCTAATAGAATTTGCCTGCCTTTGGTCTGGAATGCCCTCAAAGAAACAGATCTAATTACTTAATGACACCATATTACATTTCTCAGGCCCTTTCTCGCAAAGCAATGGCGTAGGTAGGGCCACATTACAAAAAATAGTATTCAAAACGCCTCCTTTGCCTCATTCTGGCAGTTTGGGTTAGAAAGGAGAGTTGGCCGAGACTCCTGGGTTAACTCCATCTCCCGGCCGGTGCAGGGTTGTTCCCTGCGGTAGATTCTCAGGAGTTTGGTCTGGTCGCCTTTTAAATGACTCAGGCCCCAATTCAGCAAGCTACTTAAGCATGTGCTTAACTGTAAGCACCTGAGTTGCTCCTTTGAAGCATCCTGCTGAATCAGAGCCCCCGATGATACGGGTTCCACTACAGATCGTAGAGGTTACTTATAACAACACTACCAGGTTCAAAATAGCCGACCAATAGCATCTGGAGATATTGCCAGGTTCCTGGGCTGCAGCCACATCAAAACACAATGCTGCCAGGTGTCACGTTGGCTTATTTCACCAAATGATGGTAATTAACTCACACAAGTGGCAAGTTCAGAAAGCAATGACATCCCCGCACCAATCCCAACAACAGGGTTTAATTCGGGTGAGTCCAGGGCACTACCACGTGCACCTGAGTTTAAAGGCTGTTTCCACGCTTCGAGCTGGGGGAGTGATTCCCAGCTGGGAGAGACCTAGTTCTGATTGAGGCAGCTCACCATTGTGGTGGGAGGAGCACGCCACCCTGAGTACATTCCCATGGTCTGGGAGGGGGACATACCCCCTCCCGCCACCGTGGTTATATGATTTGAAGCCTGCTAGCTTGTTGCGAGCTAGCGGGAGTATGTCTCCTCGGGCTGAGAGTCACACCTTCAGCTCGAAGCACAGAGACGATCTTGCTCGATTCCCCCACGGTCGCCTGCCAGGATTTTTTTTTTTTTCTCTTTAATAAACTTTTGATTTTTGACCTGAAGTTCAGTGTAATTGATCAAAACAGCCTCTGGAGATTGGGATTATCCTAACCTAGATTGCTTGCCGGCTGACAGATGCTTCACCCCTGTGGACAGGCGGCGAGTGCTCTGTCCAACCCAAGAACCATAGCACAGGGGTTTGCATTTCCATTTCTAATCCGATGAGCTGCCGTATATTGCAGGGTGTGGCACGAGCAGCCTGGAGAAGGGAAGCATTGGGTCGGAGCAGGTTCCCAGCACTTCTTGGCCTCAGTTGGCTTAAAAAGAGCTGCAGCATTTTAAGAAAAGACGTTTTGCTCTGCCAAGAGCAAGGAGGGCTGCAAGCGACTGGCTTCCTACGGGACATATCCGTGACTGACCCTGACCCAGCCTCCTCACACCGCACACTCGGCCGTTCACAGGTGGCTCAGGAAGCTGGCTTATTTGGCTTCCATGAGCATCTCTCAGCTCCAGCAAGTACCCCTATTCCTCCCTTACTCTCAGTACAGAACTCACACCCTCCCTGTCTCACCTCCACCCAACCCAGTACCCACACTTCCCCTCACCCCCACCCCAGCAGGCCCAGCCCTCTGCATCACCCTCAGCCAGCCAGCACCTACCCCCTTTCTCTCCATCCCTCCCCCCAAGCCCACACTGGCTCCCTAGCACTCAGCCTCAGCCAGCGCACATGCACCACCAGTAAGACACCTTCTACTGGCTAAATTGCATCCTCAGTTGCATCCAAGCAGTGGCTTTGCACAGGTGTAATGGATTGAAACTTCGTTAACAGCTCTGTTGGGGTTGCAGGAGAAGGAACGGGCTCCGGCCTACTCTTCCAAAGCTGGTGTGACGGCTGCCATCTTGTCTGATGGACCAGGGGTGGAACCAGAGACCTCAAAGTATGAATTGCTACAGCAGGAGCTGCTATAGCTTGAGCTTAACCTTCGGAGCTAGTGCTGTAACAGAGGGGCCTCCATCACACTGACCTGTGGGCAGTAGCGGCGCCAGCTCTTCCGGCGCCCTAGGCGGCGGAAGGTCCCGCCCCCGAAATGCCGCCCCCAACAGCGGCGGCGGAAGGTCCCGCCCCCAAATTTGAACGGGCGGCCGCGGCGCCGGCGCCCCCAAGATAGCCGTGCCCTAGGCGACTGCCTAGGTCGCCTAATGGGTTGCCCCGGCCCTGCCTGTGGGTTACACTGGCTCTGCGCATTGACAGCTGAGTTTGACTCACTAAAGACAGCAAAGCTGCCTCCCAGTCCACACAGGGAGCAGAACAGTGGAGCAAGCAAGTGCCCTTTGGCCTTTCCGCTCAGGAAAGCTCAGCCCCGAACGTTAACCCTTTAACTCGAAAGCAAAGCAGAACCACGCCACCCTCCACCCCAGCACTTCCCGTCACCATACGTGGGTGACGAAAGGCTGGAAGGTGGCAGAGAGAGAGAGAACGGGAAAAAGCAGTGCCGAGCTGAACCTCGAAACCGAAAGCTCTTGTCCTGCGGAGGACTGTTGGAGCCCAGAACCCCTCCACGGCACACTCGTCCTGCCTCTTCGTACCAAGTCAAGCAAATTGAAAGCCACAGAGGGGTGTAACCCGAGGCATGTTGTAAATCCACTTCCTTTGTCAGAACAAGAACAAATCCCAGCTTTGAAGTTTTCCCGTCTTGTTACAAGGGGAATGTCTTTTGTTTAATCCATTTTAGCCTTTAATGCCTGACCTGGATCAATCCGATTGGGTAGATTACACAGTGCTCACACCTACGTTCCACTAGCCTCCAGGGAATCTTTTCCCAGCCTCATTGGTGTGAGAATCTCAGCAATAAATCAGCATCTCGACTTTAGCCCATCGTTTACTTTGACCTGACGAACGGTCCTGTTACGGGAGGGGGCGGGGCGACATCAAACTGGTTTAATCAGCTCGGAGCTCTTTTATAACAGACCTTTGTGCAGTGTTAAAAGAATGAAACAACTGAACTCTGTCTGCGCTGGCCTGGCTATGCCGCGTCTCTCATCGGCCATGTGAGGCTCCAGGGAGGGATAGATCCTGCCGGCTACGCAGCTTGAGCCATTGAAATCGATGCGAGGGGCAGGCGCTGGGGAGGGCCGTGGGGAGAGCGAGGGCATGCATGTGGGCGTGAAGTCGATGGGGCTGCCCACAGACCAACACACTACGCAGCATGAATGGGTGGGGGAGTCAGGCACACCAGGATGAGTGCAGCAGAAAAACCCTGGGGCACATAAAGGGACATTAAAGTGGTCACCTGCTCACTCTCCACGGAGCTTTTCAGGCCTCTAGGCACTCTCTGATACACAGGTTGCTGACCAGCTAGGCAGCCATGGCTGCATTACCCCCTTTCCTAGGGTATATCTGCACTATGAGGACTATACCGGCATTGCTACGTCACCAGAGCTATAGTGTAGACGCAGCCTACACCGACAGGTTCAGGACAGGAACACCACCTCCCTGAGCAACGGTAGCGAGGTCAACAGACGCATTCTTCCATCAGCAAAGCTGCGTCTACACTGGGAGTTAGGCTGGCATACCGACGTCGCTCAGGGGTGTGTGGATTGTTCACACCCCTGGCCCATGTAGCTGTAAGAGGAGACCAGGCCACAGTCAAAGGGAGAAGGAGATAAATTGCACCTTATTTTGTCCTTCAGCAAGATGAATCAGCATTTCTCACTGATCCAGGCTCCCACCCTCACCTTTTCAAGGCCTTCTCCCCAATGCCAGCGACAAGCAAAGGGCTGCAGCACGTGTCCATCTGGCAATAGGCATAGCCTGTCATTCCATTTCAGGAGCCCGGACTCTACATGCTGCTCGCTAGATCGGGGCCGTTTGCGTCATTCTCACACAGCGTAACTGATCAATAATAAGTGGCTGAACATTTCCAGGAAGAGATCGTTGTCAGGCAGAGGTGGGTAAGAAAGGCTGCAGTTAATAGAAGGACTTTCGCTCCCACCGATCTCCTTTTTAATCCTTGTTGGCGGCACCATTCATTCCCATCAAAGAGCTAAGAATTTATTAGCAGCTGGAAGCTGGCACACCCACGCAGAGCAAGACACGGGCAGCGACACTCGGCATGTGATCGCCACGTAGACACGTGCAGTAGCATGACAAAGGAAAAAGCGGCACATGATTAGCTCCCTGCACCCCTTTAAATATGACCCTCTCCACTTTAAAGCTGAGTTCTAAGTGCTACAGAAAAGGTGTGCCCTCAGGGCCACTCCGATGGAGGAGAAAACCCCATTCAGAAAGCAGCACTGTATATCTGACATTTATTTTTCTCTCTAATAATTAGTTACACCAGTTAGAGAATGGATTGTTAAGGGATTTAAGCTACAGTATTTAAGGATCTACAGTATACTAGGCATTGCTGGCAGATTAAACTATCCACGCTGACTTATATTTATGGTTAAAGGCTGTTACTTTGCCTCATTCTCCAAAAGCTACAACGCAGGGAAGCAGTGGAACGTGGCAACAGGCCACTGGGCACCCGGAAAAGGACATGCACCCTGAAAAGGAACAGGGGGTTTCAAGAGAAAATCCTGAGTTTCCGATGAAGATTGACCTAAGAATTAAAGACATCAAAACTAGAATCTCTAATGCCCTTGGAAATTAAGTGATAATTTGCCTACCTACAGTTTCAAGAATAGAGCCGGTTAGGAAATTGTGCTTTTTCCCCAGAAAAAAAATTCAATGATAACAGGAAAAATTATTTTTTGTTGGGGGTTTTTTGCGGGGGGGGGGGGGGGAGAGAGAAGGGTTTATTTGAGGAAAATCTGAACATTTAAAAAAAATGAAAATGGAATTTTGTCATGAAACTTCAGTAGATAAAAAGTAGGGCTGTTGATTAATCGCAGTTAACTCATGCAATTAACTAAAAAAAATTAATCGCAATTAAAAATTAATCACACTTTTAATCACACTGTTAAACAATAGAATGCCAATTGAAATTTATTAAATATTTGTGGATGTTTTTCTACATTTTCAGATATATTGATTTCAATAATAAGTGGGCAGCATTATCTCCTGTAAATGTAAACAAACTTGTTTGTCTGAGCGATTGGCTGAACAAAAAGTAGGACTGAGTGGACTTGTAGGCTCTAAAGTTTTACATTGTTTTGTTTTGAGTGCAGTTATGTAACAAACAAACAAAAATCTATATTTGTAAGTTGCACTTTCATGATAAAGAGATTGCACTACAGTACATAAGGTGAATTGAAAAATACTATTTCTTTTGTTTATAATGTTTACAGTGCAAATATTTGTAATAAAATAATAATATAAAGTGAGCACTGTACACTTTGTATTCTGTGTTGTAATTGAATTCAACATATTTGAAAATGTAGAAAATATTCAAAACTATTTAAATAAATGGTATTCTACTATTGTTTAACAGTGTGATTAATCCCAATTTTTTTTTTAATCGCGCAATTACTCACGATTCATTTTTTTAAGCGCTTGACAGCCCTAACAAAAAGCCATTTTTCAGCCATTTGATTAAGACGTTTCAGCAAAAAAATATTGACCCAGATGACCTCAGGAATGGTGGAACTATTGTTGTCATATTTAATACTACATGAGAGGAAGAGCTTGATTCTCCCACAATGAAAGCCCCTTGACACTGCTTTCACAATGTGAACAGACCTTAAAGTGGGTATGTAAAAGTAATTGACACTGACTTTAATACCCCATACAGTGCCAGTGCTGCATAAGGGGGCCGTAATGCAAATAAGAAACAGGCTTTCAAAATCCTACTCTACATTAGTGATGTAAGTCGATCTAAGTTACGCTACTTAAGCTACGTAAGTTGCGTAACTCAAGTCGATGGATAACTTACATCGACTTAATGAGGTGTCTACACTGCGCTATGTCAACGGAAGACGCTCTCCCATCAAGATAGGTTCTGCCTCTCGTTAAGGTGGATTAATTAAGTCAACAGGAGAGCACTCTCCCATCAACTTCTTGCGTCTTCACCAGACCTGCTAAATCGATACCTGCTGCATCGATTGCAGCAGCGCCGATTTAGCCCGTAGTGTAGACAAGGCCAAAGTCTCTTGTTGCATCCAGTGCGGAGGCGATCCTGCAGGAGTTAGATAATAGGGGCAATGGAAAGTGAAGTGACATACAACTAACAAAAGGGAACTCGTTTTTGGATCCCTTCTCACAGACCAAAACAACCCTGATGAAAATTAATTTTAGCTTTACATAGCCCATTTCATTCCAAAGGATCCCAAGATGCTTTATGGAATGGGAATCACAGACACATCTGGGGTGGTGTGAAGCAGGCATTTCACAGGGGTGGGCAAACTACGGCCCGCGGGCCAGATTTGGCCCACGAGCCATTTTAAGCCAGCCTGTGAGCTCCCACTGGGTAGCTGGGTCAGGGCCACACCACGCGGCTCGGCCCCACTCTGGCGCTCCAGCTGGGGCGCTGGGTCAGGGGCTGCACCACGTGGCTCCCGGAAGCCGCGCCATGGTCGCTACACCCCTGAGCCCCTCCCCATGCCCCAGCCCTGATCCCCCTCTGAACCCCTCAGTCCCAGCCCAGAGCACCCTCCTGAACCCCAAACCTCTCATCCCCCGCCCCACCCCAGAGCCAGCACCCCCAACCAGAGTCCTCACCCCCTCCCGCACTCCAACCCCAATTTTGTGAGCATTCATGACCCGCCATACAATCTCTATTCCCCGATGTGGCCCTCAGGGCCAAAAGTTTGCCCACCCCTGGCATAGAGCAACACTGCACAACAGCTTAAGTGAAAAAAATAAAGAGGGATACCACAAGGAACTGACTTGAGGAGGAATCTGAGCAGACAGGACATAATCGCTCACAGTTGGATAAGACCAGGAGACCAGGCTCAGCTCACCCTCCAGAAGAATTCCATGGAAACGTTAATTGCTACAAATGAGAGACTTCCATCTCCTTTGATGGATAGTGCCCCTCACCCCAGGCCCTATAAGGCCGTGTTAAGGCACCAGTTCTAGATTGGCCTGGAGGGAAGTATTAACACTCACATCACTTCCTGCAGCCCTCCTCTGGCCACATGCTCTCTCCTGCCAGCACTGGCCACTTTTGGGATATACCAAGAAGGAATTTTGGGTTCCCCACACTCCCTCCATGGGGGATTTGCCTCTGTCAGGGATCCCCAACCTTAGCTTAACCCAGCAGAAGTGTCATAACCCCTGAATCTAGATGGGTCAGTTGACATCAGCTTCCTTCTTCGTTCAGACCCCATTTGGAAATCCCTTGCAGGAGGGCATTATGGCAGTAAGGGGCGAGTGTTTAAACAAACAGCGGCTAGAACATTTTGGCATTACTAACACGACTGTCACTTGTCCAAATGGACCTCGTTTAGCCTCATTACTGGTACCTTTCAAAGAGACAAAGATTTATTGACCATGGGAAGCTGGCACAGCCATGCAGCCTCCCTCAGCATCACGGCCCAATGGGTGGCACTGGCAGCCACACAGCCTTCTGTAGCACTAAGAATCTGTTCACAGCCCAAATGGGAAGAATTCCTCCCCGTGCTGGAGCAGGTGTCCAGGAGAGGCAGCTTGCCCCTTCCCTGCCCTGAGGTTCCTGGGGGTTAATCCAACCCTCAGGGCACCCCTCACTTGTGCCCAGGTTCCAGGTTTTGCAGCAGCTGGGATACAACCAGGGAGCAGGAACATCCCAGCCACACCTCCTGAGCTAGAGGCTGGTGCGGGGATCTCTGCAGAGCTTACTGAAAGGAATGCGTGGGGTAGGCACAGGAGATTGACGTTGCCCCCACTTTCAGTCGCGTGTCAGCTACAGCCCAGTCGAACGACTCAAGTATCCCACCATGTGCCAGCTGAGAGTTGGGGAGGTAGGAGGACACGTCTCAACTGCAGGTGATGGTCGTGCTGTTCACATTTAGCCCCAAGAGTGTCACAAGGCGCTTCAAGAGCCACAAATGCTCAGGACCTCGGGTTGACGTCTCATCTGAATGACAGCACCTCTAGCGGCACGGGAACCCTTAACAGCATGTTCAGAGGAGAACTCACCAGCATCTTGGACTGGAAACATCTGGCTTCTTCCACGATCGTTTTCCAAGCCACACAAGGACTCGGCCAGGTCTGACGGAGTATGGGCTCTGATGGGTCACAGAAGATGGTGGTATGGATGAAGGTTATTATTATTACTGAGACTAAGAGTAGAATGAAGTAATGGAGTATTCCCCTCTATTCGGCACTGGTGAGGCCACATCCGGAGTATTGCANGACAAAGATTTATTGACCATGGGAAGCTGGCACAGCCATGCAGCCTCCCTCAGCATCACGGCCCAATGGGTGGCACTGGCAGCCACACAGCCTTCTGTAGCACTAAGAATCTGTTCACAGCCCAAATGGGAAGAATTCCTCCCCGTGCTGGAGCAGGTGTCCAGGAGAGGCAGCTTGCCCCTTCCCTGCCCTGAGGTTCCTGGGGGTTAATCCAACCCTCAGGGCACCCCTCACTTGTGCCCAGGTTCCAGGTTTTGCAGCAGCTGGGATACAACCAGGGAGCAGGAACATCCCAGCCACACCTCCTGAGCTAGAGGCTGGTGCGGGGATCTCTGCAGAGCTTACTGAAAGGAATGCGTGGGGTAGGCACAGGAGATTGACGTTGCCCCCACTTTCAGTCGCGTGTCAGCTACAGCCCAGTCGAACGACTCAAGTATCCCACCATGTGCCAGCTGAGAGTTGGGGAGGTAGGAGGACACGTCTCAACTGCAGGTGATGGTCGTGCTGTTCACATTTAGCCCCAAGAGTGTCACAAGGCGCTTCAAGAGCCACAAATGCTCAGGACCTCGGGTTGACGTCTCATCTGAATGACAGCACCTCTAGCGGCACGGGAACCCTTAACAGCATGTTCAGAGGAGAACTCACCAGCATCTTGGACTGGAAACATCTGGCTTCTTCCACGATCGTTTTCCAAGCCACACAAGGACTCGGCCAGGTCTGACGGAGTATGGGCTCTGATGGGTCACAGAAGATGGTGGTATGGATGAAGGTTATTATTATTACTGAGACTAAGAGTAGAATGAAGTAATGGAGTATTCCCCTCTATTCGGCACTGGTGAGGCCACATCCGGAGTATTGCATCCAGTTTTGGGCCCCACACTACAAGAAGGATGTGGACAAATTGGAGAGAGTCCAGCGGAGGACAACGAAAATGATTAGGGGCTGGGGCACATGACTTACGAGGAGAGACTGAGGGAACTGGGGTTATTTGGTCTGCAGAAGAGAAGAGTGAGGGGGGATTTGATAGCAGCCTTCAACTACCTGAAGGGGGGTTCCAAAGAGGATGGAGCTAGACTGTTCTCAGTGGTGGCAGATGACAGAACAAGGAGCAATGGTCTCAAGTTGCAGTGGGGGAGGTCTAGGTTGGATATTAGGAAACACTATTTCACTAGGAGCGTGGTGAAGCACTGGAATGGGTTACCTAGGGAGGTGGTGGACTCTCCATCCTTAGAGGTTTTTAAGGCCCAGCTTGACAAAGCCCTGGCTGGGATGATTTAGTTGGGATTGGTCCTGCTTTGAGCAGGGGGTTGGACTAGATGACCTCCTGAGGTCCCTTCCAACCCTAGCTTCTATGATCCTATGAGTAGCGGGACAAGCAGTGATGCCACAACCCTAAGGTTCTATAGTGCTCATATGGCCCCCTCATCACTGCAGTATCTGAGCACCTTAATGTATTTATCCTCACAACACCCTTTGAGGCAGGGCAGTGCTATTATCCCCATTGTACAGATGGGGAACTGAGGCATAGAGAGGCTAAGTGGCTTGCCCAGGGTCACACAGGAAGACTGTGGTAGAGCAAGGACTTGAATCCAGGTCCTAGGCTAGTACCCTAACCACTGGACCATCCATCCCAGCCTTGAGAGGAATGATTGGCTGGACATCATTAATGATGAATCCTGGTCATGTGCCACCTGAGGCACATTGCACATACACTAAGAAGATTAAGGTTTTTACCAGTGTTGTTTAATTTGGCCCCGTAGTACATTCCAGATGGCTAGTGTACTTTATGTGCCAGCTATCCTGCATGTCTGGACCACTAATACCATCGCTGATCAAGCAGGAGTTCACTCTTAGCAAAATTAAACAACTAAGCATTTGAGTGCGACTCAGATCATGGCCATTGAAATGCACCGCCTGTGAGTTGGCCGGCCACGATCCATTAAGCACCAGACACACCACAGCTGTACCTGCTCCAATCACACATCACTATTTCAAGTGCTTGCGTAGGACAAAACGCCGCAGCAACATTTAAGACCACGCTTTGCTTAGTGTAACGCTTTCTGCAAGGGGCTGCATGTGATCATTTCCATGCTAAATAATGAAATATCAGGTTTCAAAATTCTGTGTGTTGAAGTATTATGTTGGGTGAGAAGCATAGTGTGAAAAATATTTTTACGGCCAAATAACTAGTTCTACAGTAGATTAGCAGATGGCAACATTTGGCATTTGTCCTCTCTCCTGTACGGGATATTCCCCAATAGATCCACCAGCTTCTATTTACTTATTTTTTTTAAAAAAAGGGCCCATTTTCAGTGCCAATGGAACAAAGCTAATCTTTACCAGCTGAAGAGCTACATCGGAATTTCTCAAGATACAATTTGACATCAATGCCCCTTTCCTAAACCACTGTATTAGCCATAAGGTGACAATTCTAGACCTCATCTGGGACAGTGTAAATAAGAAAACGTCTTCTGTTGCCTTTTATGAGATTGATATGGTTTGAAATGAATAAACCTCCATTCACCCTAGAAATAGCTCTGCTAATCATTAGGGTCAGTGCTTCTGCATTTATCAAAATGAGCTTTTATCTGAATTTGCATCTCAAAAAGACAGCAAGTCAGTTTATCAATTTTAATTCTGGCATTGCTCTAGATATTGGAATAAATTTAGTAGCCAATCAAAGGCCTGCATTTAAAATACATCCATTGTAACCTGCTGGCTTGTTTAAAAATGCTCTCCCCCCACCTTGTTCCTACCTAAATGCCTATTATATTAATGTTTAAAATCCATTTAAGTTCATCATGGGTGGTTTTGTGAAAGGACACTGGTTTCATCATTGTAATTAGATGATTTATTGCCCCCTAGTGGTGACACATGCAGGATAGAGATGTTGTATGAAGCTGTGATTTAAATTGGATGATCCCTTCAAGAGTGTTTGAATGTGAAATAAAAGGTGGAATTATTAATACTATTAGAGAACAGTGCTATATACAAGCTACATATATACTGTGCTAGACCGTGGGATTAAGTAAAACTTGCTGATAGATTTATGCGGTGTCTGTCCCTATATACCTCTGTGGAAAAACAACATCGCCCATTATGCGCTAAAATGGGACAACACGTCTGTCTGGGTAGGCAAAGCCCTTTCTCAAGGTGCTGGGAGACCTTCCTGTGAATCTTTGAATAGGATCCTGTGATAAAAGAGACAACAGAAACAAAGCACCCTTTGTACGTCGAATGCATTTGAGGGAGCGAGCTCAGAAAGGTGGAGCTTGGCCGAGTTAAGAGGTGCTTACCTAGCGCTTCATAAAACCCTAATATCAGCTTATTGGATTGTATATGTTACAGTGGAAATCGATGTAGGAAATTACTACAACTGTTTGATCAGTTGAATTCCAGCCAAGCAACCGCTCATGCTCACCACTGCAAAGAAGTGTGGTATCGCTAAGTAATTTCCATTTCCCAGGAAATCCGGTGAAATATTTTTGAAACATTTAGATTTTTTTTTTGCAACTGGATGCAATAAAATGAACGATTTCTAGATTTTCCACACACACTTTTCTCCTTTTCCATCCCGTAGCTTTTCAAAACATCTCCAGCTTTGGAAATGTTACAGAGCAGTAAAAGGAAAAGTGAAACAGGGAAGAAAACCCCCACTCTGGACAGCATGTGTTCTACTGTATTCCATGGCATTAAAAGGAAAAGGAGGAGAAAAGAGTATAGAAGTTCCATTTCACCAAGGATGTCAAGATTTCCAAATGTGGCTTCTAAATTCTCAATGAAGGAATTTTTTGTTGTTGTTTGGTTTGGGTCAAAAGATTTCATTCAGACGTTTTACAATTTTGCATTACATTAATATATAATGTAATACAATGTTTAAGAAATGAAACAAAAATTCATTTCACAATGAAAAAGCAATGAAAAAAAACATTCCATTCCAAAAATGTCCTTGTCAGAATTTCCTGCCCAGGTTTTCTTCCAGAATGAAAATCCAGCAAAATAAAGCTGATTTTGCAAAGCATTTCAGTTTCAACAGAATCACTTATTCTGACAGGATATATTCCATATAGAAATTTTTCTGAAAATACCCCCCAAAGTGAAAATTCTAATTAAAAAAAAAATTGGGTTTGGATGAAAAACTAGAAAACTTTGAAATAGCTTTTTCATTTGGAAAAAAAGTCATTTTCCCACAAAAAATGTTTTGAATGGAAAATTGTGACCAGCTCTACTTTCCCGCCTAAACCACTACAGCAAAAGGCAGGGGCAATCCTGTAAACAGGAGCTCAGTTCCAGCTTGCCTTCTCCCTTGCCTTGCTTAGGTTCACAGGGGAATATTTTGTCACAGTTCAGGGTAACTGCACCTGTATTCCCCCTTGGTGGTCTAACAAGGACATCCATTTCTAGGCTTCTGGCTCCTTAGGCCTCACCTCTCTTGTTCAGAGACCCACATCTCTCTCCCTCCTGACTGGGCATTTTCCAGGCTGTACAGCTCCCTGCCTACATTGTGAATTCCCCAGCAATTCAGACTGCCTGAGCAGGCCTGCTTTGCTTTCTCCTCAGAGGCTAGAAACAGAATAATTACCCACAACTATAAGTTATCCCACAGCTCTTTCTAAGCAAGCACATTTATTCTTAAGGCAAAAGTGTTACAAAGAAAACATATTAAAAACAATAAAAGAACCTCCCCGCATGCTAATAAGCTTACAAGAGATCACTTCAGGTTCAACCAGGGCTCTGGCAGGTGTCAGGCCTTCAAACCCTTCCACAAGGATTGCCCCTTGGACAGAAGGTCCTGTCTATTTGCTGGATCAGAAAGACAGCTGTGAGTCCATTGAAACCTAGGCTATTTATCCAAAAGACTTTTCTTTGTCTCTTCAAAACCCAATTTGAACCAGTCCATGCAAGGCTTTCCAGGTGATGGTACCTTCCTGGAGGTGTTACAACCTGAGACAATTTGCCTAATCACCCCCTCTGGTTATTTCTCAGAAGACTGTGGTCACCCTCTCCCTGTGGAATCACAGACAAGCCCTCTATAATACATAAACATTTGCATTTTTAATACAAGGAACTCCTAAGATTCTTTAAACCTAAATTCAATAGGGTTTAACTTAATTCAATAAGGTTTGTCCAGGATATTGCAAGAAATTGCTATATCTGTCAAACACATATACACATGACCCTCTGGTGAGTGTATGTTACAGGGCCCACTTTGTGCCTGATCCACAGAGAATATGAGTCTATTACAGCCCCAGCTAGAGTCTCTTGGCTTGTTAGTTCAAGCTGTAGCAATTTATGCTTTTAGCTCTGGAGGATGCCAGTTCAGTCCCCGGGGTGTCGGCCAAGATGGCAGCTGTCTCACATAGACAAACTTGCACCAGCTTAATTGAAGGGCTTGTATATAAGCAGTTTTTGTACCGCTTCAACTACACCAACTCGAAACCAGTATACAGGTCTGTCTCATCTTACGCTGGGGTTACGTTCCGCAGTCAGTGCCTAAAGCGAAAACCGCGTATAGTCAAAATTACATTGAGTGTAATGGCGGGCAGAATCGCCCGCCCTACAGAAACAGTATTTAAATTGTTATTTTTCTCTTTTTTTTTTTGTTTTTTTCTTGTTTTTGCCGACCGCATAAAGCTGAAATCGCACATGTTAAATGCGCCTAAGATGCGACAGACCTGTAGTTATATCTGCACAATGGGCACAGTTATACCGATCTATAAAGGTGCTTATGCTCCATAGTATCTAACTTTCGTGTATCTAGCTATTATATAGATCTAACTATTTTGGTGATCATCCCCCTAACTGAGGTGAATTTAAGCTGGAACAGGTGCAGAGAAGAGCTCCTAGGATGATCAGGAGATTGGAGGGCCTATCTCAGGAGCAGAGCTTGGCTTGTTTAGGATAGCAAAAAGAAGACTGGCAGGAGAAATGACTGGTGTGTATAAATCCTTTAGGAGGTAAATACCAGGGAGGGTGAAGAGCTATTTGAGCTAAAGGACAGTGTTGGCACAAGAACAAATGGATAGAAACTAGCCATGAACAAATTCAGGCTGGAACTTAGAAGAAGGTTTCTATCCATCAGAGGGGCATGGTTCTGGAGCAGCCCCCCAATAGGGATTGGTGGGGGGCAAACAACTTTAGTTCTAGGCAAGAGCTGGACCTGTGTGTGAGTGTGATTGTATGATGGGGTTGCTTGTCATGGTGGGGGGCGGGGTTCAACAGCCCTCATTCTCACGTCTGGTTTATGTCTCATGTTCCTAAAAGCTTATGCTTCAGGGTTTCAGCCAGCCACCAGCAGGGGTCAGAGAGGGACTCCTGCCTCCCAAGGTGTTCTTTGTTCTTTCAGATCTCCTTCCTCTGAGGCACCAGGGACGGCCGCGGCTGCGGATGGGACATTGTGGGGTGGAGGCAGGGCCCTGGGGTGGCATCAAGCATTCTCTCAATCAGGTGCTTGGCTGGCTGGTGGTGGCTCACATGCTCTGGTTCTAACGGAGCACCTTATGTGGGGTGAGGAAGGAATTTCCCCCCAGGTCAGATCAGCAGTGACTTGGGGTTTTTTCTACTTCCTCTGCAGCATGTGGGTGCGGGTCACTTGCCAGGATTATCTGGGTGTCTCTCACTTAATCATTTCCTGGCCATTGCAGGGGTGTCAGGCACTGGTGCACCTTGGTCCCTCCGATTCTCTGCCTGGGGCTCATAATAGTCTGGTCTCCTGTGGGCTGTTGGTCTCATTTTAGTTGCTGGGCTGAGTATGCAGGTGCCGGATGGCCTGTGATACGCAGGAGGTCAGACCAGACGAGCTAGTATTCTCCCAGTCTCCTTTCCACTAGGGCCCACGTGCCCTCTCTTGAGCCTGAGTCAGCTGGCACAGGCCAGCCGCAGGTGTCTAGTCTCAGTGTAGACAGACCCTTAAAGGACCCGTGTCGCCCCGTGACAGTGTTTTTGCATTTGATGTGTGCGTGAGAATCGATCCTATGAACATTTTGGAAATCTTGAAAAAAATTCCCAGTCCGCGTAGGGACAAAACCAGGAACCTTTTGACATTTTGTGCAAAAAACCAGAGAGACAGACCTCCCCCCACTCCGGAATAGCCAGGGCACTCTGCTGGCATGTGGGTTCAATCCCTGCTCCAAATCAGGGACTTGAAAAAATCCCATTAGGCCTGAAGGTGAAAGTAAAAGCTAAACTTGACTAGGTGGTAAAATTAGACCTTCTTAAGCAACGGCATTCACCAGCTAATGGGTCCAGGATGGCATTGTAATAAAACCAAGGTGTAGGCACCCAACAGCTGAGAGGTCAGGTGAGCTTCAAAATGTCAGAGAGTTTCAGCTATGCCCAGAAGCCCAGGATTTTGCCTGGTCTGACTAATGCACAAAGTGCAAAACTCTGCCCGTTGAGCTCCCCGTTTGATAGATGAAAATGTAAGTGACTTCCTTACCCCCAGAGGTACAACAAAGCATCAGGCCCCAGACCTTTGAGGCTGTTGATGGGGTGGAATTGTCAGTGGCCAGCTGTTCTACAGTGTGCCAGAGGAAATCAAATCACCCAGGAACAAATGCCCGATCAGGATGAGTGAGCCTAGTTATGGAGGACACTTACTCGGGGGTCAAAGCAGTTCTATCTGACCCAATAAAAGTGGAGCCAATTGCACCAATGGAAAGACCCCAAAGCAAGGAGAACATACAGAAATTCATGGCCATGTTACAGATGCAAAGATTTTAAGGCCAGAAGGGGACCACGATGATCATCAGGTCTAAGCTCCTGCATAACACAGGCCAGAGTATTTCCCCAAGTAGCTCCTGCATCCAGCCCGTACCTTCTGTCTGAGCTAGAGCGTAGCTTTTAGAAAGACATCCCATCTTGATTTAAAGACTTCAAGTGATGCAGAACCAATCACATCCCTACATAAATTGTTCCAATGGTTAAACTGCCCTCACAGTAAAAAAACAAAACAAAAAAAAACCCCTTTCTTATTTCTAGTCTAAATTTGTCTAGCTTCAGCCTCCAGCCACTGGAGCTTATTATGCCTTTGTCTGAAGCTTAAAGAACCTTCTACTATCAGAAATCTTCTCCCCATGTAGGTAGTTATACAGTGTGATTAAGACACCTCTTAAGCTTTTCTTTGATAAGCTAAATAACGAAGCCTCTCACTGCAAGGCAGGTTTTCTAGACCTCAAATCATTCCTGTAGCTCTTTGCTGAACCCTTTCTGATTTGTCAACATCCTCACTAAAGTGTGGACGTCAGAACTGGACACAGCGTTCCAGAAGTGGGCTCACTAAGGCCGTATACAGTGGTAATACCACCTCCCTGCCGCCACTCGCTTCCCCTGCTTAGACATCCAAGGATTGCATTTGCTTTCTTAGCCACTGCATCACACCGCATGCTCATGTTCAGCTGGTTTTCACCATGACCTCGTAGTTCTTTTCTGAGTCACTGCCTTTCTAAACACAGTTCCCCACCTTAAACAAGCCCCACCTACTTGGCTCCTAGTTATGCGATCTTGCACTTAGCTGTATTATTCAAGTGAGCCCAGCTTAACATGCACTCCAGATCATTCTGTAGATCTGACTTGTCATAGAAATACAGGGCTGGAAAGGACTTTGAGACGTCATCTAGTCAAGCCCCCTACACTGAGGCAGGACCAAACAAACCTAGACCATCCCGGACAGGTTTTTGTCCAACCTGCTCTTAAAAATTTCCAGCGATGGGGATTCTGCAGCCTCCCTCTGAAGCCTATTCCAGATTTTAACCTCCTTGATAGTTAAATCTCCGTTGCTGCAGATTAAGCCCATTATCTCGTGTCCTATCTCCAGTGGGCATGGAGAACAATTGATCACTGTCCTCTTTATAACAACCCTTAGCATATTTGAAGACTGTTATCAGGTCCTCCCTCAGTCTTCTTCTTTCAAGACTAAACATGCCCAGTTTTTTTAACCTTTCCTCATAGGTCAGACTTTCTAAACTTTTTATCATTTTTGTTGCTCTCCTCTGGACTCTCTCCAATTTGTCCACGTCTTTCTTAAAGTGTGGCACCCAGTATCGGAGACGGTACTCCAGCTGAGGCCTCACTAGTGCCAAGTAGAGCAGGACAGTTACCCCTTGTATTTTACCTACAATACTCCTATTAATACAGCCCAGAATGATATTAGCCTTTTTCACAACTGCTTCACATTGTTGCCTCATATTCAATTTGTGATTCACTACAAACCCCAGATTCTTTTCACTATTTACTGCTCCCTCAATTTGTGTCATCTTCAAACTTTATCAATGATCTGGAAAAAACAAAGTCATTGCTGGTAAAGATATTGCATCACATTGAGCCAAGAACAGATCCCGTCAGGGCTGCACTATAAATGCCGCAATTGAACGATGATTCCCTATTACAACCTACGTTTTGAGATCCATCAGTTAGCCAGTTTTTAATCTCATTCAGAATGCTGTTGAGGACAGTACTGAATAGCTTTGGGATGATTAGAGGAAGAAAAACTTTTGAGAATTAAAGTTGTCACAGAAGCACCAGCACTGAAATACTTTAAAATTAACAAAGAGCCTAAGATCTCAGTCAATGTAAACTCACATGAGTTTGGGGCCGTTCTTTTGCAATGCCCTAATCAAAACACAGTGGAGCTAAGCCCAGACTGAAGAAAGAAATACTGTGTTGACAACTGTATCCGATTGGAAGCTGCTCCATTAAGATGTTTATGGGAGGAGATTGGTCAAAGTAAAAACAGGCTCTGTTGTAAGCCATAAACATTACAGAAACCATTGGGCAACCACCACCCAGGGTACATCTATACTACCCACTAGATCGGCGGGTAGTGTTCAAAGTATTGGGGATCGATTTATCGCGTCTCGTCTAGACATGATAAATCAATCCCCGAATCGACGCCTGTACTCCACCTCGGCAGGAGGAGTAAGCGGAGTCGACGGGGGAGCCGCGGTGGTCAACTCGCTGCCGTGAGGACGGCCAGGTAAGTCGAACTAAGATACTTCGACTTCGGCTACGCGAATAGCGTAACTGAAGTTGTGTATCTTAGTTCGAAACACACACATACACACACCCCAGTGTAGCCCAGGCCTCAGACTTCAGATAACGATTGTGAAACTGTAAGAGCACTTTTTAAATGCGGGATACAGGCCTGGAAAGAGTCTCCTTATCTCAGATATGCTTTCAAGAGCACTAATAAATAATGAAAGCTTAAGCCCTATGGCCTGGAGCTCCAGAGGGGAAAGAGCTCTCTACTCCCTCTATTGGTAAAAAGGGAAACATGCAGCCATAGAAAGCTTATTTGCATAAGCTGCCTACCCACAATTCTTCTAGTGATACTTGGGCAGTCTTGTAACTATGCACAATCTTGGATGTTTGAGGGGTGATGGAGTGGATTCATGGGCTCCCAGAGAGGGAAGAAAGTTCTTACTTTGTGGCAAAGAGCTAACTTGCAAGCATTGAGGACTTTGTCAAAGGTCCACTCCTAAGTGCTCTTTTCTCTCCTCCTGTGGGGACTGCACAGTGAGCGACAATGCAGACTGAGGACAGCAGCAGAGATGACTGGATGCTGGGGAGGCCCTGCTTACTCAGTGTCCAAATAAAGCTGGATTTAAACCTAAAACTGGGTTAGGTGGCGACCTCTACAGGCAGGGCCAGTAAGCAGCTCCCTTGGGACTGGAAACAGAGACAGTTGGCCACGCCTACTCTCCACTACCAATGTTGAGTGGGGTTAGGTGGAGGGGTGATGGGGTGCGGCCAAAGGGCTATTATCTGTGGGGTATTGTCACCCTCAGGTGAGAAGGGAGTTTAGATGTACTACTCCCACATTACTGTGTGTGTGTTGTGTGTGTGTGTGGGGGGGGGGGTATTTTACTTTTTATTTGCATATATATATATTCTAGTGCTGAGTTTCCCCAAGTCTGCCAGCATTCCCTTTCCCCTAATAAAGCTTCCCCTGTTTGTGCACACTCCTGGAGTGCTTGCAGGCGGGGAAGAGCTGCTAGTCAGGGCACTCAGGCAGGGAGGGTTAATTTTCCCAGGTGTCTGGGTGAAGGCCCGAGAAAGTTTAGCTATTAGTGGAGAGGGACTGGAGATACATTGAGCCTGGCCCTTTTCACTGCTATTACCCATCTGGCAGAAGGGTTACAAAAGCCAGGGGCATTCATGGGCGTGCATCTGTTGGGATGCAGTTTCCCCAGTGCACAGTTTCCCCGGTACTGTTGGTTTTCGGCACTAAATCCGGGCGTCACTAATTAGGTTTAAATATGGTGCAGTTTAAACAGAGAATGAGCAGACTGCAAATGTGACTGCTAACGTGGTGGCCAACGCTGGGGACCTGCAGCCTATGAGTCCTTCTAGCTGGAGGTACAGAGACAGGCTCCGTGGCTGGGGCAGTAACAGCTGCAGATCCTGCATGGGTCAAGCCCCGAAGGGGCTGCCCAACACACACTACCGAGAGGTTACAGAAAAGCTCATTGCATGGATCTCGGGCTGACGGCAGCTCACAAGCTAGACAAGCCCCAGGGCTCCCTGAGCTGAAAGCATGAGTGTCCAGAGCTTGAGCTAAAGAGCAAGCGTCTGTGGCTAGGGGCTGTAATAGACTCACGTGGCTCAAGCACGGAGGGGGACGCCGAACATACAGTGACTGGTGGGTTACATAAACAGTGCTGCAAGTACTGCTGTTCTTCTAGCTGGTGAGTTGTCTCTGGTCAGTCACTTCGATTTGCTTTTGTAGGCTGTGCCTCTAGGTGAGGTGCAAGCTATGGGATGCCAGGACATTTACGATGGTGGTTTGGGAAATGGTCCTTATTTACCTGGGGGGAAAAAAATCCCCTTTTCCCTGCTTTTAGCGTAAAATCATATTCTGGCCCCAAAGTTTGTTGCAGTCTTTAGCTTGGTCATTAGATGGCAGCAGTGCCTAGATATTTCTTTGCCAGTTATTGGCTTCAAAGCAACACTGGAAAGAGCAGGGTCTTCGATCAACCTAATTTAATTACAGGAATAAAACACATATCTGCAGTTGGAGCTCTAAGTATATGATAGCGCTGATTTTCCTAAATATCTGTCTATTACAGAGACACCAAATGTCACAGATTTCATGAGTCAGATCCATGACATCTGCTGTGTTATGGGAATACATGATGGTTAAATGCTACACCAGGGCCCCACTCAAATGTCAAGCAGTACTTGCTACATTATTTCTGATCTGGTATTTAGACTGTCACATGGGAAGCATTTCCTATCTAACAATGCCACACTGTGCAAGGGCCTCGGAGTTCACTCCAATGATCACATTGAGATTGCTCAAGCAGCAACTTTACTTCTGTTTTGGTTGAGGGCCTGAATGCAATTGCACACAGACCATCAGGGTCCAGGAAGCGGTAGACGGACACAGACAGCACTGACAAGAGGGAGAGGAGCAGAACTGGTCAGGAATTTTGACGAAGCGCGTTTTGCGTCAGAAATGCAGACCCGTCAAAACCACAACTTCTTGTAGAAACTTTTTGTTTTTCACATAGTCTATTACGTCTTTACTTTCTGACAGGAGTACGTGACTTCTTTGCGCTCACTGCCACGGGGATGGCTGGGCGGAGAAATTCACGACCAATAAGACCAAGTGAACTTGCAGGTGAGAGTCTCTACTTTCATTGTACATCCCTACTTGCTCAGTTTCACGTGGTGTCCTATATTGTCCCAATAAGCGCGCCAGAAAAACCTAGACTGGAAATGAACAAATTGATAGTGTATCTGGGCCAGACTGCACGCTTTCCTTCATCAGCACTCAAGGGTCAGGCTGGGCGGAAAGCAACAATTTCCAACATTTGTTTTTGTTCCAATGGAGGCTGGGGGTGGAGGGGGAGGAAGAGGAAAACCCAAGGCAGAATAGCCTGCTATGGCGCTGTTATGGGTGACCCGTGTTCAAATCCTCTCTCCGCATCGGCAGAGCAGGGACTTGAAGTGCCCTTACCCAGTGAGCTACTGTTTATTCTAGAAGCGTCTTGGTTTTGGTGATGGCATTTTTTTGACAGAACCAACTCTACTCAAGTGCAGAGGGCTGGTTCCCCAGCCTTGCCCACGTGCTCAAAGACAGCACACACCACCAGTCCCTGCACCCCCTGCTCAGTGACCCCAAACCCAATATTCCTCAGTAGATTACTTCAGTCAACTCCTGGGAGCAGGGAAGGTGCAAGAAACCTCTCCCCACTATGCAAATGGCACTGACGGAAGGTATTTGATGGGATTCCACCAGCTAGGTAGAGATGAATGGAGGTGGTGGTTTAGGCTAAGATTCAGGCTGAACCAGGGCCAGGGTTTTGGATTTAGATTCAATGGTACCAGAGTCTCACATGCGCTTCACACAAGATTCCAGTCCCAAAAGGCAGAAATTTCAGAAGATTAACTGTCATGAGCTTTCCGGTATCTGCTGGGCATATTACAGGGAGAACCTTAAAAAAGCAGAGTCGATTGAGTGATCATGGTCTACCTTGGAAGCAGATGCAGCAAATAGCCCCCTTCATGTTTTAGATCCGGCCCGGAACCACGGAGCAAAAATCAGGTGAGCAGGTGGGGATCTGGAGAACTGAAAAGTCAGGAAATTGGGGGTAGGCAGAATAGGGTTTGCAGTTCTGGAGCTTCTTTAAATATTATTTTAAAAAGGGGATGAACTGGAGACAGACTTTTTTGGGTACCCCTTACCTCTCTTCCTGATGAAAGGCAGCATTTCACAGGTCCCAGACTGGCCCATTAATAAGATTGTGTAAGTGATCACATAAGCTCTGCAGTGCTTTACACAGTAATGCAGGGCACGTGCACAAATGTCGTGAAAGCCATTAATTGCTCCCAGAAGGGCTGTTTCTGTGCTATTTGAAAGGCAAAATCTAGACTGAAAATGCTCATTAAGAAAGTGGGTAGATAGATGCGCCGGAGTTTGAAAATCACAATCTGTTCCATGACCTTAAAGCAGCTAGATAGGAACTTGACCACAATTTGATGAAAGATTAAGAGGTAAGAGGTTAATCGGTAGCAAACAAGAGCTCCTAATAAGTCTCATAAGGGGAGGTTGGTGGGAACTGGGGAAGATGCCCTGTTTAAACTCAAAAGATATTTTAGATCATGTGGTGTAGTAACATAAATTGGTACAATGCCGAGTAATTCCAAGAGAGGGCACTGTAAGACATTCTTATGTAAATAAAATATTTTTCCAATCCTACGTGTTAAGCCTTGGGGGACATTGTAAGCAAGCGGATAAAACGCTCGACTTTTCTGTATGATTTCCAGAGACAGCCAGGGCAAGATGCTGAAAGAGAAAACACTGGAAACCAGAAAGGTCACAAATTCCATTAGCAACAAACGTGTTGTACAGTAGAAAGGACTGAATTCCTGCTTGTCGGTCCAGCTCGCTTCGGTGACGGAGATGACAAGCTGTTTCATCTGCCAACCTGGCCCAGAAAGCATAATGGGCACAGTGCCATGCTGGCGGAGACGGTGGAAGGCCCTAGCTTTAAAAGGAGTCAAAATAATATGGAGGGCACATAATAATCGCACTTACATTTCCAGAAATCTTCAGAAATACCCTGTGTTTACTTCCCCCATTGGTGACGACTGGCAGGCTCTTTAATTGAACAATCAACAAGTGATACCCTTAGGAGCACGGGCACTTAGGGCTTGATTCTGACCTCACTGACAGCGGTGGCGGTCAGACGTTACTAAAATCATGGTGTCACACCAGGGTAAAAACATGTGATTCTGTCTAGGAGTAACAGCTCCGAGGTGAGTGCTACACTGCCATGTATTTTTGCAGTCACAAGGGAACGATATGCTGAACGCTGAGACTGGCAATCAAAGAAAGAGTCAAGCTGAACTGTAGCTAAGTTGTTTATTCCCCCTCAAAGTTGGCAGAACTTGGCAGGGGCCAGCCTAGAAAAAATAAAGAGTGGTTTTGTGCCAAGCGCTGCCCATAAGCCAAGAACATAAGAACCTAAGAATGGCCATACTGGGTCAGACCAAAGGTCCATCCAGCCCAGTATCCTGTCTACCGACAGTGGCCAATGCCAGGTGCCCCAGAGGGAGTGAACCTAACAGGTAATGATCAAGTGATCTCTCTCCTGCCATCCATCACCACCCTCTGACAAACAGAGGCCAGGGACACCATTCCTTACCCATCCTGGCTAATAGCCATTCATGGACTTAACCTCAATGAATGTATCCAGTTCTCTTTTAAACGCTGTTATAGTCCTAGCCTTCACAACCTCCTCAGGCAAGGAGTTCCACAAGTTGACTGTGCGCTGTGTGAAGAAGAACTTCCTTTTATTTGTTTTAAACCTGCTGCTCTGCCTACTCATGCAGAAATTAGATGCCACTCACGGGGGGTTGTGCAGGTCTTAAGATAATTGCCTCCCTTTCTGGTGCACTTTGATCTGCAGTGTTGATATTTAAACTTGTCATGAGGCATCAGAGTTTGCACCCATTAACGCATCTCAGTCACTTCAGGCTGTTGAGTCACACATCGCTGTATTGGATCGCATTGGGAAGGTTTTCTTTACTATGCAATTTTTTTACATTTATAACTGACATGGCGAGCCCAGAGGTGCCGGGGCTCTGAACTGCCAGGCCCGGAGGTGCCGGGGATCTGAACTGCCAGGCCCGGAGATGCCGGGGCTCTGAACTGCCAGGCCCGGAAATGCCGGGGCTCTGAACTGCCAGGCCCGGAAATGCCGGGGCTCTGAACTGCAAGGCCCGGAGGTGCCGGGGCTCTGAACTGCCAAGCCCGGAGGTGCTGGGCCTCTGAACTGCCAGGCCCGGAGGTGCCGGGGCTCGGAACTGCCAGGCCCGGAGGTGCCGGGGCTCTGAACTGCCAGGCCCGGAGGTGCCGGGGCTCTGACCTGCCAGGCCCGGAGGTGCCGGGGCTACGAACTGCCAGGCCCGGAGCTGCCGGGGCTATGAACTGCCAGGCCCGGAGCTGCCGGGGCTCTGAACTGCCAGGCCCGGAGGTGCCGGGGCGCTGAACTGCCAGGCCCGGAGGTGCCGGGGCTACAAACTGCCAGTCCCGGAGGTGCCGGGGCTCTGAACTGCCAAGCCCGGAGGTGCCGGGGCTCAGAACTGCCAGGCCCGGAGGTGCCGGGGCTCTGACCTGGCACAAATTAAGCACTGACGCTGGCTCTTAATGAAAGCTTAGCTCCTGGAGCACCAGATGGCAGCCACGATGGCAAAATGGTGGCTCATCTGACCACCTCGACCCATCCCAGCCTGCCCAGCAAGCACACATCTTGATGCAGCGGGAGGGTCACTTTGACTTCAATGGTATTGTGCCAGTTTACACCAGGGCTGTGTTTGGCCCAGCCCATATAGGCCATGCTGAAGCTAGGCCACAACGCCAGATGGAAACTCAAACTCCTCAAGGAGACAAAGCCAGCAGAGCTGCTCAGCAGCTCATACGGTTCTAAGCTGGTTACAAACCACATAGTCTTTAAGGAGGTGTGGTGAGCCCACTGGTGAGCGTGCGGGGGAGCAAACACAGGGGGATTGTGCACTGAAGCAACACAGCCAAGAAAACGGCACCTTTAGGGGCTTTATTTCTCTAAAAGCATTGGAGCGGAGGGACTCGGCCCTGCAGAACAATGCCTCTGCGTGGTCCCTTGCTGTGGTTTTGAAAGGTTTGAGGAAAAGAAGCAAAGGGGAGTATGAAGTCAGCCGTAAAGTTTACTACAACAAAGCCTGCGTATTGCACCAGAGGGGGAAAAAATCCACCTCCACTGCCAACAGCATCTTCTGGTGAAGTGAGCTCCCAGCACATGCTAGAGCAATGGCTGGAGATCTGGGAACCATCTACTAACTCCCCGTGGGTCGGCATCACGAGAAAGCTGGGTGGTCTGGAGCAGTGGTTCTCAAGCAGGGGTACACAGAGGGCTTCCGGGGGGGTGGGGGGAGGGGTATGTCAATTCATCTAGATCAGTGTTTCTGAACCTGGGGGGGTTACGAGCTCCAGGGGGGTCGTGGGATGGCTTTAGGGGGTCGCATGCGCAGCACTGGCATTAGGGGGTGGTAAGTAGGGCCCCACGAAGTTAAGTTACATGCTTCAGCCCCGGGCGGCTGGGCTCGTAAAAGGGGGACCGGAGTCTGGAGAGGTTGTGACCCACTGGTCTAGAGGATCGGGCACTGACCTTGGACTCAGGAGAGCGGTGCCCTTATCCAGAGTCTGCCACCAACCTGCTGTATGAGCTTGGCCAATTGTTTTGCCTTTGTATACGCTCTCCATTAGGGGTGGGTAGGGCCGAGCCCAATGGGCCCCTGAGCTGAGTTTGAGGATCCAGGTGCTTCCATAATATAAGTAATTAATAACCACTGTGCATTCAGAGACACTGCAAGGGGAGTTATTCCAGCCGCTTTTCCGAGCAAACACTAAGGGAGGACGGGGTGAGATAGAGAATCTAGCGGGTGGGAGAGGGCTGCTAGTGAACAGGAAAGCTATTTCGGGTGGGAGATTCTCTTTCCTTGTATTGTCCCTTTCTCCCCTCCCACATCCCTCTTGTTGTATCTCTCTTCCAGCACCTAGTTAGTTTCCTTCCTCTCCTGCACTTGGTGCATGCTAGCGGCAGCGGAGTCAGTGCAATGCAATTAACGTCCTGGCCTCTGAAAGGCTCCGAGAGTCCCTGCTTCAGGGATTTGCCGGCCAGTTTTACTGCTGTGTTGTAAGCTGGACAAACTGGTTCTGATCAAATAAATTCTGAGCCAAATCTCTGCCCCACACTCAACCCAACCCTTGGGTGCTCTGCCAGCCAGTCTGAGCCTTCCTCCCTCGTCTGGGGCTAGAAGCAGAAGGGCTGAGAGAGGTGATCTTGCTGGTATTTCCAGTCTTGCCTGAAACAGGGTGGGCGTGTTCACGAGCTTCCCAGCCCCACTTTCCAGAAGCAGCAGACAGGGGCAAGCTCCTGAACTTTAGGGTGCGCCTAGGAAAAACCTTCCAAGTGTTACCATGGCGCAGCTGCCAGTCAAATTCCTGCTGGGAATCTCTCCACTGGCTCCCATGGAGAGATCCATGGGCTCATCAGGGGCTCGGTGCCCAGGGAGGGGCACGCTGGGAGTAGAGAGGGGGATAGCAGAGAGGCTTAGCTTCCCCCCTTGCCATGGCACGGCAGGGCCTCACTAAGTGCCTAGCGCTGTGTCTCCTTGATTCCAAGCTTCCCCATCCCCGAAAGAGTGGAGCAGTTCCCATTTGTCCAGCTGTTTTTCTCAGCGGATTCAGCTCCCAAGCCTGCCATGTGGGGCAATGGGACAAGGCAAACAGAGCCACAAATTGTTCCTTTGCTTTGACTCATGGAGTAAGGCCCCATGCAATGTGAGGAAGTGAGCTGGGTTTTTGCCCTGAGACAGAATATTGGGAACCCTTTCTACTGGGGAGACATGGGGGACTATATACTGCACCAAAGTGGGATGACCTCGTCAGCAGATGTTTTGTACCTCTGTGCCGGAGGCCTTTGTGCCGGAGAAGTAGGTAGCTCTGTGCCTCTAGGATGGCTTTAATAAGCACAGACAATAAAAGCAGCTGGGGCTAAAACAATACATTACCTGCTATGCAAATATGTGTTTAGGGCATTTCCAATGTGAATGGTCCTAGTTGCCCCTGGGAAGCAGGTGGGTGCATCATACTATACATGTAATTCAATATTTTTAAAGGTGCATTATTCACATAAAAGACCAGAACAGTGAGCTCCATCTTTCGTTTCAATGAATGTTTGTGCACTCTCAGAAAGCGTGCACATGTGGCTCAATAGAACGCAACAGGACCATTGAAGCCATTGGTCCAAGAGGTATTTCTCAGTGATTTTTTCATTTGTATTGGTGGGTCTTCCTGTTCTCAAAGAGAATAGACATATAGGGGCAGATTCTGATCTCAGTGACACTGCTGTAAATCCGGAGTGATTTCCATCTGGTTTTTTTGGAGATGTTCTGTAAAATCAGAATCTGTCCCCTTGTATCTCTCAGAGTGCTAGACAGACAAACTAAGCTAACTCTTGAAAAATGAAAGACACAGGAAATTAAATCACAAAAATCTCCAGGCATATTGTGCCAATTTCAAACCCAGATTAATGGTGAATTATTTATAAGGTACTTACATTAAAAAACAACAACAACAACAGAGCTCTAATCTATTGTGTAACTATTGTAACATATGCAGAGTATACAGAAAAACCCTAATCCTACAAAAACTTAAGCTCACGTGACTAAAGTTATGCATAGGCATAAATATGCAGAATAAAAAAAATCTTCATGAAGTTTTCTTTGACAGGCGGCTATTTCACATTTTCAATAGCCAAGGCCAATAAACCACATTATGGCCCAACATTTCACTTGCAGTCAAAATATTTTCTGTTCTAGAAGATGAGAAAAAACAACATTTTCTGCTTTCTCAGTTATGCAGATTTGATGGACGGGCCCAGTGTTTGTACCACACTCAGACTTTGGCAAAGATCACACCTGGACAGCTCAGACAGTGTTTTAAGTTGTATTGGTCACTGACATGCTCCGAAACTTATTTACTCCTGAGAGCTGAGGCTAGAAATGGCTCCTTTCACTCAGGAGCAAGTTGTAACAGCTGAGTTCCGAATGCCTGACAACAGGCCTTGCACACTAGCAGCTCTGCAGGCATGAAACGCTATAATATGTAACATGTGGACGTTACAGTGCACTGTATATTTGATGTATATCCAGGGAGTGTTCTGGTAAGCTCCCCAGATGCCTGTCATTTACCTAGTTGTAAATGTTCAACAAAACAAGATAGTTGTCACAAAAATTCCGTTTTGTAAAACAACGCCCACCACCACCATTTTCTGTCAAAAAAGATTAAAAGACTTTGACCAGCTCCAGTGATAACCCTTCCTGCTACCCCCCAGCCCCACTCAGGAGGGTGGCCATGTGGACGAGAGATGAAGGACACTAGGAATACACTTCCATTATCGCTACAATTCACCTCATTTGGGTCGGGATGAGTGGGAATGATGCATGAACAGGAAAACAACCCAGCTTGACTTTCAGATCCCGGGGTGTATATAGGATTGTGAACTAGAAAAGTCATCTTTGTACATGTAAACTGAGCAAGTTCAGCCTGAAAGACATTGCAGTGGTAAACATGGATCCCTGTAATAGCCATTGGCACTTACCAGAGCAGGGGCAGGGGCACGGGCACCTTATGCCCGTGAAGCAAGGTACACTTCTGGGATGGGATGGCTCAGGACGTGATACAGAGCCGTTAACTAGTGTGAATAGGATTTAGGTCAACACTGACCAAACATTGTTGCCATTCAACAGCTGGTCGGTGGGCTACGTGAAATGAGTTGTCCATCTCGACCTACCCAGACAGCTGCATCCAAAACCCCCACCAGATCAGGCACTAATTTGTTTGCTGCCTTAGCAGAAGGGGCAAGAATTAAACACGTACAGAGACTGACCAGTCCTTGCACCCTAGAAACAGGTGTTCCCTCATGATGGAGGCCCGTGGCAGAGTAATGCTGTAGAAGTTTTCATGCCCGCTGTCCATGCTAAGCAGAGCATTTCAGGGCTGTCATCTGGTTACCTTACACAAACAAAAATGGTTCATTTCTTGGCCCAGATCTTCAGTGGAGTACATCACTGTAGCTCTTTTGAAGAACACGGAATTCTGCCAGTTTACACCATCTCCGGATCTATCCCCTATGTAAATATCTTGCAGACAATACCAGTCTCTCCCTTTGTGTTTCTGCTGGAAATTCAGGCTGGTGTCCAAATTTAGACAAAATTAGTTCCTCTTCATAATCCGAGCCACTTTATCAATTTTGTGACTTTGCAGTCAGATGGTGCGTTTGCTTGGAAATGCTTAGGAGAGGCATTTTAAAAGAAAAACTGCTACAGTAAGAAGCAAAATTGCTGGCATATTTCTGACACAATGATCTTCTGTCTGAACAGCTCCTTCTATCTCTGAAGTACCACTGAAAGAAAAAAGAAGAGTGTAGGCCACTTGTTTGCATGGGTTTAAGTCAAACAAACAAATATGAAAAACATCTACCAAATATTCTGCAGTAGGAGAGGTGACATAGTTGAGGGTGTCGGGCATTATTGGGGGTGGCTGGGCACTAGAGCGGTAACAAAGCATTAGGACTAGGTGGGAAAAGGTAAATATTTCCCATGACAAATTTTCATTTTTTTCTAAATGTTTTGGGACTTTCGTTTTTCAAAACCTATCAATATTTTGGGGGGTTCAAAGCCAAAAAATTGCCAGATTTTCCAATTGCAGAACCAGAACGTTTCATTTCGGGGGGAAAACGACCATTTTTTAAACAATGGAAAATGTTGACCAGCTCTACAAAGCATGATGCCAAGTGGGCAGGTCATTCGGGAGAGAAACGGATGCCAGCCGAGTACAGTACAACACAGAGGTGGTGATGTACGGATTCTTAAGCAGGGCAGCGTGGGACAAAATTGTCCTTTAGTAGCATTGTTTCTTTACTCCTTTTCCCCACCTCTCTCCAACCCGTCCCACCCTCCCCTCACAGTTTGGCCTTCAGAAAAACATTGGCAGATGTCTCTGAGCTGGGCTGGGTGCCAGTCTTTTGCCCAGAGGAGCGATGCTACAGCTGTGTTGGCAGGGATGGCTGGGAGTGGGGGAAGCCAGGAGAGATGCACGTAAGTCTTGGGTCTTGCAGGCATGGACCTCACACAGTTACAGGACACTTAGTGTGCGGGGGGCAACTACCATATGGAACAGCCAGTGCTGGCATGGAGACAGACAACCTGCAGCTGACAGCCAGATGAAACTGGGATGGGAAGATAAAAGGAATAAAAATATAACCAATAAAATACTTTAAAAATGTGGTTTGGGTCAGAACAAATTCTTTTCACAGAGAGATTCATGAATGAACCACTAATAAGAAAAAAAAACACCCTGCGGTATTAAAAGCAAGCCAGCAACCAGCTTGTTCTCACGATAGATGCAATAATGATACTTAGCACTCAGATATTACGTAATCCCCACAGCATCCCTATAATGTAAGAAAGCATTATCCCCATTGGACAGGTCGGGAAACTGAGGCAGGTGGGTGATGTGACATGCTCAAGGCCACTCAATGAGTCAGTGTTACACCCAGGTTTATATCATCACCTCCCAGTGCTCTGCTCAAACCACTAAACCTTAGCTCCATCTAGTATGACACAATGCAATTTATTTTTCCCCAACTAAAAGGCTGTCAGGAGTTTCATTTTCTTTCCTATTCCTCCATTAGTCTAACCGATCTCCCTTCTTACTTCCATCTACTCTACAGTCCAATGAAGTGGTGATCACACCCCAATCAATGCATCCTTCAGGTTGATTAACTCTCAGCCAAACAGTAGAAAGGAGTCGAGTTTTTCATGTAAAGAGCAGAACTAAACCTGAGATTTTTTCTGAGGAGGACCGACAAGAACAAGACAGGCTATAAAAGCAAGAAGGGCCCGGCAGAGCCCTCAGAGGAATCCTAACATCAGTCCCCTTGCTTTACAAGATGCTAATGGAGAGCCAGGGAGCAGGATCAAAGATGTGAGCAGCCCCGCCCCATTCAGTTTAGAGAAGAGAGACGAAGGCAAACAAGCCGAAATCGACACCTGATAGAATCCATGTCCCCCGATGAGACAGGATCGCTCTCAAGCCAGAGATGTTCCTAATCCCAACCTGGCAATATGGAGTTAAATTCCTATTGGCATATGCATTTACAAGGTTTGCCCAGAAATCATTCCCACTGATGTCTTTGCTCTGTGCTCATGGAGAGCGGCTAACGCCAAAAACCTCACCGCACAAACATCCCTGAGCTTCGGGGTGCTGAAATCCTCCGCAGACAGCCTTTACCTTGCCAGCGCTAAGCCCAATGAAACCCCAGAGATGAACATGCCCGAACTGTGGGACCTAGTTTGGTTGCTCGAGTCCTAATCTAGTTCTAAACAAAACACAAAGCCGTGGGCGGCGTGTATAATAGGCTGGGGAAGGCTGAGCCTCCCCAAATAGCCCTGCATGGCCGCGCCCAGGCTCCACCCCGAGGCCCCCTCCTGCTGCTGCTAGTTGGCCCCAACCCAGGCAGACGGCTCCTCTTCTGGGAAGCTTGCTGGGGCTGAGGCTAGGGCGGCTGGGACAGGGAGGCGCTGGGGGGGAGGCGGTACTGGGGCCATGCCTCCCGGTGCTCTGGGACTGGGAGGGGTGGGCCGGACACCCACCGCCCATGCACAAAGCTTTGAACACCTTTCAACAATTCTAATATTTCTCTACACCGGTGCTCTGGGCAAAATTGCAACTTTCCCTGAGGATTATCAGAACAGATCCTTACTTGTAGGTACACATGTGCCCTGGGTGAGAAAATCAGAACCCCTTCGAATACTAACAGTTGGAGCCACATACATGTTCCCTCATAGGGCCACGGTTTGATGTAACGTGTTATGAACAGCTACAGCCCTGAGACAATCTTCAGGTCTTTTCCACTACGAAATCAATGAGACAAATCTCCCCATCCTTCTGCCAGCTGGTCTTAATATTAAGGATACATCACTCACATGAACAGCTGTTTTCTTGTTCTCGAATGGGTTCCCACAGTTAGGCCTGCACTGTTTTGTCAGTTGCAAGTTGTGTAGGTGCCCAGGGCTTCAGAGACAGCAGAATCCAGCCAGGAAGTCAGCTTCATCTAGCGCCTGTCTTTCACTGGCGAGCTGTCAGTCACCAGGCCACACCTCCAGTACCTGGGAGAAAGTCATTTGCAAGGGAGGTGCTTGATTGGTTCCAGCTTCATACGGACCATGGATCGCCTCTCTGGTCCTGCCGCTGGGGAAGAGTCAGGCTATGCAGCTAAGTCAGCACTTCCTTACCCCAGGTCAAAGTCCAGATGCATGAAGACCTTGGATCTGGAGGGACTAAGAACCCCAAAAGGGCAAAGAACCAAGTTCTCACAGGTCCATTTATTTCCCCCTGGGCACTAGGGAATGGGGGAGGGATGGGTAGTAGTCACCACCATTCTTCCCTCCCTCAATTCCTACCTTGGCTCCAAGTAAGACTCTCAGAGGCTCGGGTCCAAGCGGGAGGCCGCTCTGACAGGACTCTTGGAAGTGGGAGAGGCAGGTGTAAGTGAACCTTCAGGGCTGACCCCTTCGTGACGAATTAGCCAGCTCTTTGGTAGGATTTGCATTTTTGGACACAGGGGCCATGACAAATCTCACATCGAGCTGCGGGTGTCACTTACCTCCCGGAAGCAGCCAGCATGTCCCTTGGGCTCCTAGGCGCAGGGGCGGCCAGGGGGCTCTGAACGCTGCCCCCTTCCACAGGTGCCACCCCTGCAGCTCCCATGGGCCATGGTTCCTGGCCAATGGGAGCTGCGGAGCTGGCACTTGGGGCAGTGCCTGTGCCACGGGCAGGGGCAGTTCGCAGAGCCCCCCCCATGCCACCCCTGTGCCTAGGAGCTGGAGGGACATGCCGGCTGCTTCCGGGAGCTGCGTGGAGCAGGCTGCTGCAGCCAATCAGCTGACCGGAGCCGCCAGGGTCCCTTTTCGACCAGGCATTACAGTCGAAAACTGGATGCCTGGCAACTCTACCCCACACCATATTTCATAAGAACATAAGAATGGGCCATACTGGGTCAAGCCAATGGTCCATCTAGCCCAGTATCTTTTCTTCTGACAGTGGCCCATGCCAGATGCTTCAGAGGGAATGAACAGAACAGATGATCCATCCCTGGGTGGTCGCCCATTCCCAGCTTCTGGCAAACAGAGGCTAGAGACACTTCAGAGCATGGTTTTAAGAACATAAGAACAGCCGTACTGGGTCAGACCAAAGGTCCATCCAGCCCAGTATCCTGTCTACCGACAGTGGCCAATGCCAGGTGCCCCAGAGGGAGTGAACCTAACAGGTAATGATCAAGTGATCTCTTTCCTGCCATCCATCTCCACCCTCTGACAAACAGAGGCTAGGGACACCATTCCTTACCCATCCTGGCTAATAGCCATTCATGGACTTAACCTCCATGAATTTATCCAGTTCTCTTTTAAACCCTGTTATAGTCCTAGCCTTCACAACCTCCTCAGGTAAGGAGTTCCACAAGTTGACTGTGCGCTGTGTGAAGAAGAACTTCCTTTTATTTGTTTTAAACCGGCTGCCCATTAATTTCATTTGGTGGCCCCTAGTTCTTATATTATGGGAACAAGTAAATAACTTTTCCTTATTCACTTTCTCCACACCACTCATGATTTTATATACCTCTATCATATCCCCCCTTAGTCTCCTCTTTTCCAAGCTGAAAAGTCCTAGCCTCTTTAATCTCTCCTCATATGGGACCCGTTCCAAACCCCTAATCATTTTAGTTGCCCTTCTCTGAACCTTTTCTAATGCCAGTATATCTTTTTTGAGATGAGGAGACCACATCTGTACGCAGTATTCAAGATGTGGGCGTACCATGGATTTATATAAGGGCAATAAGATATTCTCCGTCTTATTCTCTATCCC
>QXTE01000114.1:2340384-2408409 GCA_003942145.1 Platysternon megacephalum | reverse complement strand
AGGAATCTGGCCCCAAGTCTCTGTTGTTAATGAACATTGGAAAAAAACAGCCTTCTATATATAGGAGACAAATAGTCCATACATTGTACGAGCCACAGAGGTTGTTTCAGTTACTAAATGATTAAAGCATCTAATCTCTAGAGCGGCAAGGAAGAACATGGTCAAAGGGATTTTTGATGTGGGGGGGGGGAGGGGAGGGCATTTCTCTGGGGACTGTGCCATAGAAAGCCCTATAAAAGAGGCACAGATAAGTAAGACATCATTAATAAATCAATGACAGGAAAATGAAAATGGAAGTAGACGAATCAGCTAGCGGATCAGGTCACAGATGAAAAATAGCACATCTGCTGCTGCTTTCAGTGCATTAACAAATAGGCCGCTGGATCAGACACTCTAATGCTTGGAATAATGAAGCTTCGAGACCAATTAAAGCATAAAATAATTTTTAAAATGCATCTGGTCCCACCCAAACCATGAGGAGACATATTTGCTTTATTCTGCATCCTTGCCAGCAGCTGCAGTGGGTAAAAGAGCCCCATTTTTTTTTTTTTATTTTTTGCTCTAAGGAAAAGTACACAAACAGCTAATTTAGTGTTTAGCCCAATGCTTTGATTCCTACCAGCTAAATGCACTGAACTGTGCTTAATCAATATGTTAAATCCAAGCCAATGAATATCAGCCTGAGCTGTACCAACCAGCTCCCCTGCTGGAGAGAATCCAAGTCTTTCCCCATTTCCCTCTAATATTCAAATTGCTGTTGCTGTTTTCTTTTGATGGAAGAGCGCAGCAGAATTAACAGTAGCAAAAATGCTTCGTTTCCCCAGTGTCCTGTTTGTTTGCTTGGCTACAAAAGATTAGATGCTGGCTAGTGTTAGAGCTTTAGGTGCCTGTCAGGCCAACGGAAGAGTAGCCTCCGAAAAGCGTGCTCTCTGTGGGTCTCCCAAGCACTCTGCAATACGAGACAGATGCCCAGATAACCTCCGGCCCCGGAAAGCGGGCATCTGCTCCTATTCTGTAGCTACAGATGCTGTTCTCCACTCCCATCCAAGAGCCAAAATGAAGCACGCGGTTATTATCGCAAACCCCATATAGTTCCTTGTCTGGCAGGCTTTTCTGCATGAGCCTATCGTCTTAGGGACATTATTTGAATGCCAGGAACATCTAGAGGCCCCAAACAAGACCAGCCCTATTGCACTGGGTGCTGTACATATATATAGTGAGAGAGTCAGTCCTGGGCCTGGAGATCTTACAGTGAAAACAGTCAAGGCAGGAAAAGGGTGGGAGAGAAAACAGAGGCACCGAAAGGGGAAGCGACTTGCCTGAGGGCCCGCAGAGAGAACCCAGGTTTCTTGTCTCCCTGGCTGAAATCCCGGCCCTGACCAAGTCAGCCAGTGAGAGTTTCAATAGTCCCAGTCCAGTAAGCCAGGCTGCCTCCCGGGGCTTTGCAAGAAGCAGGCGGAGTGGAGTCTGTGCCGATTGGTCGCCTCAAGTGATAAGAATATTAACCATAGAAACCCCACCGCCAAAACTGGGCTTCACGGCCAGCTGTTTGTGCGTTTACGCTCCCATGACTCGGACATGGCGGCGTGTTCCAGGCGGACGTTTTACAGCTACAACACAGACTACGCCGCTCTCTTAAAAACAAAAATAATTCTCACGATCAATCGTCTCCCATCTCCCCGCTAGGGCCCAGCAGCGTGTGTGGCCCCCCCCCCCACTACCCCATCCATTCTTTTGTCAGTCTCTCCATCACCTCCATGCAGGGTTTTGATCTCCCTAAAATCCCCTGCGGAGCCCCTACCCATTTGCCTTTAAACGGCTCTTTAAACCCTACTTCTGCCAGGCTGCCTGTACACCATCCCTTTCGTCGTTTGTTGCCTTTCCCCAACGTCTGTCTACCCGTCTGTCCATCCTGACGCCACCCGCGCCAAGGATGAGGGATTATCTCAGCGTGTATGTCTGGAAAGCACTTAGCACATCAGAGGCGTTGCTACAGATGCGGCATGAACGACAGTTGCCTCCTCAAAACCCACTGAAGTAAAGACTTATGGGACAGAGCACTCGTATCAGGACTGCAAACGGTACTGGTTAAGTGCTGCTACATTTGGTCGCAGTGGGGCAATCTAGGGACAGATTCTGAGTCCTACCTCTGAATTTCCCTCATGCTGTGGGTTAAAATCGGACCCTTTGAGGTATGTTTTAGTGGCAAACCAGGTGCTTTTGCAGCGGGTGCTGCTGTGAACGAACGGCTGAATTGGGACATCACAGCGCCCCAAATTCAGAACCTGAACCGCAACATCTGCTGCTTTATGCCAAACATAGACGGCACCATCTCCCAGCCCCCTCACTGCCTGGCTAATGTCAGCACCTGGGTGAAGAGCGGCTGCTACAGCCGAACAGAGGCTAGGCTCCTCCGGCAATGCTGCTAGAAAGAGGGAAGTGCTTCTAAAGACTTGCCTTCCTCTCAACGTCCCCTGACCGAGGGCACGTGCCATCCGAGGGCTAGGCTGGTCTGCAGCTGTCAGAGACTGGGGGGTAGGCGGTCATGCCCAATGGTTGGAGCAGGAGTCAGGCCTAGTGGTTGGAGCAAGAGTCGGTAGCTAAGAGTCGGACCCGAGGGTCAGAACCAGAGTCAGAGGCCAGATCAAAGGTCAGAGCTGAAGTCAGGAATCAGAGCCAAGGGTCAGAGCTGGATTGCCTGGAGTGAAGCAAGGCAGAACCAGGGCAGGAGCAAGTCTGGGAACAAGCAGGCACAGGAGCTGTCACAGCCATGGGTAAATGCTTTTAGCAGCCCCCTGCTGCTGGGCTTAAGGGCTGGCCTGCTGACACTTCCCACCAATCAGGCAGCTGCTCCAGGCCAGCTGTGCTCGTTAGGTTGCTAGAGGACTGGCTCTGCTGCAGACCCTGCTTCCTGACAGCAATCTCGGGGCACCATTAGAGTCCTGAATGCAATTGGAAGCCCAAATACCCATTGCTGAACTCCAGCCTGATTGGACAGACGGTGGCCTCCTCTCACCAGGCCATGGTGAGCCACACACATCGATGATCTTGGCGTGATGAGTGACACTCACGATATATAGCAATGGAGCCGCACGCCCTGATAAAACACCAGAGAGTACAAAGCACAGCTGCCCCTCTGCTTAGCTGCCCAGGTCACTGTGAACACACACCCCTGGTGAGTCTGTGCTCTGCACTGGCTTCCCATTGGGCACAGCGTCCAATTCCACGTCTCGGCCCTGATACGCAAAGCCCTCCATTGAACTGGTCCTTGCCGCCCGAGAGATCACCTCTCCCTTCCTGAGCAGGACAGCTACTTTCCACTGGCAAAAGGAAGCTGTCAGCCAGCAGGGGATGCTTGTGAGCGTGGAAAGAACTTTCACATGAGCTGAATCTATGGAACTCGCTGCCACAAGAAAGAAGGATGGCCACAGGTCTCTTTTTCGGAACTAAATGCATCGCTTCAGCTTGTCTGTCCCACAGTCGTTTCTTCATAGACGCAACACAGCCTCCCTCCCCTCCACACACAACACAGCCACTCACACACAAACAAGATCCATAAACTAATCAAACTATTTCCCTTCCAGGCTAGGAAGAGAGAGAGAAAGAGAGAGACACACATACTGTTATTATTTCTATTTTTAAATACTTGGGAAGCGCTCAGACAGCATGGTGATGGGGCTCTATATGTGCCTCGCTCGATAAAACACCATGCACCAACAAGATAATTTCTGTGGTTAGTAAAAAATGTGCAATATACGTATAAAAATTCAGCCTACTAAAGATATTCATATGAAGAGCCTGATTTGTGTATGCAATCACCATGATTGCACATGTAAATTGGGTATTTGCATATAGATAATTAGAAGTCTGCTTGCCCTTGTAAATATCTGATTTGCACACACACTTGTGGTAATTGCACAGGCAAGTTAGGCACTCAACTGCTCTGCACTGGTGTTTTCCACTTGGAAAAACAGGCCCTACTTGTCCCCATGTTTAGAAATACCCAAGAGTCAGAGTTCTCGTAGGGCGAAGAAATGATACTTCATCGAATGAGATCCTTTTCCTCTGATCTCATTGTAACTAACTCCACAGGAGCAGAAACAAAATTGGATCACCCAGTCTGTGATGGACCAATCCCTTCCCTGGCATTATCTTTGGGGAGCTGAGGGCCATGGGAGGGGAGGGTGGGTTCATAAAGTATGTCCAGCTTAGGGACTGCGACTGTGCGGGGCCTGACACAGAAGGGAAGGCTGATTGCACCCTCTGCTGCATCTGTGCAACAGAGATAATGGGCACTTACTGATGTTATTTAAGCAGGGAGCCCAATCCATAGGAGAAAATGAAGGCCTGAACTACATCTCCCATAAGGCAATGCTCCACAATAGGGAAATGCAGTTTAATGGCGAACTGACTTGAAACAAAGTGTTTTGGATTAGTTCAACAAACTAAAATATTTTTATTTGACCTGAAATGAAATATTTTGTTTCAATGTTCTGTTAGACAAAACCCACAGAAAATTTCGATTTTGCAGAAACTGCATTTTCCCTCAGAAAGTCATTCCAATGGAAAGATTCCTGACCAGCTCTACTCTTTACGACTTGAGCAACAGGAGCAACTCCATCAGCTGGTAGCAGTAGTACGCTGTTATCATCTATTGCAGACTAGCCAAACAAGGGAACACGGACTGCAAACATGTTACAGAGACAGCAGGGCCAAGAGGATTCAGGTGTGGGAAATGGTCCCTCACTTTATGTTTTGACTTCAGTGATAGACTGTTGTATCGGAGTTACTTGGAAAAAGCCGTTCCCTGCTTGTTAGAGCCTGGAGCATCCATAGAGCTGTAGGAATAAGGCTCGGGCCCTCCAAAGATGAGAAGGCTCATTCAGCATCTCTCTTTTAATTAGACTCACCAGGCTCAAAGAGCTTCTGGGCTAAGCAGGTTTTTCCAGGTTATCACAGCTCTGCATAAAATACCACGTAATTAGGCTACACTCAACCATCATGAGCAAAGAGCAGCAGGCAGGGCTGTCTACACACTGGAGATGAGGGGAGACACACAAGGCACACCGTGCACACCCATTGAAACCAAACTCTTAGTCTGCGCATTCAGTGCTTCATGAATATAGATGTGGGTATGTATGTGTCTGTAATAATTAGGCATTAATAGCTACTGTAGTCTGATCTGTAGCTTACCTAAGAAAGCCCAGTTATCACTGTGAGGGTTGACAGGTTCTTGTCCCAAGATCAGGCCCCATATTGTTAAAATTACTATATTGTTGGGAACCCCGATGTGCACAGTTGCAACGCTCACACTATAGGAACTCTTCTATATTTCCAAATATAGTTTATTCATATATTTAGCACAGTCACAAACACCCTAACTCAGTAAGCTAAAGAGACGACAGCATGCACGGCTGCACATCCATATACTCCCACCAGCCCTTGCAGGACGACCTGAAATGTTAACCATCACCTTCCCCATCACCACCAGTGGCCATTACTCTTGCCCCTTTCAAGGGCTACATCTCTCTCTCCTCTACTGCCCACAGGCTGCGATGCGACATTTATAATATGACACCACTATATCTAATGCATATTCAGTAGGGGGGGTTCCCCTTTCCCTCTTTGTATTTCCTCATCTTACTAATGTTGACGTGCCCTTCTCCTATTGGTTAGCATACAACCAGTTCAGCTCATGATCATATCCGTCACCCCTTGCTTAAGCGGATTTGCGGTTATTACTTCCATGTTCCTTGCGGTGGTACTGCCTGGAATATTCTAACTCCTACCATCGAGCAAGCTCTCCTTAGTTTCTAAAATCTAAAGGGAACCGTTGATCTGTGCCAAGGGTTATGGCCAGTAGCGGCGCCAGCTTTTCTGGCGCCCTAGGCGGCGGAAGGTCCCGCCCCCGAAATGCCGCCCCCAACAGCGGCGGCGGCAGGTCCCGCCCCCAAAATTGAACAGATGGCCGGGGCGCCGGCGCCACCAAAATAGCAGCGCCCTAGGCGACCGCCTAGGTCGCCTAATGGGTTGCGCCGGCCCTGGTTACGGCCTACTTAACCACACGTATGCTAGCTTATGCTCCAGCTAATGTCTTACTGTGGGTTTCGTGCGTTACAACTGAATGTAATGAAAGCAGCTAAAGCTAATGAAGGCAAAGCAGTGGCTATAGCGAAGGCAAGCCTATGGGCTGCACTGCTTGAGTTAATCATTGCTCCCATTGCTGCACAAGGAGAGAATCACTTTTTATTGACTCTGTCTAAGGCACGTCTATGGCCCCTCACAATCTTTAAGGTATTTGCCGTCAACACCCCTGAGCTGGGACGTGCTGGTATCCCATTGTACAGATGGAGAATTGAGGCATCCAGGTCACACATGGCGTTGGTGGCAGATTAGGGTCTTGAACTCAGGTCGCCTCATGCCCTTGCCCCGGGACCATCCTTCCTCTTTAACAAGTGTTGCTCCTGCACTGTCGCTACCTGTCCTCTGTTCTGTCCTCCATCGTGACACTCTTTCCCCTTCTCTTCCCTCATATTGTCTTTCCCCTCCTAGCCAGCAATGACTACGCTCCCCTCCCCCACATCGCCACCCTTCTCCAGCTACAGATCATTTATAAACCAAACAACTCATTTATATATTTTAAAAGTGGGGCACTGACCTGATGTTTGCCCCTCACCACTGTGACCTACCAGGGTCCAGTCCAGACTAATGAGCAGCTGGGTCACCCCTGCCCTGCAATCCCAGGTGCTGTGGTCGCTCCCCCCTGGATTGCTCCCAGACAGCCTTCCAGCCTGTGTAACTGCAGCCTGCCAGCCACAGCTGGGTTACGCGCTGGCTCTCACCAGCCTGGGTTATACTGCAGGGTGAAATGTGTGTCCTGTACTGCCAAGCCCTCTCCTAGACAAACATTTTAAGTCCATTATTCCTTAAAGGGAATAACATGGCAGCTGATTACCTCAAATAGTTATTTCAGACATTTCAGTTTACACACATTGGAGTAGATAAAACCATAAAACAAGTGTATTAACTACAAAGAGAAAGATCTGAAGTGATGAGGCATAAAAGTCAGAAATGGTTACAAGGTAATAAAGATAAAACATTTACTAACAAACTATGTTAGATTCAAGCAAAGTGTCTCACCACACGCTCCAGCAGATTACGGACCAAACTCTCAGGTGTCTCCCCTCCTCCAGAATCCAACACTTGCTCCCTTTTTCTCTTCAGGTGCAGTGAATGCAATGGGGGGGGAGGGGAGGGGAGGAGGATGGAATCCATTGTGAGTATTTGTCCCTCCTTTTTATAGTTTCAATCCCCCTCTTGAAAAACATTTCCAGATGGGTACTAGGAGACAAAGAGTCTACATGGAAGGATGTTCCCTGCTGGTTTTCTCACCTGTTTGAACTTCCTTTGTCTTCCCTTCCTGCTTGATGACTGTTTACTGCTCAAATGCTAATTAAGCAGAGCACCCATTCCTTTGTCAGATCTGTTTGCCAACTTCTGTTTGGGCCGGGTTATGGAACATGTGTTAATAACACCATGAAGAGAAATCTTAGAACTTCACATACATTGTTGCCACACATATTTTATCAGGACAAATGAGTTTTCAAATGATACCTTACCAGGCATACTTCATACAAAGATTATTACAATAGTGTGTAGGTGTGAATACAGGGGTGTATTCTGTCACAATCACCCTGATGGCTGCTTGAATGTTATATCTGTTTTCTCCTGACCGTTGGTCCAGCTTGTCTATTTAGATTGTAAGGCCTTTGGAGCAGGGACGGTTTTGTGTGGATGTTCAGCACCTGGTATAACAGACTCCAATCTTGACTGGGTTCTTTAGGCATTACTAGACATTACAAATAGCTCAGTAATAATACTGAGGTTTAATGAAGTGGACAGAATTGTATCTCATTCTCATACTGATATAAAACACTTCCTAACTGTCAGGGTGGTTAAGCACTGGAATAAATTGCCCAGGGAGGTTGTGAACTCTCCATCATGGGAGATTTTTAAGAACAGGTCAAACACCTGTCAGGGATGGTCTAGATCAGGGGTCGGCAACCTTTCAGAAGTGGTGTGCTGAGTCTTCATTTATTCACTCTAATTTAAGGTTTCGTGTGCCAGTCATACATTTTAATGTTTTTAGAAGGTCTCTTTCTATAAGTCTAATATAGAACTAAACTATTGTTGTATGTAAAGTAAATAAGGTTTTTAAAATGTTTAAGAAGCTTCATTTAAAATTAAATTAAAATGCAGAGCCCCCCGGACCGGTGGCCAGGACCCGGGCAGTGTGGGTGTCAGTGAAAATCAGCTCGCGTGCCACCTTTGGCACACGTGCCATAGGTTGCCTACCCCGGTCTAGATAATACGTGGTTCTGCCTTGAGTGCAGGGGACTGAACTAGATGATCTCTCGAGGTCCCTTCCAGTCCTACGAGTCTATGATTCTATAACACAGTCCAAACCACCTCTCTCCTCCAGTGGTCTCATACCTACAGCTCAAGAAGGATGACCAGATAGACCTCAGCAGGAGATGTTGGAGAAGATCAGCGATCAGCCAAGCTGCTTCTTTAGGATCCTTCTGAGAGGAAGGACCAGACCCACTTAAATGCAATCTACACTATCCCTACTAGAGTCTGCCGTAAATCAACAAGGCCTTGGGGCAGCGTCAATGGCATTTAAAGCCAATTTAGAAAAGAAAAAGCGTATTTCATTATATGCAGGCCAGGTAGCACCATGTATAGGTTAAAGTTGCCCAGCACTTTCCATTATAAGACCTTGTTTTCAGTTGCTGATTACTTTGCCAAACTTTAATGGTTGGGAGGGGGGGGGAGTTTTCCATGCCTGGTGTCTGCCCAAGGCTCAATTTTTTGGGGGGTGGGGAGGGTGGGGATGAACTTTCAGCTAAAATGGCTCATTCATTTCCAAGAATGAGATAAGGGGAAATACAAACTGTGGAAAAAACAAGGAGGTTAAGTCCATTAATGGCTATTAGCCAGGATGGGTAAGGAAGGGTGTCCCTAGCCTCTGTTTGTCAAAGGGTGGAGATGGACGGCAGGAGAGAGATCACTTGATCATTACCTGTTAGGTTCACTCCCTCTGGGGCACCTGGCATTGGTCACTGTTGGAAGACAGATACTGGGCTGGATGGACCTTTGGTCTGACCCAGTATGGCCATTCTTAATATGCGCTCATGTAATTAAATACAGCATCACACTGTATATGCACAAGGGACTGAATTAAGGTTGCATGGGCAGCCTTAACTCTGGCATCGCCCAACTTTTGAGCACTTGACTTTGCAACAGTAACGTTCTTTTAACATATTTCCTTTTGGGTAATATGCTATAAAATACCACTGCATGACACACTGCTCAGAATTGTCTGGTCATTACCTTCTGTTTCCCTCCTGCACCGTGTGCTGCATCCCGATCTTGTCCAATCTTGTCCTCAAATGGTAACAGCTCCAGGGCAGGTACTGTCTTTGTGTCGTGTGTATGTATGTACAGCACCTTGCACAGTGACACCCCTCTAGGCACTACCTCAATACAAATGAATAATCACCTGTTCTAAGGAAGCAAGCACATTGTTTTCTCTTCAATGTGATTCCTGTGAGATGATGGCAAGGTTCTGTCTGGAATACAGGAACAGCAGCATTCACAAGCATGCCAAGGATTATTGTATGTCAAGATTACAGACCCATTAAGATTTCATATTCGCATGCGATCCGATTACTTAACTACGAACGTCTCTCTCGCTTGCCCTGGTGGATAGAAAGCCAATAAAATTCCTCAAGCTTATTGCCGAGTGCTGAAAGCAAATTGGACGGATCCGTTGGTGAAGAAAGCAAGAAGGGCCGGTGTTACTCCTGTGTGTCAGAGGCAGTGAGCGATGGTTGGGCTGTATCTTTGTAAACATACTGGAATTACCAGGATGGGGTTTAAGATCATGTGACACCGAACAGCTCCCAGCAGCATCACAGCATTTCAGCTCCCCAAACCGAGAGGCGTCCTTTCCACGCAAGGGGCCTCATTTATCCCAGAGGTAGCGGTGAACATTTATATTAATATTAAAAGGGAACGAGCCGCCTGCCACATTCATTCCTTAGACGTGCTGCAAAGAAGCCTGTTCCGGCAGAGATTACCTGTTTGTGAGTTATATTAATCACTGAACCAAAAACTAATTATGTGGTTGACTTGCTGTGTCTTTCCCAGAGACAATTACGCCCTGAAATCCAAGGACCCAATGTACGCAGAGAGAGAGGCTTGTTCCGCTGCAGCGATAGTGTTAAATGCTTCTGAAGGGCCTGCTGTTCCCTTCCTTTTTATAGCCAGCAGATTAAAGGAGAACCTGAAGCCGCAAAAGCAGTGGAAGGAGGTTGCTGCTGCAAATCCATTGTATTCGATGCAATAATGGAATGGATAAACTTGTGTGATAAGTAATGGCAAGCCCTGAGTCCAAGAAAGAAGCGTCACTGTCAGGAGCGCCACCAGCTTTTTCGCCGCCCTAGGCAGCGGAAGGTCCCGCCCCCGAAATGCCGCCCCCGACAGAGGTGGCGGAAGGTCCCGCCCCCAAGATACCGCCAACGACCGGGGCGCTGGCGCCCCCAAAATGTTAGCACCCTAGGCAACCGCCTAGGTCACCTAATGGGTTGCGCCGGCCCTGGTCACTGTGTACAGTACGAGGGCGTAGGAGAACTGGAACAAGTTTTCATAAGCAGATGGCAAAAATTAAGCTCCTACATCCATATTCAGACATTGAGCGGAAGGGTGGTCCAGTGGTTAGGGCGATTGCCGATGACTTGAGAAAGCTGGGGTCAAGTCCCTGCTCGACCACAGGCTTCCTGGGGTACTTTGGGCAAGTCATTTCCCCTCCTCTGATAATAGAACTGGGGAGATTAAAACTTCACTACCTCGCAGGGGAGTTGAGGATAAATACATTGAAGCTTGTAAGGAGTTTAGGTACTACGGGAATGGGAGCCAGAGAAGTACTGTAGAGAGATAAACAAGTGGCCTGATTTGCAAAAGCTCTTGGGGCTCCCCACTTTGTGAAAACAAACCAACCAGCCTTATTTAGAATGAAATCCCGGAGTGAAAACGACAATGGAAGTTAGAGAGAGAGATGATTGTATGTGGTGCCTTCTGTGATCCCAGGGATGGAAGGCAAGCCACGTGAGCAAAGGCTGAAGGACCTGGGTATGTTTAGTTTGGAAAAGAGGAGATTAAGGGGGGGTATGATAGCGGTCTTCAGATACTTGAAAGGCTGCCATAAAAAGATGGAGAAAAGTTGTTCTCTTTTGCCACAGATGGCAGGAAAAGAGGCAATGAGTTCAAACTACACTACAGCAAAGCAGATTTAGATTAAATCTCAGGAAAAACTTCCTAGCTGTAAGAACAGTAGGACAATGGCACAGATTGCCTCAGGAAGTTGTGGAATCTCCTTCACTGGAGGTTTTCAAAAGGAGGCTGGATAGCCATGTGTCTTGGATGGTTTAGACACAACAAATTCTGCATTGTGGCAGGGGGTTAGACTAGATAACCCCTGTGGTCCCTTCTAGCCCTGCGGTTCTGTGCTCCTAGAGAAGAATGTGGTGCAAATATGCAAGGCCCTCAGAACAAGAACCAGCAGATTACTTGTCAAAGAAAATCAAAGGAAGAACATGACATCTGAGCACGGTATCTCTGATATTATTACCGAGGGCAGAGAATACCAGCCAGGCTAGAGGCAGTGTGAACCAGGGGTTCGGACAGTGGACTGGGAGCCAGGAGACCTGGGCTCTGTTCCTGGCTCTGCCAATGACCTGTCTGACTTTGGAGTTCTGTTCTCTGCATCAGTTCACCCTCCCATCCTTAGTCTGTCTCCTGCATTCAGACTGTAAGCAGGAGCCCTGTTTGGTACAGGGCAAGGGGGGCAGTTTTTTCATATGTCTAGATGCTCCATTATGTCTTCCACTGTTGGCCCCCTCCAGGTTACGCAGGATATAATACAATCACATACAACAGCGCTATCTGCCGACACAACGTTGCTCCCTCCTCCCCCCAATTTTTCTGAAAATCTTACCTTGACAGTAAGCTCTTCAGTGCAAGAAGAGTCTCTCACTCAGTGCCCAGGACAATGGGGTTCTAATGTCAGCTGGGCTCTCAGGGAGATATTAGGAAAAAATGAGAAAAAAAAGGTGGGTTCGTAAAGAAAAAGTGGGATAAAAGGGGAAACGGACAGATGGAAGAGAAAAAAATAATCACTGCCAGCCGTCGGCTTGGCTCAAATGGATGCAACTGGACTGAGCTGGCAGAGCCAATCGAACTGAAAGCATCCCTAGAACAGCCAATAGCTGCAAAAACGTCAGCGTGGGGAAATTCCCCTGAGATCGAAGAGCCTGGGAGGCCAGACAGCGAGCTCGAGAAGGTGCTGCCAGTTTGGGAGCTGGAGTTAAAAAAAAAAACCCCGAGAGAGTTAAAGGCCCTGGAAGTTGTTAGGATGCTACTCAGCAAAGAGCCTCCACCAACAATTGGAGAAACTCAATGCCTAGACTTTTGGAGCAATGACCCCCGTGGCAGGCAGTCAGTCCAGGCCATTGATTATCATCATTATCCCACCTGGAAGATAAACACGGCTGACATTTGCAAGGATTGTTAAAGAGGCATCAGGGCTCAAATGGACGAGAAACATGGAGGAGAGCCCTGATGCTGCAATGCAGGGCTGTGTTGTGAAACTGAGCGCACAGGCTGTAGTACAAAGTAGGTGCACTNGCAAAGAGCCTCCACCAACAATTGGGGAAACTCAATGCCTAGACTTTCGGAGCAATGACCCCCGTGGCAGTCAGTCAGTCAGTCCAGGCCATTGATTATCATCATTATCCCACTTGGAAGATAAACACGGCTGACATTTGCAAGGATTGTTAAAGAGGCATCAGTGCTCAAATGGACGAGAAACATGGAGGAGAGCCCTGATGCTGCAATGCAGGGCTGTGTTGTGAAACTGAGCGCGCAGGGCTGTAGTACAAAGTAGGTGCACTCATTGTAGATTAGGGCTGCCCAGAACCATGAACTCCTCTTTGCTTCCTGCTCCTTGTTCACAAGCTTCTCCTCACTCAAGTTTCATTTTGTTTTTTATACCAAGGTTTCAGTTTCCTGCTCTGGCATTTACATTGGCAGAAGAAATGCTGCTATTTGACACTGTGCGGTTATCAAGTCGACAGATCAAAAGGCTGAGGGACATTTTTCTACCCCCGTTTCGCCCAGTAGGGGTCACATTAAACCAAGCCTGGTGATCACTTCTGGGATTACCAAACCAATAAAAGGGGAGCAAGAGGTAAAGTCTATCAATCATAACTTGTGTTTGGCGTTGACCTTTGAACACCCTGCATCTGAACCAGTGTCCGTCCGTGACCCTCTGTTCTGAAAGGCAATTGCTTTTTTGAAATATGAGCTGCCACTAATGAATGAATTCAGGCGATAAAATGAAATGAAAGGACCAGGACGAAAATAAAAGCCAGGAGACTGGCTGCTGATTTCTGGGCTGGTCAGCGAGGATGGCGTGTGCTGCTTTCAGGAAAGTTTGCTAGAATGTAAATGCTGGAATACGTCCACTGGATAAACAGGCTTCCAATTCTCCTGTGCTGTGTGCTCATTTATTAGGCATTTTGCAGATCTAGCTATCATGGTATGATGGTTATTCGGTTTTAAAGCTGCCTAGCAGTACCATTAACTATTGATCTGCTAATTTACTGTGGTGTACAACAAGACTTTGATGGACGCTGCAACAGCCTTGCCCAGAAAATCAATAATTTATCCGATAATCTGATCAACGAGACTAGAGTCTCATCATTTACAAGTTCACATCCATTGCCTTTCAAATTCATGCCTGACTATACCCTGTGCACCTTTTATTAAGGGCAGTCAATTTCCCCTTCCAAATTATTTAGTTCATTATTTTCCCTCAGTACCGTTGACTACTTAGTTTTCAGTGATTATCCAGCTATGCCAATAAAATGAGGAGGTGAATCATTGCACAGCCGTCTGTTTCTGGGGATGATTCAGAGGCTGCTTGCTTTGTTCAAACCCGGCACCCATTCCTTGTTCCTACTACCAGCTGTTAAATTGCACAGTGCTTTGTTAAGGGGAAACATGGAAATGTTCAAGCAAGCTGGAAAAGTCACAAGGTTTAAAACCCCTGACTCATCTGGACAGAGCCATGGAACTGAAGATAAAGTTTCCTCCAAGCTATTTTTGTAGTGCTGTTGTTAAAAGGAGCAAAGTTTTTGGGGAAAAAACTATCCCCTTCCCCGACCCCCACCCTGCCGTGTCCTGCATGATCAAGACATTTGAAGACACTCCCACAAAGACATTATCTTCTTAAGCTTGATTCCTAGGGAAATGGCTGATATTCCTCTGTCTCAAACGATACAGTGTTATTCATCTGTATTACAGGGGCACGGCTGTGCAAGGACTGCATTGATCCAACTGCAACACTCGGACCTATATTTGTTTGATGCATCTGTTTTGGCCAATCTATTTTATTTTTCCATGTCAGAGTAAAATTAGAGATGGTTGAATAGATTTGGCAAAGTTCAAGTAGCCAAAATCATGGCATAACTTGCCTAGCTACATACTGGCATCTAGCCGGAGGATTACTAAATACACATCAGCTAAGGTATTGATCCTACACGTCTTACTCACATGCTTAACTCAAGGCTACTCACATAATCAAAGTTAAGCACATGCTTAAGTCTTTGCAGGATCGGGGCCTAAATCTATTTAAAGATTGCCAAAAGTGTCATTCTAGAGGACCGTTTTGCAGAGAGGCCATCACGCTTCTAAATACTTTTCACTGCCCCAGCTGAATTTCGTTTTACTTCCCCCTGGTAAAGAGTTCATTATGGAGATTTTGAATTTAAAAAGGGGCAGAGGTCAGACCTCTCAACTGCACTGTGTTCTCAAGGATGTCACTCATTCTAGTCCCAAAGTTACCGACAGCCCACTCAAATCTCTCCCTCCCCCCACTTTCAGTGGTGAAGACTATTTACATCAGCAACCAACATTTATAAAGGTACAGAAAGTTATTGGTGCTACAGGAATGAAGGCCACTGCTTTGGAGTTTCCTGCATGAATTATTTTTGGGTCTTTGCCATGGACATCATCATCATCATCATCATACTTAGCTCTTATATAACGTTTTTCATTGGTGGATCTCAAAGCGCTGCACAAATTTTAATGTATTTATCTGCCTGAGAGGTATCGGGAGAGAGACCACAAAATCAAACAGCAGGAGAAATGGGTTTGGGAAATTTCATTTCTGAAATTTGAGTGAAAAGCCGTTTTGAACCTAAACATTTTCCTTGCACTGCTGGAAACAAGCCACGGCACTAGTGCAAACTGAACAGGCACAGGAGTGAATGTGATCAAACAAGTCACGGTCTGAGCTGAGCGAAATGCAAGAAGCAAAAGGAGAGCATCAGTCGTGAAGTGAATGATGCTGGTTACAGTAATGTTTGGAGGCCCCAGTCAAAGATCAGAATCCTATTCCACTGGGCAGTGGACAAACCTGTAGTCCAGAAACAGCCCCTCCCCTACAGAATTTACACTTTTGGTTGAATTCAATAGTTCAATATCTTTCAATATTCAGTACTCTAAGGTGCTATTAGTGACACATTTAAGGTTCTCTTTGTGCTCCAGTCCATTATTCTGACGTTGACGGCAATGTTTCAAAATAAGAAAGATATCCAGTGTTGCTGGGTTCTCAGACTCAGAACAACAATCTGTCCTGTTCATATAGGAAATACTTTTCAAGAGGCGCTATTCAGCATTGTGCCATACGGCTCTGTTTTTATGGCTGCTCAGGGCAAAACCCCAGAGTTTTCTTCATGCCTCAACTGCTTATTTGGAGTGTGGATTGATTTTTTTCCCCCCAGATGCCAATAAGGAAATCGTGCTGAAGCTTTAATTGATATAACATAGGGCCAACTTTGCTTTGTTTCTTTTAACAGTTACGCTGATACATTACAAAGCAATTGGCAATGAGCTGTATTGTCTCATCCATTTTTAAGCAGAAGTTCCCATTGAATCCAACGGGGCCGTCTGCTTTAAACATAAAAATCAATGGCACGATAGGGCCTAATATTAGATGCCTTATTACTTACAGCATCCTGGGAGCAGACTGATTGTCTGTGTGCGTTGCTACAGAATTGAGCCAGGCTCGGGGGTTGAAATCGATAGTGGAGTCTTGCTGAGGCACCAGCTCTATTAGGGTGTGTGTTATTGTTTAACTATTGGGGTAACAGACGTCCTATTGGATTGCTGCACCCCTTGCAGGGGAAGCTGTCCTCTCCTTTGCTCTAGCGTAGACGCTCCGTGGCACGTTTTAAACATACAGTCACGCCGCTGGATGATCCCGTGATCGTTGCCCAGTAAGGAACAGAGGTCAGGACCCAGCAGCTGAGGTTCTGTGGAGATGGTTATGATCTGCCGCCACGGCCGGGAAAACAAATGGGCCTTATTGACCCCCAGGGCTACTTCAGATCAGGCCCGGGAAGGGAAACACGATCCAAAGCCAAGGAGCCCCTGTGGAGAACGCCCTGCCAGCTGCTCTCTCCGGTCTCAGGTGGGCACCGTGGAGGTTTTATTGCAGTCCCCAAAGCAAAGTCATTACTCACCCTACACCTCCTTGTGGGGGCGGGACGGGCTGCACCCTTACTCCCGACCTGCAGCGCTGGCCTGGCAGCAGACTCCATAGCGTCGCTACTCCCTTCCCAAGGCAGGGATGGGAAATTAGCAGAGTCTTGTCTCCACCCCCCGGCAACACCCCACCCTGGGCAACTGAACTAGCACCAGGGGGCCATCATCTGCTACTGGGGCAGGCCTACCTCAGGCTGCTTCTGCCCTTGCTCAGGGAGGGGGGGAAATGGATTGAAATCTCTTCCCCTTGCTAGAAGGAAAGGCCCAGCCCAGCTCCCGTCGACTAATGCACCTCAGCAGGCTAGCAAGTTCCTGACAGACAGGCTGAAAGAGTTACTTTGCGGGGGTGGGGAGGTGGAGGACAACCATCTTGTGTGCTGGGCCTCTGGGAGCCAGGAAAATGGCGCAGTGAAAGAGACCCGTTTTCCCTGCCACGGCCCAACCCAGCGCCTGCTGAAGTCAGTGGCAGCTTAGCCGCCGACGTCGGTGGAAGAGGGGTCAGTGTCTTGGCTTCGTTCAGGGAGGGGGTTTTTTTTGCTCCAAGGGTTGGGTCTCTCTGAAGTGCTCCCTGGTGTGTCAGGCAGAGAAGAGAGACTCACCCCGTCCAGGGGCGAGCTCGGAGGCAAACGGGTTCGGGTGGGTACACCCGTCAGTGGGAAGGGATTCCTTTGATCAGTTCCCCAGAAGGAACAGCACAATGCCCCCCCGGGGCAGAGGGAAGGATGCAATAATAGCGCCTAGGAGGGCAGTAACAGGGCTGAGGAGAGAACTCAGGTCTCCTTAGCCCCAGCCCAGTGCGCTGTCCACTAGGCCATACTGCCTCTCAGAGGAGGTCTCTAAATTTGGAGACACTCACCACAAGCACTATCCAAACAAGCTTCCCTCACGCTTCCTGCTGAAATGTGCTCTCTGGGGGCTAGATTAAGCTGCATCACCCCAAGAACATCCCAGGGAACCATGGCGACTCTGAGCCAGTCAGCCGAGTCCCCGATCTCCGCAGTTTCCTCGTTGCTGAGGGGGTTGCGTGTGTGCGTGGTGGGGTAGGATATTGCCACTGCCCTGTACCACCAGGAGACTATGGCTCCTCCCAAGCGGACCAGCAAGTGGAGGGGGCATCCATTTCACATATACCCGCCCCCCACCCCCACCCCACCTGCCAAGACCCTGGGTCAAGGAAGCCCACGTAAGGGGTTCTTACTCCCCCTTATTACTAGGCCAAGTCACTTGGCATTCGCTCAGCACAAGCCACTTTTCCTCGCACCCAAACCTCCCCCGACTGGAACCTCAAAAATGTCTCAAGCCCACGGAATACGCAGTCGACAGAACGGCCTGGGAACTCTTTCGCAGCGAGCGTCTCTCTGCAGGGGTCAATCTCGCTCGTTCATGTGAGGATTAAAATGGGATTCCCTTGGCCTGCTTGGGGTGTCCTTCCGGGCCCGTGCACCTGAACCTCAGCAGCTCACTCCAGATAAGAGCCTGGGGCAGCACCTGGGGCTATAAAAGGTCAGAGAGCAGCCCAGCAAGACAGGGAACTGGTGGGGGAGGAGAAGGGCAGGACGCGAGAGCCAGGAGACTGATCGTGGGTCCAGGGAGAACGCAGGAGAGCAGCAAGAGGGGCTTGCTGGCTGGCGTCCCTGAGCCAGGGCCAGAGGGCTGAGCTAGAAGAACAGCAGCAGCAGGAGTGACCTGCTGGCTCTAAGCTGGAGCCAAGGGCCAAGGAGGGCTGAAGGCCAGGGAGCAATGGAAAGGCTACACACAGACATCTCCAGGGCTGGAGCCAGAGGAACCAGGAGAGGGCTGGGGGAGGGAGGGATGTTTCCAGCAGAGCGGCGGTGGGGGCTCCCGCTAGGAAGAGCAGGGCTGCACTCCCGTACAAAGGGCTGGGGTGAATGGCCGGGGGCAGGAGAGGACTGAGTGAGTCTGGGTGAGATCGAAAGTGCTGGTGGGTGGGATGTCGAATGACTGCTCACACTGGGGGCAGAAATGGACTGCATGTTTGTAGCTTTTGTTATGGACTATTTGGGGCATGTCATAATAAACCGGCCCCAAGGCAGGGTAGTATGGAGACAAGGAAGCCTGAAGTGACGTTATTGGGTCACTGGAGAAGGGAAACTGAGGCAGGCATGTCTGTCATGCAGTGGCTTGCTGCATTGGGCACTCCAGGCAGGGCTGCACTATGACAGAAATCTGCACTGAGGAACATACAAACTCAAGGAGCCTAGGAGCTACGCAGCTTCTCAGACTGTCTGCTGGGGCAGGGATGTTAGAGGTGGGGGGTTTCCAAGCTTATCTACTTACCACAGTCTTTATCCTGGTGAGGATTTTACACCAGCTTCCTACTGACTTCACTGGGAGTTCTGCACCGGAGAGCGGGCAGAAGCCCCCTCCTTGCTCCCCAGCTTTCTGGTCTCCTCACCACATGGGAACTCCTGGCCTTAGGGCCAAGAGAACCCAAAGTCAAGTCAGGCAAGCAGAGGAGGATTTTCCCCATAGCTCTAGCTGCTGTGAGATCCAAATCTGTGGACAGCGTGAGGATGCGACCTACACTGTCTGCTGTCCGAATGGCACAGGGCCTCAGTTTCCCCACTGGTCAGTGTCTCCCCTCTGGCTGGTTCAGGCTTTTGGCTCTCCAGCTAAACCCAGGAAGTTCTTCCTCTGCCAAGTAAACAAACATTCAAAACTTGTAGCCATTGGCCCTCCTTGGGCCACAGCTTCCTCTCCGAACCTTTCTTGTGGATGGCCGGGCTTTCCACAGTAACTCTAGGTGGCACAGTAGGGAAGCCCGTGCCCTCCCTGGACCATGAAGCACCCTTTTGTTCCACTCAAAACCAGCTTTGTTTTCCCTCAAAGCCACTTCCTGCGTCTGCCTCACTCCCCCTCTCAGGCCTTCTCCTACCAGTCTATTTGCTGTGGCAGGACGGAGCACTCCAAGCTGTTTCTGGATGTGCACTGGGGCCGGCCATTCCATTATTCTCTCTGGCTTCTGTTTGAGGCTGTCCAGTTCTATATGGCGAGACTGTGAGGCACAATAAGAGACGTCCTGTGCAGGGGTCTGGGATTCACTATTGAGTCACGGCCTCTCTCTCTTCTAGAGCATAAGAAGAAGATGCAGCATCCCTACTTCAAATCTCCCCAATTCCCCAGGAGCCAGGCTATAAAGAGAAAGAGCTGAGGAAACCCTACTGTGTGAGCTATTTCATACCCACAGAGCACAACTAACAGCAGCCAACATGCAGAAAAACATAAGAACAGCCATACTGGGTCAGACCAAAGGTCCATCAAGCCCAGTATCCTGTCTTCTGACAGTGGCAGGTGCCCCAAAGGGAATGAACAGACAAGTAATCATCAAGTGATCCATGCCCTGTCACCTAATCCCAGCTTCTGTCAAACAGAGGCTAGGGACACCATTCCTGCCCATCCTGGCTAATAGCCATTGATGGACCTATCTTCCATGAATCTATCTAGCTCCCTTTTGAACCCCATTATAGTATTGGCCTTCACAACACCCTCTGGCAAAGAGTTCCAGAGGTTGACAGTGCATTGCGTGAAAAAATACTTTCTTGTGTTTGTTTTAAACCTGCTACCTATTAATTTCATTTGGTGGCCCCTTGTTCTCCTATTATGAGAAGGAGTAAATAACACTTCATTATTTACTTTCTCTATACCACTCATGATTTTATAGACCTCTATCATATCCCCCCTTAGTCGCCTCTTTTCCAAGCTGAAAAGTCCCAGTCTTATTAATCTCTCCTCATACGGAAGCCGTTCTATACCCCTAATAATTTTTGTTGCCCTTTTCTGAACCTTTTCCAATTCCAATATATCTTTTTTGAGATGGGGCGACCACATCTGCACGCAGTATTCAAGATGTGGGCGTACCATGGATTTATATAGAGGCAAATATGATATTTTCTGTCTTATTATTTATCCCTTTCTTGATGATTCCCAACATTCTGTTTGCTTTTTTGACTGCTGCTGCCCATTGAGTGGATGATTTCAGAGAACTATCCACAATGACTCCAAGATCTCTTTCTTGAGTGGTAACAGCTAATTTAGACCCCTTCATTGTATATGTATAGTTAGGATTATGTTTTCCAATATGCATTACCTGGCATTTATCAACATTAAATTTCATCTGCCATTTTGTTGCCCAGTCACCCAGTTTTGTGAGATCCTTTTGTAGCTCTTCGCAGTCTGCCTGGGACTTCACTATCTTGAGTAGTTTTGTATCATCTGCAAATTTTGCCACCTCACCTTTTACCGGATTGTTTATGAATATGTTGAATAGGATTGGGCCCAGTACAGATCCCTGGGGGACACCACTATTTACCTCTCTCCATTCTGAAAACTGACCATTTATTCCTACCCTTTGTTTCCTATCTTGTAACCAGTCACCAATCCATGAGAGAACCTTCCCTCTTATCCCATGACTGCTTATTTTGCTTAAGAGCCTTTGGTGAGGGACCTTGTAAAAGGCTTTTTGAAAATCTAAATACACTATATCCACTGGATCTCCTTTGTCCGCATGCTTGTTGATCCCCTCAAAGAATTCTAGTAGATTGGTGAGGCATGATTTCCCTTTACAAAAACCATGTTGACTATTTCTCAACAAATTATGTTCATCTCTGTGTCTGACAATTTTGTTCTTTACGATAGTTTCAACCAATTTGCCCGGTACTCAAGTGAGGCTTACTGGCCTGTAGTTGCCAGGGTCACCTCTAGAGCCCTTTTTAAAAATTGGCGTCACATTAGCTATCCTCCAGTCATTTGGTACAGAAGCTGATTTAAATGATAGGTTACAGATGACAGTTAGTAGTCCTGCAATTTCACAGTTGAGTTCCTTCAGAACTCTTGGGTAAATACCATCAGGTCCTGGAGACTTATTACTGTTTAGTTTATCAATTTGTTACGAAACCTCCTCTAATGACACCTCAATTTGGGACAGTTCCTCAGATCTGTCACCCAAAAAGAACGGCTCAGGTTTGGGAATCTCCCTCACATCCTCAACAGTGAAGACCGATGCAAAGAATTCATTTAGTTTCTCCGCAATGGCCTTATTGTCTTTGAGTGCTCCTTTAGCATCTCGATCGTCCAGTGGCCACATTGGTTGTTTAGCAGGCTTTCTGCTTCTGATGTATTTAAAAAAAAATTTGCTATTACTTTTGGGGTCTTTGGCTAGCTGTTCTTCAGATTCTTTTTTGGTCTTTCTAATTATATTTTTACACTTCGTTTGCCAGAGGTTATGCTCTTTTCTATTTTCCTCATTAGGATTTATCTTCCACTTTTTAAAGGATGCCTTTTTGCTTCTCACTGCTTCTTTTACTTTGTTGTTTAACCACGGTGGCTCTTTCTTGGTTCTCTTACTATGTTTTTTAAATTGGGGCATACATTTAAGTTGAGCCTCTATTATGGTGTCTTTAAAAAGTTTCCACACAGCTTCCAGGGATTTTACTTTTGGTACTGTACCTTTTAATTTCTGTTTAACTAACCTCCTCATTTTTGTGTAGTTCCCCTTTCTGAAATTAAATGCTACAGTGTTGGCCCACTGTGGAGTTTTCCCGGCCACAGGGATGTTAAATTTAATTATATTATGGTCACTATTACCAAGCAGTCCAGCTATATTCACCTCTTGGACCAGATCCTGTGCTCCACTTAGGACTAAATCAAGAATTGCCTCTCCTCTGGTGGGTTCCAGGACCAGCTGCTCCACGAAGCAGTCATGTAAGGTGTCAAGAAACTTTATCTCAGCATCCCTTCCTGAGGTGACATGTACTCAGTCAATATGGGGATATTTGAAATCCCCCATTATTGAGTTTTTTATTTTAATAGCCTCTCTAATCTCCCTGAGCATTTCACAGTCACTATCACCATCCTGGTCAGGTGCTCTGTAATGTAGCCTTACTGCTATATTCTTATTTTTCAAGCATGGAATTACTATCCATAGAGATTCTATAGTGCAATTTAGTTCATTTAAGATTTTTACTTCATGTGATTCTACGCTTTCTTTCACATATAATGCCACTCCCCCACCAGCGCGACCTGTTCTGTCCTTCTGATATATTTTGTACCCTGGTCAGGCTTGACAAAGCCCTGGCTGTGATGATTTAGTTGGGATTAGGTCCTGCTTTGAGCAGGGGGTTGGACTAGATGACCTCCTGAGGTCCCTTCCAACCCTGATATTCTATGATTCTATAAACACTCAGGGCAGACTGCAAGGAATCGGGCAGACGACCCCCAAAACTGGTGGGTTATTCTATAATTAGATTCACCAAGCTGTAACAAACCAGCTTCTGTAATACCACACTGGTCACCCAGGAGGCAAATACAGTCCCCTTTAAGCATTCCAGCTCTCGACTTCCATCCAACCAGCCAAGTCTAATATAGTGAGGGGTTACTGAAAACTAGATTCATCATAACGTGAGGTTCGCCAAACCCAAAGGACCAGACACTGACCCCCAGGTTAACGAGAGTCTCGAATCTTACCCAATAATCTTGCAGATGCCAATCCTTTAGTCACTAAAAGACTAAAAGGTTTCAAAGGAAAAGGAAAAAGAAAAAAGAGAGGTGCAATAGTTAAAAGACCAATATACATACCAATATGTGTAAAGTCCTGAGGTCAGTTTCATAGCAGATATGGCGAGGCTGCTGATTTGTAAGAGTCTTTCTGGAATCAGTTTAAAAGGCCATAGTCCAATAGGCAGTCCAGGTATAGAGTTTGTCCATGAGAATTCCAGGAAACACCTGGAGACCTCAGTCTTATGGCTTAGACCTTCCCAGTCGAAGTTTAAGCAGATCTAAGATGAAAAGGATCAGACCCGAAGCTTCCTTTATAGTTCTCTCGCAAGCTGATATGCCGCCTCACAGCAATCGTCACAGCAGGGCCTTCCCCCGATGAACAGGCACGGCAGATTTTTGCTTTGAAGCTAATCTTCTATTTCCGAAGCATACACAGGTAAACTAGCTGCATTCATTCACACAAGGCAATTAGCCGGTAGTTCATTCTAGCACAGATAGTTTAGCTGAAGACAATATAAATAATATTATTAATTTCCTGCATTATCTTACATCTTTGATCTTAAGGTTAACTGAACCATTCACATGCATAATATAATGCAATTAAGACATGAAAGAGGACTTAGCCTCTACAAGCTAATGAGAGCAGATTGTTAAACTTCTAACAAGATACACGTAAACACAGACAAATACACTTAGCATCTTCCCTTGATTTCTATTACTAGAAATAAATGGGTTAATGATTGCTGGTCCATTACATCTCTTTGAAATTCCCATACAAGTAGTGTGTCTTGATTTACATTTCAGTGTCTCTTGTTAAGTTGTCCTGGGTCACACACAAACTGGCCCGTCTGTCAGTGTCACTGCAGGCCTGGCATATCACATCACCCAAATGTGGCCTAGTTCAGCCACTGGACTTCAGGCATCCAAATCCAGCACCTAAACGAAGGTGTCTGAGCCATTTCGCATCTTTATCCTTTGTCCCAGCCTAGACTAAGCTGCCGTCTCTTAGAACAAGTAGAAGATCCACCTTCGGAGTTGGCCGGGACTGCGAGGCCCCGCACTAGGCTATTCCAGCAACGGTTCTGAGTAAAGCCAGAGGCAGCAGCTAGCCACGAGCGAAACTATTTGTCTTGTTTGCCTTCCCGGGGGCTTCTTGTGAAATTCGTAGGGCTAGAGTCTCTCCTGTGTGCAGCCAGGGAGGCAGCGTGCTGCCCCACTGCCCTTGAAGGAGCTCAGGGAGCTGCCTCCGTAGACACCGTCCCTCCCTTCCCAGCATGCATCCTTTTGGGTGGGGCAGCCTGCCCCCCACAGCTTCGCTCCTGCTCCCAGTGGGGCACGAGGGAGGAGCAGCCGCAGGCCTGCAGAGGAGCACTCGCTGCCGTGCTCTTCACCATGGACGGGACCACAAGAAGCGCTGTAGAGCATGAGGCCCGCTCCCAGGGAGGGAGGGGAAGGAAACTTTTCCCTCCAAGTAGATACACACAGGAGGGAAATGCACCCCCTTTGGTTGCAAGCAGCCATGGCACGCAGATCAGAAAAGCGGTGTAGACCTCCACCAGCACAGCCTGAGCTAGCCGGGTACGTACTCCTGAGGCCCCTCAGCTGACCGAGCACCTAATAAATAATAATAATAATATATGGAGATATACCTATCTCATAGAACTGGAAGGGACCTTGAAAGGTCATCGAGTCCAGTCCCCTGCCTTCACTAGCAGGACCAATTTTTTGCCCCAGATCCCTAAATGGCCCCCTCAAGGATTGAACTCACAACCCTGGGTTTAGCGGGTCAATGCTCAAACCACTGAGCTATCCCCCCCCCATCAACAGATGGAGTATTATACCCATTCTGTGGAGGAGGAAGAAAGGCCCCAGAGAGTTTAAGTGACATGCCCATGGGCTGTGGTCGCACCAGGAATTGAAGCCAGGACTCTTAAAACCCAGTGCAGTGTCCTCTCCCCTCGACCATCTTCACTACCCCGCACTGGGGCTTAACCATGTCTGCGGCCAGCACGGCAGCCACCCTGGTGCCCAACAGGGCCCAGTGTGTTTTATAATGGCTGCAAAAGCCCAGACATCCAGGCTTTCCATAGCAAACCAACCCCAGGCCGATCGAGTACGCGTTAGGTGCTACCTGGAGAAAGCTGCCCCTGCCCAGAAGAACATCCGTCTTGTTTTCATCCTTTTGATTTATAGAGCTGATAGGCTAAGCCATGTTCTCCTCTGGATTGAGGAAATACTGACAGCTCCACCCATCACACAGGGACCCAGAGCTTCAAATGAGCGATTAAACCAAGCTGTAGCTGGTTAACAGTCATAACAAATGAGAAACTCCCGCTGTGCTGCTCTTGTGCACCTCCTAAAGGCCTCTGGCTGTATTGCGCCTGGTGTTGTAGGCAGCCCAGCAGTACTGGCCATTGACGGGGTTGATGGCAGCACACTCCGCTACCGGATGCAGGGCGGCATTTGTTTGCGAGACCATTAGACTTTAACAGCAATGACGAAGATGGATTCAAGCTGCAGTATGACCGTATGACCGTACATGGACGATTATTTCTAAATGATACTTAGAACAGCTCCAGGATCAGCGTGATCTTTCATTTTCCTCGACAATACTGATCTTTCCCTCTACTTCCAACCCACTGGAGGGAAATTCATTTCACAGGGCACTGAGGTCAGGAAACTCTGATTTTACCTAATAACGATAGTGGCGCGGCGGATGATTGTCCAGAAATGCCTTTAAGGATTGGAAGGGAAACCCACAAGGTCTGGCTGGACTGACATGCTCACCGATTGGATTTTTAGAGCAGTCAGATTTTATTCCTTGCTTAGGGTGACCAGATGTCCCTATTTTATAGGGACAGTCCTGATATTTGGGCCTTTTTCTTCTATAGGCACCTATTACCCCCCACCCCCATCCCGATTTTTCACACTTGCTGTCTGGTCATCCTATCCTTGCTCCCACTAAGCCAGTATGTTCAGTCACTTTGCTTATATTTTTCTGATGCATGCGCACCCCGACCTCACTTCATTGGCTGGTTATGCACGTACCTCATTGTTGGGGCGTAGAATAGAATATCAGGGTTGGAAGGGACCTCCGGAGATCATCTAGTCCAACTCCCTGCTCAAAGCAGGACCAATCCCCAGACAGATTTTTTCCCCAGATCCCTAAATGGCCCCTTTAAGGATTAAACTCACAACCCTGGGTTTAACAGGCCAATGCTCAAACCACTGAGCTATCCCTCCCCCCCACAACACACTGGGCTCTTCCACCTTCAATAGATTTGTAATGAAGACGTTTCACTTTATAAGTGATGTTATTTATTAAGGGCTTTACTCTGAGTTCAGTTACATGAGACGCTCCAGCAATTCATCGTGTGATATTGACGGCTGCATTTGTACAGTTGGTATAATTGACTTGCGTGCAGAGGATCAGCACAAACCCTATGGACCACTTATGTCTCATTTCATTGAAGCCCTCAGAATGGGGTGCAGGCCTTGTGCCAGTGGGAAGTTTCATCCAGTCAGAGCCCAGTCAATGAAACACACTCGTGGGCGTTGTTCTCGATCCATAAGGCAATTTCAGTTGCATCGAGTATCCTGCATCACTGCACTGCATCCTCACCTCATCCGGAGAAACCTCCATCATGTTTAAACGGCGACCGACACCAACGACAGCGAGGCGTGTTCTTCCGCATTTAGCCCTGCTCTGAATTCCCCTGAGGAAGCCGCGGCAGCATGTAACACTTCATGTAATGTACTCAGCTCGGTGTCCTTGTCATCTTTTCCCTTTCGATTTTCACTAGCCCGTTTTGCCCATCCCAAGTTGGTCATCCATCTCTTCTCTAATCCAATTTCACTTCTCAGGTCACATGTCATCTCGTCTGGTGCTGATTTCTTTCGAACAGCAGACATTGCCCGGTGGGCATGTGAAATGTATCTAGTTTCTTTTCCTACCTATCAAACATTCAGGATGCCAAGAAATTGCTCAGATTTGATCTTGCAGCATGTCAATGGCACAATGTGTTTCTGTGGACGGCCCCGATCTGTTCAGCTGAAATAGCCCCCTTTGTCCTGCCCTGGAATTCAATAACCTTGGGTGGGACTAAGAGCTTTGGACCTAATAAATGGCATCAGGGCTTGTACAGAATTGTTTGCCTTATGGAGGTGTTGAATGATATTTCACTGGGGCTCTGGACTAGTCTCATGAAACAAACCAGGTCCGGTGAAGAGGATAAAAATGGGTCAACAAATGGAGCTAGTGATCATAATTTAGACCAGGTCCTGTACTATGGGTATTACTAATTTGTTGCCAACCCTCCCGATTTCGCCAGGAGTCTCCCGGAATCGGGCTCTATCTCCTGGAGGCTACTGAAGCCAAACGGGGAGATTTTAGGCCGCTAAAAGGCACCTACAGGCACCGCCCCTGCAGTTCCCGGCCAATGGGAGCTGCAGAGTCGGTGCTCGGGGCTGGGCAGTACGTGGAGACCCCCTGCCCTCCCACCCCGCCCAGGGATGTGCCGGCCACTTCCGGGAGCAGCGCAAGGCCAGGGCAGGCAGGGAGCCTGCCTTAGCCCCGCTGCTCCGACGACCGGGAGCCGCCCGAGGTAAGCGTTGCCTGGCCGGAGCTCGCACCCCTCACCCCCTCCTGCATCCCAACCCCCTGCCCCAGTCCTGAGCCTCCTCCTGCACACAAACTCCCCCTCAGAGCTTTCACCCTGCACCCCCTTCTAAACCCCAAGCGCCTGCCCCAGACTCAGCCCCTCCCCACCTCCAGCTCCCTCCCACACCCCAACCCCCTGTCCCAGGCCTGAGCCCCCTCCAGCATCCAAACTCCCTTCCAGAGCTTGCACCCTGCACTCGCTCCTGTACCCCAACTCCTTGCCCCAGGCTCAGCCCAGAGCCCCCTCCCACACTCTGAACCCCTCAACCCCAGCCCAGAGCTCACACCCCCACCTGCACCCCAACCCCCTGCCCCAGCCTGTTGAAAGTGAGTGAGGGCGGGGGAGAGCGAGTGATGGATGGGGGCGATGGAGTGAGCGGAGGGGGGCTCGGAGATGGGGCGGGGCCTCAGGGAAGGGGCGTGGCAAAGGTGTTTGGGTTTGTGTGATTAGACAGTTGGCAACCCTACTAATTTGTGCTTCTAGAGCGCCTGTATCTCAGAATTATGATCCCTTGTGCAGAAAATAACAGAGGGGCTGCCGGGTGTCTGGAAAACAATTCCGTTTGGCAAGGTTTCGAACGTTGTGTTTGTTCAATGTGGAATGGCAACAAGACATTTCAAAATCTGTCATGGAAAAGCACGCAAGAGACACATCCCTGAATAGCCTATAGGATAGGAGACCCCCCCCTTCTCCACCTGATTCAGAGTAGGAACTTGAACCTGACTCTCCCAGGTGAGTGCCCTAATGCCCAGGCTCTTGGGATCGCTCTCCTATCACAAACCTTCCCAATGAAATGTTCATCAGAACTGATGCATCTCCGCACAGCTCGCCCCATAGTAAGCACTATGCCAATGAAGCAGATGGCACCGATTCGCCACCTCCTTGGCACCTTGTGTTGTCCATTCTGATCTGGTACCAGTTTGCACGCGTGTAAGTGATTGCTCAAGGTAGCGATGACTCAGACCCCGTATCACAAGTCATTGCAGTAGCTCAGGGGTCGGCAACCTTTCAGAAGTCGGGTGCCGAGTCTTCATTTATTCACTGTAATTTAAGGTTTCGCGTGCCAGTCATACATTTGAACGTTTTTAGAAGGTCTCTTTCTATAAGTCTATAATATATAACTAAACTATTGTTGTATGTAAATTAAATAAGGTTTTTAAAATGTTTAAGAAGCTTCATTTAAAATTAAATTAAAATGCAGAGCCCCCCCAGGACCCGGGCAGTGCAAGTGCCACTGAAAATCAGCTCGCGTGCCGCCTTCGGCACGTGTGCCATAGGATGCCTACCCTTGCAGTAGCACTTGGGAGTAGGGTCAACGGGAGGCTTTCTGGGGGCCTGGGATTAGCCAGGATAGAAATGTTTGCAGGATCTATTGAGGTATTGGTACAGCCCCTGTGGCCAGAGTATCTGAGCATCTCACAGTCCGAAGTGTGTCCATCCCCACAACAGGGAGGTACTATGACTGTTACTTTAGAGACAGGAAAGCAAGGCACAGAGCCGCTTGCTCCAGGTGGCAGAGGAAGGCTGTCTGGCGGAGCAAGAATTCAAAACTGGATCTCCCAAGCCCCAGCGAGCCCAGACTTGTCTTTATATCACACCACATAAATATCTGGCTCATGATCCTCGGAACCCATAGCCCGCACCTTCCGGTAGGTATCCTGCATGGTAAGAAATGCCCTGCCCGCTTGCCCTTGGGGCTACACGTGAGGGAGGTAACCCTTCTCCTGACAGACCTCCCAAGCTGATTGAGTAGTTTCTGAACATCCCACGACTGTGGAAGCAGGGCGCAGAACACAATTTATTATGCTCCAAAGTGGTTATTTTAGGAAACCTATTCCAAAGCTGCATTATCTCCCGGTCCCCACATTTGCATTGTCATTATGATGCATCCGCCCGCCTGCGGTTTTTCAATTCGCGTACGCTGCTTAACGGGCTGGAACAACAAAGGGGCCATAACGGTGACACATCAGAACAGTGACAGGAAAAGCCAGGGCCTTTGAAACGATGCACCGAAGGCTGTGGTGACAGGGCTGTTTGCTGGGTGCTCTTTTTCTGCCTGCAGTGTTTGCCACTGCGCTGTTTGAGGCAAGAAGGGCTAAATGGAATAAAATGATTAAAAACATGTAGAGCTTTTATAAAACCCATCTGTGAACCCCCTGTAACTCATAGCTCCAGTCTGCTCTAGGGTTGGGATTTCCAAATGTTGGCGTAACTCTGATAATAGTACCTAGCTCTTAGCACTTTTCGTCAGTCGATCTCAAAGCACTTTACAAAGGGGATCATTTTACTCCTCCATCTGCCTGTATCTATCTTCTGTCTCTTGTCTCATACATGGATTGTAAGCTCCTTGGGGCAGGGGCTGTCAGTTGGTTCTGTGTTTGTACAGCACCAAGCACAACAGGGTCCTGGGCCCCACGGTAATACAAATAATGATTTTATAGACCGGGAAACCGAGGCACAGAGCGATGAAGTAACTTGTCCAAGGTCACCCATGAGGCCAGGGACAGAACCAGGAACAGACACCAGCTTTCCTGAGTCTCACTCCCATGCTTTATCCACTAGTCCACACTGCCTTCCCATTTGGAAGTTTTACTTGACTTCAGGGGGAGCACAATTAGTCCAGCTCTGAGCACTTTTGAAATTCCCACCCGTAATGACATTTGCTATCTGACCAGTAGCCATTTACATTTTTAACAAAAGAGTGATAAAAAATAATCCCTTCTTGATAGTTTATGCAGCACCTAGCCAGGATCAGCCTGGGAGTTAGGGCTACAGAAATCCCTGTCATATATACAAGGTGAAATATGATAATCCACACCAAAAAGAACTTTTTTTAAAAGAGAGAGAAAGCTAGATTAAAGAGAACACTAAAGCTGTGCAGTGAAGAACATATATTAGGAAATGGCCACACTAAGGTTGGCTGGATAACCTTAACTGTGCCCCTTTAACATGCATTCTGATATAAATCATACTGACACCAATGTAAAGACTGCCTCTGACTAAAATGTGCTTTGGATCAAGCTGTTAGTGTTTTATTAATCAGTCACATTTCTCAAAATGAGACAAAGTAATATCATTTTTTTTTTTAAATAAACAACAACCTTATATAACACATTTGGACATCTTGTAGTGATGGATAGTGTTGTGCATATGAGACCACATGCTACTCAAACTAGGCAATTTAGTATCAGACCCTTTCATTTGCAAAGCCAGGCAGCCATTTTGTGTTAATTACAATGCAGGCTATTATGTGCTCTTTTGGGACTTTATTTTTGTTCCTTCTTGCTTTGCTGTTTTCCAAAGCTAAAATAAAGGCCATTCTGATGACAAAGCATATGGAAAAGCACTACCAGGAGTAGACAGACTGGCTAGCTGCTGTAGCCAACCAGAGGGGAAGCTGGATTTGAAGATGATTAATGGGCAGTGCAATAACAAGATAGTAATATATATTATCCTCGATCATTTATGGCAGAAGAACATTAATAATACGAATCAATACTAATAATTAACATTTATTCATTGGAGATTTCATCCATTTTTAGCAACTTGCTAGAGCATAGTAGATTGGCTTCCTATGGGGTGTTTCTTGCCACTATAGGCAAGATATGATCAGATCTGAGCTCCTCTGTCTACACTGCAATAGACTGGCACACCTTTATTGGACTTTCAGAAATCCAATTTTACGGTGTCCAATATGAGGAGTTGATTAAACCTGATTTGAATCGACAAGTATCCAGGAAAAAAGTCTACTGCGGGGAAAAAAGAGTGAGAGTTTAATAAACAGACCTGAGAGATAAATATCTACTTTCATTCCAATAAAGTTCACGTGTCAAAAAGCTGACAGTAGTGCTAAGAGTAAAAGAGAGAAATATCTCCAATGTAGTAACAGTCTCAAATAAAAAGGCCAAGCCACTAACTACAATCGAAAAGCAACCCTGAAGCCAGCGTCCGAGCACTGCTCATCTAAGCAATATTTTATTAAGTCTACGTGAAGAGCAGGACATTAATATTAAAGGAAAAGTTTGACCCTGTTAAAAAGCCACAGCGCACCTCTGTGCTGCTGCATAGCCAGGCGAGAGGAGCTCTTCCTGACCCCTGTTGCAATCACTGAACCCCGGGCAAGTCTAACCCTTTGTTCTCTTTGAAAATCGCATTTGAGCATCTCCATTTAGGGGACTTGTGATTTTCAGTTGTGCTGTAAAACTGGCTGCATTGCGGTTTCACTTCAAGGGTCCCTGCACTCAGTGCGCTGAGGCCAAAATGCAGGAGACCCAGACCACGGGATAAAGGAAGCAGCAGTGTAAGTACCGGGAACCTGCATGGGACTCGTTCCTTTTGGATCCATAGAGCCGAAGTGCGGCTCTGAAGCCAGCAGCCCTGCCAGGGGGCAGTGGGAGGCACCCTGCCGGGTGAAGGCACTGAGCAGGGGGGGGCAAGTACCATGCTTCTGGCGGTGCAGCCCATGTTCTACCCTTTGAAAGGCTGCCCCACCGGGCGCCAGGTCTGCCGGCTGGTGCCAGGAGAAGGGGGCATGGTCCATCCATTCCCTGCACAGTGGGCTCATGAGACCTATTGCCCTGAGGCTGGGTGCTCTCTGGCCAACAGCATTTTCTATGGCCCTGTCCTAGGGTTCAGGTCTGTGGGAAATACCATGGTGCGTGTCGGGCGGATCCACAGAGGGGCCTGGGAGAGGTCTGCCCTCGTTCCTGGGCCAGAGGAGGATATCTCATCTCCTGCACTCGTGTGATGCTCCAGTCCTGCTTCTCCACTGCCCCGCCCAGAAAGCTACAGCTCAGACACCATTCTGCTCCTCTATGCCGGCATTCCTCCTGGGCTCTCTAGATGGTATCCCTGTCCCGATTCGCTCTCCCAGATGCCACTTATCTGCCAGGCCCCTGGCTCAAACTCCCATCCTGCCCCACCTGCTGCTGCCCTTCTGGCCCCAGAGAACCATGATCTCCTCCACCCTGCTGGCACGACCCGGCATAATCCCCTGGAGGATCAGATCCTGGCCTGGAAAAGCTTCCTCCCACCAATGCAGTTCCAGAGGAGCCAAGAAATCCTTCAGCTCTTGGCGTCTCTCTTGCATATTCATTGAGAACAGCATGAGAGCAGGCATGCACTATAAATTCCCCCCATCTTTCTCCCGCGCAGCAGTTCTGCATTGTCAGAGCCATACATAAAACATTTCCCTATCTCCCATATTACCAGCCGCGAAGATTTATCCCCAGGCACCATGTTAAATACAAACAGAAGCACTCGGGAATATAACCCACTTCAATCCCTGTCTGAAAGCTGCAGGGTCCACACACAAACCTTGGTCATTAATCAGGCACTTCTCGAACACTCCCTGCCTATCAGGCACTGTGATAAAACAAATAAAATAATAATAATAAAGGAATAACCTACCCAGAGAGGAATTTTCTTCCTATCCCCTGTCAATTAGCGGTTGCTTAATATCCTGAAGCATGAGGGTTTTATATCCCTTTAAAAATATATCTCAGCTAATGTACCAGTGGATATCCTTATTATCCAATGTTACATCGGTGTTGATGACAATTCTTCCAAGTCAGATAAAGGTCATGACAGTCACAGGACAATCCCAGATGGAGGCTGGCTCCACCCCTCCAGCTGGCCACATGCGTGAGCTAGTATTTGGGTTGGAACTGGCGGTGGGGCACTTAGATATTTTACTCGTGTGTGATATTGTTCTGTGTAAGTTGAGAAATGGTACGTGACTAAGTCTTTCCTATGTATAGTTGTAGCCTTTAGTACAGGATGCCACAAATATCTGTCTAAGGCTCTATTGTTCAAAATGTATGACTAACAGAGAGTATGTCACCATGTTATAATATTCACCATTTCCCCATGTCTGGGCTCTTCACTTTGCAACTTCAGCATTCTTTTCATGTAACGTGAATGCTGGCTGCTGAATGTCTTTGGACTCGGCTTTAATTTACCTTATCCTGCTGATAAATGTAACTCTTATGTAATTGTTGTAATAGACAAACTGACTTTCAGTTGTGCACAGGGCCATAATGTCTAGGAGCTGATCTGTGTGTGCACAAGTGCACGCTTATTTTGCATTTGCACAAACATGCATGCATGCAACTGTCCAGTTTGCATGTGCCCGTGAGTAAATAGACATGTATGCAAGCCAGTTCAGGACGTGTGCGCATGCTTGGAGTTTTGCATACACAAAATAGGTGTGGCCTTAGTAGGGCACGGAAAATTGGATCCTGGAAATGCTTAAGATGTACTATGTAGAACCACACACTAAACTCCTCGGGCTCTGCTCTCCTGTGACATACGCAGAACTCCTATGAATGATACCAGGAGTTCTGTGGCAAGGGACCAGAAGCCAGCAGTGCTGACTGGAATTTATTAGAAGATGTCGTCCTCAAAGACCATGCAGTCAGTACAAAGCAGTATATACGGGACAGCTCAGACATGTGCCGGTGCTGCGTAAGATCTGGTGGCTAAGGATCACTGGCGAATGTAGTGTTTGACTGTAAGAAGCTGGGTAACTTCTGGAAAAAGGGGTTGTAATACGTCAGGCTGTCCTGTGCAACAATGGGGATTGTTTACACAAGTAGAGCAGGGTGAGACTCTCTCAACAATAGATGGCGTTTCATTGAAAATATTTGTATGTTCATTGAAAAACGGAAACCCCCCAAACAGAACATTTTTCAATTTAAAAGCTGAATGTTTTCAGTTGCCAAAAAAGGGACGTTTCTTGTGGAAAATTTTAGACGAAAACTTTTTGGTTTGTTGGGAATTGGGAGGGGGGGCTGGAGGGGAGGGAGAAGGGGCAATATAAAATGTTTTAACTAGCTTTAATCCCAAGATTTTTGTTATTCATTTTATTTTTTATGGCCACACATGGCCTCAGTTTTACATCTCATCTGAAAGACAGTACATCCCCAGACGTGCAGGTTTCTCCTGGGAAAACTGTATGTTGTTAGACATTGGAAAGCCAATCTGACAAGTTACAAACCCAAATCCCCACTGTCCCGTTTCACTCACACACTCTCTTTAAATTAATCTACAATGCTACTAAAACCGACCATTTCTATTTATAATGTTCACTGCTGCATTATCACAGAGGACTGATAAGAAACTGTCTATACCCGAAAGAAAAAAAAAGGAAACCACACAACTAATAAGTCTTCCAGACAGCCCAGACACCATAAACACAAATATTTAAGAAAGGAAAACAGGGACTATGAAGCACCAACGGCTCAACAAATAAGCCAACCATGGCCCATAATAAGTATGTTCATATTTAGGTAATACTGAATCAGCTATTGAGCCAGTCTGAGCCACTAGAGATTTCACAAATCAGATTATCCAGTTCATTTAGTATATGATTCCTTTGTCCCATTTTCCTATCCAAAAACCCCGTAGCATCTTCATAAACAAATCATACACATTTTTTTAAAATCAGCATTAGTTACGCAAATCTCGTCAGAGAACCCCACAGAAACAGTTATTCTCTCACAGACAGGAATTTCAGCTACGAATTTCCTCTTGGACCGCGAGTCCCAAATATGTCCGAAAAAATGTGTAATCTCTTTAACAGATCAAATACTTCCTTGAGAATTCCAAACAGACATAACCCTCTCACAAACCCATGGGAACTCAAACACAATAAGACGTCTATAGCTCTTTAAGCTGAGCTGCGCTGTTTTAATTTCCAGGCTTCTTCCACTGTCACGAAACTCGTGGAGATCAACCCTTCATTCTTCCCCAAAAGTCACAGGGAAAAAACCCTTCCCTCCAGCCTGTTTTTACTGTATTGGTTTGTAGGAGACAGCAGCAGCTTTCCCAATATCAGCACTGGAATGTACTTAGTAGAGTACTTAGCAGAGTAGCGGTTGAAAGCTCACCCATTCTGGCTTTGGTTCCCTCTTTCCAATTGCCTCTTGGCAGTAGCTTCGCAAACACAGAGTGGCAATCTTTGGGAGAGCAAAGTGGGTTTGGTTATAGAAGGAAAGCAGGACATGTACAATGAAAATGCCTGACTCAGACTTGACACTTCTCAGCGGTCAGAGTTGACACTTACTCATGCCATGATTCAAGCTGACTTTATTGGGACCTTCCAACCTATCAGGTGACTTCAGCACTTGTGAGAGACGCCTGCTTGCCTGCCTGTGGGGACGTCTAGGCTGAGATAAAAGGCCCGCAGCACAGCCATGGCTGGCCCGGGTCTGCTGACTCAGGCTCACAGAACATGGGCTGTCGGGCTAAAAATTGCAGCATAGATGTTTCTGCTCATGCTGGAATCCAAGCGCTGAAACCCCGCAAGGTGGGAGGAGTTCAGAGCTCCAGAGCCCAAACGTCTACATTGCCAGTTTTAGCCCTGTGAGCCCAAGTTAGCTGGTCATAATTGCAGTGTAGACGTACCCTTAGGAACTGGTCTCACCTGTGCACCGAAATGCTGCCAGGTCAGCAGCTGTGCAAGCTTCCCATGGTGCTCCAGTATGGCCAACACTTCCCTGGGAGCACCACATCCAGAGGCAAGGGGGTCGCTCACACTACAGGCCTTATCAGTGGCAGATGACCACACAAGCTAACAGGGCCCTGGCCAATTTGGGGCCCCCGAAAAAATCTCCCCCAGCTGCAGCCCCAGGGCTGGAGGAGCTTTCAATCCCTGCCTCAGCCCCAGGCCAAGGCTGGGGCACAGGGCTTTTCCGGTCTCAGTGCTGCAGCGGGCGGGGAGCCTGGAAAGGAGTGAACAGGGGGCGGGGCCATAGGGGAAGGGGCGGAACAGGGTGGGGCCGTGGGTGGAGCCAAAGGCAGAAGGGGTGGGGCAGGGCCCACTCACTCTCACAAAGAGCCATGCTCTATTCTGGCCTTGTCTACACATATAACACGTGTAGTTAAAGCAGTACAACCCCTCCCCCCCGCTCCCCAGCGTGGACGCAACTGTATTGAAATAAATGTGCTTATGGCAATATAGTATATTGCTGTACAGGAAAGGGAATAGACTATACCAGTATAAGGCACCTCCAGACGAGTATAACTGCATCTACCCTGGGGGTGGGGGTGGGGGGGGGTTGTACTGCTCTATTTCAGTTAAAAATCACACTCCAAACTGGCCTGCTGCTATTGGTAAAATCAGTGTAACATCTTGGGGAAAGTCACCATTAATACAGAGCGTGTGGGCTAAGGGGGTGTGTATAGAACTGGGAGCCAGGCATGGGCAGCATGTGACTCCTGCATTTGGGGAGGCTGGGCCTGAGCGCCAGAAGCTCCCTAGAAGTGGGGGTGCCACCAGTGCCCAGACTGTGGTCCCACCCCCTGCTCCCCCCCCCGAGGCCTGCCCCTGCTCGGCCTCCTCCCCTCGCGGGGTTTTACCAACAATCGCAAGATTTGTGATACAACTGCAAGAGTTGGCAACGCCTGCTTGCAGTGGTAGGTACCGTATCCTCTGCCTGAGCCTGCCCCTAGGTCTAGGGGGTAACATCACTCCCTCAAACACACAAAGCCACTACAGAAACACTTGCCTTCTGCTCGCTTTGCGTTGACTTTGTTCTATGGCTTATTGCGTCACAGCCTTTTTTTTGTTCCTGCTTCACTTGCGAAAGGCATTTCTTCACCTTCTCATGCTGGGACTCGGCCAGCCAGGCCATTCCCCCCTTCTTTGAGATCAAGAATTGAATGTGGAGCTGTATCTGCACCAGACAACTGGCATATCCAGTGAAACTGCGGCCCGCTAGCAAGAGATGTGAACAGCAGAGCAGGAAGGAAATGAATTACCCCATCTAAACCTGTCGCAGAGTTCACCAGTCAATAAGGGATTTAATCAGCTGAGGGCATCACAGCTTCCTCTCTCTTACCCAGGGGCTGGCACTCCGCTCTCATTTCTTAGGAGCTGGCTCTTCTTATAGAGAACTGGCCAGTCAGGGTATGTCTACACTGCAGTTAAAAACCCACGGCTGCCCCATGCCAGCTGACTCAAGCTGGCAGGGCTAAGGGGCTGTTTAATCGCAGTCAGGGCCGGCGCAACCCATTAGGCGACAACATTTGGGGGGTGCCGGCACCCCGGTCGTCGTCGGCATTTCGGGGGCGGGACCTTCCGCCGCCTCTGTCGGGGGCGGCATTTCGGGGGCGGGACCTTCCGCCGCCTAGGGCGGCGAAAAAGCTGGCAGCGCTCCTGATCGCAGTGCAGACATTCAGGCTGCAGCCTGAGCTCTGGGACCCTGCCACCTCACAGGGTCCAGCCCAAGCCCCACCCCGAAGAACTAGATTGCAATTAAACAGACCCTTAGCCCAAGCCCCACACGGACCAGCTGCGGGTTTTTAATCACAGTGTAGACATACCCTGATTACCCCTCGGTGCTGCCCTAACGCTGCTCCCACTGAAGTCAACAGTGAGCACTCGTGCAAATCTTATCCCGGATATCTAAACCGCTGTTCGTACAGTCAGTAAGGGAAGCTGCAGTAGAGCTGAGCAACGTCTCAGTGGCAAACCATCGTTCTGATGGATTTCGTCTCTTTTCCCGTTTGGCTTTAACTAAAATCATTCACCAGGTAATTTCTCCATGCAGCCCCTGCACTGTAGATGGTTCTATCACAATTCCTTCTGAACCTTTCACACCCAAAACACTGAGCGAGGGGGGTGGGTTTGGGCTGTACACCCAGCTCATGCGGCATTGTCTCCATCCCAGGAATAGAAAACCGTAACTTTTCGAATCAGGTTTCTGGTGACACTAAATTATCTGCTGGTCCCCTCTGGCCTTAAACTCTCTGAGTCTAGGAGAAACCTCAAGTTCAGACTTCATATTCCATCACCATCTCTAATAACTCACAGGGCGTGCTCTATCCCCTGTAGCAACTGGGCCCCACAAAGGTTCAGTCTGCTGCAGCCTTTGAGCTAACAACGCAGGGTATTTTAGCTCAGGCAGTAGAGTTTCCGATGTAGATGCAGAGGTCGCATGTTTCCTCTCAGCTCCTGAGAACCCAGTCAGGGCACTGCATTACAGGGGCTTAAAAACAGGCTTCTGTGACTATGGAAGTGAACTGAAATCAGAGTCAAGCCCAGTGAAAGAATTCAGGCTTTTATTCAAATGGGACTATTGCTGATGTATTTTCCCAACTACAGTAGTTTCAACATATAGACTAGAGCTGGGCAGAAAATAGGTTTTTTTTTCCCTGAGTAAAATTTTGCTGATGAAAAACCAAAGTTCTCCAAGAGAAATTTAAATGTTTCATCAAAAACAAAAACAAAACAACCCCTCTCCCCCTAAAACGCTACAATTTTATGGCCAACATTTTTCGGTATCGAGGCGAAAAGTTTTCAACTAAAACTTTTTTTTTTTTCCTGCAGAAAGCAAACACTTTTTGTGAAAAAAATAGTTTTTGTCAAAAACAGCTTTTTATCTGAACATAGTTTGGATGGCAAATGTTTGAGGAGCTTCAATCCAGACAATGCTCAAATATACTGTAGCTCAACCAGCAGTTGTTGGGCTTAAGGGATTTTTGAATATGGGATTTAGGCACTGAAGTCTCTTAGGTGCATTGGAAAAGTTTACCTGGGATGATCACAATGCTCTCTTCATGCCTTGAGATCCATCTCTACAGCTAGAACATATTCCCTGACTGTCAAAGTTGTGTTAACCCTGAAACAACCTTTTTAGCAGCTCTAAAAAGCTGTCCCCGTCCCCCCATTTAGTTTGTTTGTTAAACTCATTTGTTTCTTAAATTCATTTTGGAACATCTTGAAAAATACTGAGAAGGATTCCAGCCAACTGCTGCTGCTTCAGTCGTTCTTTGATGGGGCTTCTGAAATCAAAATTACTATGAAAATAATTATATCTCTGGCCGATTTCTGTTTGATCTCTTTGTAGTGTATTAAATGCTTTGCGTAATCCGATTAATAAAAATTGATATGGAACTTGAAACAGCGAGAGGTCACTAGCATCAAGAATCTAGGATCGGTATTTAAATCTCAACCCTCCATTGAGATTCATGGGGGCAATTCACACCTCTGAGAGCTGCAGCTGTGTCTGAAGACTTGAGAACACCCCAATGTCACATTGTGTTTGGAAGAATATCTTTGCAAACACAAGGGCTAGAAACTGTTGTTTAAATGCCATTGGACAGTCTACAGCAGGGGTCTCAAACTCAAATGACCACGAGGTTTCCATGAGGACTAGTGCATTGACCCGAGGGCCGCATCACTGACACCTCCCCCCAGCCGCCCTCGGCCCCGCCCCCACCCCACCCCACCCCTGCCCCACGTCTTCCCACCCCTGCCCCGCCCCATTCCAACCCCTTCCCGAAGTCCCCACCCCAACGCTCCCCCCAGGGGGTGCAGGAGGTGTGCAGGGTGCGACGGGGGCTCAGGGAAGGGAGTTGGCGTGCAGGAGGGGTGTGGGATGCAGCAGGGGGTCGGGGTGCAGGGTACGGCAGGGGCTCAGGACAGGGGGTTGGTGTGTGAGGTGCAGGGGGGTGGGGCGTGGGGCGGGGGGGCGGGGTGCAGGGTACAGCAGGGGGCTCAGGGCAGGGAGTTGGGGTGCAGGAGGGGTGTGGGATGCAGCAGGGGGTCGGGGTGCAGGGTGCGGCAGGGGCTCAGGACAGGGGGTTGGTGTGTGAGGTGCAAGAGGGTGAGGGGTGTGGCAGGGGGTCGGGGTGCAGGGTANGGAGGGGTTCAGGGAGCGACGGGGGCTCAGGGCAGGGGGTTGGGGTGCAGGTGTGCAGGGTGTGGCAGGGGGCTCAGGGCAGGGGTGCAGGAGGGGTGTGGGATGCAGCAGGGGGTTGGGGTGCAGGAGGGGTTCAGGGAGCGACGGGGGCTCAGGGCAGGGGGTTGGGGTGCAGGTGTGCAGGGTGTGGCAGGGGGCTCAGGGCAGGGGTGCAGGAGGGGTGTGGGATGCAGCAGGGGGTTGGGGTGCAGGAGGGGTTCAGGGAGCGAGCTCCAGCCCGGTGCCGCTTACCTAGAGCGGCTCCGGGGTGGCAGCGGCGCACACCGGGGCCAGGGCAGGCTCCTTGCCTGCCCTGTCTCCCCCCCACCCCACTGCTCCGTTCCAGGAAGCAGCTGGAACAGTGTCCCTGCAGCCCCTGGGGGAGGGGGAGGGGCTCAGGGTTGCGTGCGTGTGCTGCTCTTGCCGCTCCTCCAGGTACCTCCCACAAAGCTCCCATTGGCCGCGGTTCCCTGTTCCCGGCCAATGGGAGCTGCGGGGGGCGGTGCCTGGAAGGAGGCAATGCAGGAGACCTCTGCCTCCTTCCCCCTCCCCCCCCGGCCCGAAGGGGCTGTGCTGCCAGCTGCTTCAGAGAGCAGCGTGGGGCTCGCAGCGCCACAGGGGCAATCCCGCGGGGCGGGGGGGGGGCGTGCGCGGGGAGCTTGGCGGGCCACACGCAAGAGCCCTGCGGGCTGCGTGTTTGAGACCCCTGGTCTACATGAACTGGGGACTACCAGAGAAGTGTGGTAGTAGAAGCATTGACCAGTATTGCCTCACTTGGCCCAGGACTATGGCATCAATCCATTCTCTTCATTTTCAGCTCAATTTGTTTGCTTTAGAGCAGTGGTTCTAAAACTTATTTGATTGCGCGCCCACCTTNAGTGGTTCTAAAACTTATTTGATTGCGCGCCCCCCTTCTTTGTGTCTGTAGCAGGTTAGCCCCCCCCCCCCCCCACACACACACACAAGTACATATACGATATATGCGGTGGCGGTCCTTCATTTTCGGCTTCTTTGCTTTTCACTTGAGTTGTTTTTTTTCCTGTTGCATGAATGAACCAATGATCCACTGTCATAAAAGCAAAACTGAAATTGTGGTCCACGCTTACAGTTAAATGTGCACACCGTGTTGTAGCAAACAGATTAAGGTATAGATGGCAAGGACTTTGTATCATGCTATGGAAGATGACCAGAAATCCATCAAAATGCGCAGCACTATCGAGAGGACCAGAAATCCATCAAAATGCGCAGCACTATCGAGAGTCAAATGCACAGCACCATCGTAGGACCTGATATGTCGGGATGCGGGGCCCGGGACATATGCCCCAAGTTTCTATCTTCTGGGGGTGCTCCCCCTGGCCCCGCCCAGGCCCCACCCCCTCTCCATCCCTTCCCCCAAGGTCCCACCTCTTCCCTGCCCACTTCTGCACCCTCCCCCGAGCGCGCTGCACCCTCGCTCCTCCCCCAGCGCCTCCAGATTGGCCGTACCCTAGGGACGGCTCTGACAGCACTTAGCACAATAGGGTCCTGGTCCATGACTGATGCTCTTAGAGGTGCTACCGCAGTACAAATAATAATTAAACACTAATTTCTCATTCTCCTCATTTCAATATCACTGTGTTTCACAGCAGTTTTGTTGGAATTCTAGGAGTTGTTTCTTAACGCTAAACAGAGCTGGCGTAATTGCATTGAATTCAATAGAGCTGCACTGATGTGCACCAGCTGAAAATCTGTCCCTTGAACTGTTTCATGACTTGTGTTCTTCATTTAATCATTAGAATGTTATATATTCTGGGTTTACAAAGGCATTCAAATGCATACACATCATCTATATTTAGTTCCTAGCTGGTTTCCATTTGCCATCATTAAGCTTTTGTCAATAACACGAGCCCTTAGAAATTCCCAGCGTGATTTGCTGGTGACAAGTGCAGTATCTCCATAGGTCAGTTTAAGCTCTTTGAAACTGATGATGCTATCATGGAATCACATTACTTGAACCTCTGACAATTCTACAGTTGGTTGGAAAACAGAAATTCTGATATTTTTCTCCCAGCTTGGGACAAAAATGTTGAAATATCGAAAGCGTTCATTGAATGGGAAGTTCCAAACGTTTTTGCTTTGGAAATGTCCAAACAAAAATGTCACCCAGTCGAAATGTTCATTCAAAAGAAAAACGTTTTGAATTTTCCCACAGGAATTTATCAAAATTGGACATTTCCCCACAAAAATGTTGAATTCCATGAAACTGTATTTTGTCAGGGGGAAAAAAAAAATGGTGGTTCAAAAATTTCAACCAGCTCTACACTGTACAACAAGCGTATAAGCAGCACAAATACAGCCTGTCTACAGAGCTTGGACGTTTTACCCTCTGCGATCTGCCTAAGCTCAACAGCTTTCTCCAATGACAAGTGTCCTCCTTAAGATTTCATCTTTTCGCCAGTTCATGAATCTGTAAAGCTAGTGGCACGACACCAAAATAAAGAGGGGACATTCAAATGCAATGGAGGACTCAGAAGTTATGACAGTCTTAGGCCTGTATGCATCAAAGCACTGAAGTACATGCTCAAGTTCCACTGAAGTCAGCTAAGCTGCACTGGGAAATTGCCTAACTCTCATTGATTTTTTTTTTTACAGTGCCAATATTTGTAATAAAATATAAATATGAAGTTGAAGCGAACACAAGAAGATAAAAGCCATGCCACTCACTCAGATACCATGGCGAGGGGCACAGTATAAAAACCCACATAGAGATCCATCCATACACGGTATTTCTAGAGCTCCAAACCCTGTAATATCGAGGTGCTGTCTCTTGGCAGCTAGAGGTGGACACACCAGAGACCTTCAGCTAATGAGGAGGGGTAGAGTCATTGCACACGGGGATTTGTTAAATGAAGAGAACCCGTCACTGGACATTTCTTTTCTTAGGGTTTGTCTACACTGGTGCTTCGTCGGCAAAACTTTTGTCGTTCAAGAGTGTCGCTAAAAGTCTCGTAGTGTAGCCATAGCCTTAGTTACCTTCCTGAATCCTGAAGTCCAACAGCAGCGACTGTTTTACCTCAGTTAATACTTGGTCACACACTGCTCCACCTGCATGTTTGATGGAGAAGTGCACAAGTGAGCTGTTGAGCAGATAAAGCTTATTTCTCCCCTAGGACTAATCATGCACCCAACATTTTTGATGCGAGTTTTGCCATTGGCTTCCCTGGACACAGGATCGGACCCTCCTGGAGATTAAAGGAAGCAGGTCTGCCAACTTGTCTGGAAAATGTGGTGTTTCCAACCTTGCTCTGAGATTGCTCTCTCCCCCGCCCCCCCCATGCAGATTGTGGATCATGCAGAGAGGCACAGTCAGAATGAAGGCAGAGATAGAACATCTGGATTACACTTGTCTGGGGGTGGAGGACGTTTTTCAAGTGCAGAAGGCAATTCCTGTAAATTTTGCAATTCTTCCCTCTGGAGGCTCCTGGATCCCTTCAGATCCATGTACTCAAAACCCCAGATGCTACTAATCCAACACCTAATACCCTTCCTCCCACTTCCCTTTCAATGGTCAGCACAACCCCTATCCATTCCACAATGATCTTCCTCAACCAAGGAGCACTAGACCAGGAATGATGCTCCTAACCTGGTCAAAGGATACCGAGTGACCACCAAGCATTGCCTCCTTCCACAGTGCTCCCAGTCTCTGCTGGCCCGACGAGTGAGCAATCAAACCCAAGTCACCACACAGAGCGCTAGCCTGCAGCCCGGCCTGTTAGCCATTGGTGAAAATTGGCAGAGCAAAGCAGCGATCAGAGCCAGATCACCATGCATATGGAATAAACAAACTACCGAACAATGAGGGGGCACTGGAGTTTAACCCTTTGCACTGCATATGATCCAAGCACCACGTTGTACAGTCATTGACTAATAAACCTCAAAACATTCCAGGGAGAGACAGGTGTTAATATAGAGCTAGTTGGAAAATGGGTTCCCCCTCAGAACATTTCAATGAAAATAGAAAAAAAGAAGAAGTTTTTTTTGTCAAAATGTGGAAAGCCCACGCTTGGTGCGAAAGTGTTAGTTGAAAAGCCGATTTTCCATCAAACAGTTTCAACAGAAAGTTTCTGCCAGCCATAGGTAAATATTATCCCCATTATGCAGATGAGGAAACAGACAGAAAGGGTAAGTACTTGCCTAACGCTAGGTCAGCAGCAGAGCAGCATTCGAACTCAGGTCCTCTTGCCTCTCATGCTTGTGGCCCTTTCCTTCAGACTTCTCTCTCGTTTAGCTTTATGGCTTATATTGTGCTTACCTCATAGGGCGGCTGTATCATTTCAATACAAAGCCACGAGCTACATCACATTCTTACTACAGGTCTCTTGCATCTTACGTTCTGCGGTCAGCGCGTAAAGCGAAAACTGTGTATAGCCAAAATCCCATTGACTTTAATGGCGGGCGGAATCGCCCGCCCTACAGACACAGTACGTAAATTGCATTTTTTCTCTCTCTTTTTTTGTGTGTGTGTGTTTTTGCCGACCGCGCAAAGCCGAAATCGCGCATGTTAAATGCGTGTAAGATGCGACAGACCTGTATTACTCTTTTCCATACTGGGGGCTGCGAGCTCCAACGGAGATCAAGGTCCTATGGTGCTAGGCACCATAAGAGACAGCGCCTGCTCCGAAGAGCTTACAACCCAAATAGACAAGACAGACAAAGGGTAGGAGGGGACAGAAGAGTGAGTTGCCCAGGATCACACAGCAGGTCAGTGGGGGAGCAGGGAACAGAACACGGGTCTGTACTTGTCAGAGAGATGAGATTCAGAAGCAGGTTGGGATCCTGGCGGATTTAATTAAATAGTAGTCACTCACAAAGCACCAGCAGATTTCAGTTTGCCTTTACCAAGGATTCGATTAACTCAGCCCAGCACCCCACCCTCTGGACTCTCTCATAAGAAAAAAACGTAACCATTTAACCCTTTCCCTTTCTGCGTAGTGGAGGGGTGTGGCTGGGGGAGGCATCAGGCAAAGGAGGGGGGACATGAGCTACAGAGCTAGCTCAGAGGTGGCCGATGTTAAGTCGTAGCTTTGACCAGCCAGCTGAGGTAGATCTGTAATTTTAGTTTTGCAATTTGGCCCAAATCCTTCTCCAGTCTCAGAGCCTGAACCCTTCCCACTGCCCCACCATGCACACACAAACCTCAGGATCTAAGTCAGAGGAAGCGGTGGCCAGCACATTCCTCGCCTGCGCCGCTTCCCGCAGCCCCCATTGGCCTGGGACGGCGAACCACGGCCAGTGGGAGCTGCGATCGGCCGAACCTGCCGACGCGGCAGGTAAACAAACTGGCCCGGCCTGCCAGGGGGCTTACCCTGGTGTGCCACGTGCCAGAGGTTGCCAGCCCCTGATTTATGTAATCTCTGTGCTGCTCATGTCACACCCTGGTGGGCTGATGATGATAAGGGGGAGCAGCACATGAGGGAATCCCAGGGCCTGCAATTCCCCCAGCGATCCCGGTTGGGAGTCACCCCATTAGCAGAGCTGCGCTCCCTGCCCAAACTCTGCAACAGGCTCTTCACATCCCCTCGCACAGAGGCTCTAATTGACACGAGGGACCTTCACAGCTCTGGAGCAGAGGCCTGGGTTTGGCCTTCAGTGCCAAGTGCTCTGGTGAAAGGACAGCCGTGGCCAGCCCACATGCTCAGGTTTCCAGCTGCCTGCTCCTGTCAACCCGCTGCACCCCACAATAAGAGTGGAGACTAATACAAGGGGCACTTTAAACAACTTGCCTTTAGAACAAAGGTGGGTGCTGCCCCCATCTTGTTGCAAGAATAACTATTAGCCCCGGCGCCCTAGCGAAATTCCCAGTGGATAACTGCATCCTACCTATCTCCCTNAGTGAAGGCAGGGGGCTGGACTCGATGACCCTTCAGGGTCCCTTCCAGCTCTATGAGATAGGTATATCTCCATATATTATATTATTATCCTACCTATCCCCCCCCCAGGCTCGCAGTCCGACACAGCATTCACTCTTAGCTCTTACACAGCTGCCAAGGTATACCCCAGCGGCAGCTGCGTGTCTCTAGAGGGCAATTTTTGCCTGGAGGTTGCAAATTCTCTCTCATTTGCTTCAGAGGAAAGGGGGATGGCAGGGGAGGGCAAGAAGGGAAGATGCATGTGCTGTCAGAGAAATGAGGGCATAATCTGGGTCGGTCTATGGGCACTTCTCCCACAGTGAGGGATCCTAGTGCTATACCCATGACATGGAAGACTATGGTAAAAATAGATAGCAACATGCTGTAGAGGTGACTTCCCATCCCCACTCTGGGTTCCAACCAGCACCGTGCTGCTGTCTAGATCACACTTTGGGTGCGTCTGCCCTCAGTGTTTTCCCCAGAGGAAGGTGCCGCTCCTGCCCCAAACAACATTTGTTCACCCCACCTCCACTTTTGAAGTTTCCCCTCTTCCCTTTAAAGGGCTGTAGATTCACAGCCACTGGGGGATTTCATGCTGTGAAGCAAAGACAACTAGAAAAGTGCCACTGTCAAAAGGGCAATTTCACACCAAATGAGGTGATCGTTGGTCAGCTGGAGGGCAGGGCTGGGGGACACCAGCTGTTTGCTGCACCATCATTGAACAGCTGCATTCCTGCTACCCTAAGAAAGAGTTGCCCTTAGTTTCACCCCATGAACTAAGGGCAATGTGCTTCTATAGATTATCTGCTCTCAATGTTGAGCAGTACATAGTAGCAACCCCACCTACCACTGGTATCCAGGCCACCCATTAGTCAAAGAGCACCCTGGGCAAGCCAGAATTTGCACCGTCCCAAAGTAAGGAGGTGGGAACACACACTTATCACCATAATGCTAGCGTGACTCACCTTTTTTGGAAGCTTGAAGAGTTGTGCAGGTTGCCCGCCCGTGTATAAAATGCATATTCTCAGCTTGACCAATGACACACATCACACCTGGGTACCACAATGCTGTCACACTGGCACAGCCCGTCTCATCACTGCAGGCCTGTTTACTAGGCTTACTTCTGCTGTCTGCTTCCCCACCTTAGACCTCACCTTGCCATCGGGGGTATCTGGGATGGGTGAGGAATGCAGGATTAGAGCCTCGTGTCACACTTTTATCTACCGTGGAAACCTCTTCATAACATCGCTCTAAAATACTTTGCATGCATGGGATAGTCTCTCCTCATAAAGAGCTTCAGCCCTCTTCAAGATTACAATGCCACAAAAACATGACACAACGGGCACATAAATAAGAGAACCGGATCTGTGGAGATTGAGAACAACAAAAGGGGGGAGGGATAGCTCAGTGGTTTGAGCATTGGCCTGCTAAACCCAGGGTTGTGAGTTCAATCCTTGAGGGGGCCACTTAGGGATCTGGGGCAAAATTGGTCCTGCTAGTGAAGGCAGGGGGCTGGCCTTGATGACCCTTCGGGGTCTTCCAGCTCTAGGAGATAGGTATATCTCCATATATTATTTTATTATATTATAAAAGCAATGCAATTATAGCTGCCCAATCAGTTTTCCTTCCACCAGAGCACCAGGGAGAGCTGTGGCTTAGCACCACTCAGCTCTGGAGAGAGGGGTTCAATGGTGGGACTTCAGTTTGAGAGGAAGCAACATCTTCTATTAGCATAGTGATACCCTTAGGGGACGTCAAGTAACTGTTGGTCTCAATGCACTGTAGAAACTATGCGCAGAGAGAAACAATTTCATCACTGTTGAAATGCAGCCACCTACTAGGTGAAATGCTACAGCTATATAATTTGATGGCAGGAATGACAGTTTATGACCAGAAGTGAAGAATACTATTTGCAAATCAAAATAGGGGATATAAGGAGCAGGAAGACTATAACTGCCCACATTGAGATTTGGGCAGGCCAGCACTAAGCCTAAAATAACAGTCTCTATCCCTCTAAATGTGTTAGGTAGCAAGATGGATGAGGTAATCTCTTTTATTGGACCAACTTCTGTTGGTGAAGCAAGCTTCTGAGCTCCACAGAGCTGTTCTTCAGGCCAGTATTTTTAATCACTTTCCATTATACAGCCAAGAGTGAATTCACATCGCTTTTGCAAACAAGCTCCTTTTCCATCTGAAATTACTCATGTGTGATCTCTAGCCAGAAAGGAACTTTGTGTAAGTGTGAGATTAATTGGAGGTTTGTTTGAAATATTCAGTTTTGGAAAAAAGTGTGTTCTCTTAAGAAGTGTGACTTTTTGTAAAGTCCCTCTCAAAACTTTAAGTCTTGACTGGAAGACTTTTAGAAACAGTAAGCAACACAGTGTATGCATCTTCCTGCACCTAAGCACATCAGTCTCCTCTATACTGCAATCAACAGCTGTGGTGCTTTGTTTTATACCAAATGAAACTTGAGCATAAAGCATTCACCTCTGCACCAGTACCTCTTCGATTCTATAAAAAACATCAAACAACCCTACAATGCCTCAGAATCTGAATTAAGATCCATATAATTTGAACCCCCCTCAACGTTACCCACATGGCGAAGTATGCGTCCATCAGAGGCCGTCAGTGTGGTCCTAAAAACGCACAGCAGGATCTGCAAGACAACTAAGTATCCAATTCACATGCAACTCTTCAGAGGCCTGCAGTAGCAGATGTTTTCTGTTAGTTTTAATTTGCCCAAGAGGCTTCCTTTTCTCCTTCCCCACCTCAGTCCTGGCTCCTAGCATCACCTCTCTCCTCCTCCTCCCCCACAGCACAGCACAACAACCAAACAATTCCTCCTCACCCAGTACCAGGATTGTAAAAAGACTGACAACACCACTACTCCTTAATCAATCAGGCCCAGCACAGCTATTTTTCACCTCTAGTGGATTCCTTCCTCCTGCAATATTAAGGGAAGTAGTGCTACTATTGGTACATTGAGCTACTGCCTGATCAGGCTTGGGTTGCTAATGTTTAATGTGTGTTGCACAGTTATATTTTTCAAGACACTTTATAGATAGATAGAGGTCCCAATTCAGGAAAGTATCATTATATTTTGACCAGAAATTAAGCATGTACTTAACTTTACGCCTGTGCTTAAATTCCACTGAAGTCAATGAGACTTACACACATGTAACTTTAAACATATACAGGTCTGTCTCATCTTATGCGCATTTAACATGCGCGATTTCGGCTTTGCACGGTCGGCAAAAAAAAAAGAAAAGACAAAAATAGCAATTTATGTACTGTTCATGTAGTGCGGGCGATTCCGCCCGCCATTAAAGTCAATGGGATTTTGACTATACACAGTTTTCGCTTTACGCGCTAACCGCGGAATGTAACCCCAGCGTTAGACAGACCTGTACTTATGTGTTATCCTGAAAACGACTAAACCTAAGCATGTGCTTAAGTGCTTTCCTGAATCCTGGCCTAAAAATGCCTCCAATTTTTGAAGGCCACAATCCTTCCTATTCTTATACACATAAGTAACTTTAAGCACACAAGTATGTGACTATGCATGCACTTAAGGTTACTCCCATGCTGAAATATCTGCAAGCTCAGGGCTTAAGAAGGAGAAACAAGTCAATGGGCAGATCAGGCATGGCTGTGGAGAAGAAAGATGCCTAGGAGTGGGTTTTTAAGGAAGCATTTGAAAGAGAAAAGTACAAATGAAACAGCTACCTACACATGACTAGTTTAAAGGCAGAAGACTGAGAAAGCTATTTTCCCATGTGTACTGGTGTTAGCCGTAAGTTACAGATAGAGCCATTTATATACAGATAATCCAAACTTCTGGTTTTCCTAGAGGATCAGACTCCCTGGAAAATTATTTAAAATAATTCTCCATTAAAAAAAGCCTGGTAGAAAACGTCATACTGTCACGCTGAGAAAAAGTTGCAGGTTTTCTTGTTTCCCCTTTCCATGCTTGTGCCAATATTGTCTTTAACACCCTCACTCCCCCTCAAACAAAAACAAACACACACAGACAACCATTCTTAGGCCATTTAAAAAAAAATGAAGCGTATGTATTCTGTGTGTGCATACAAAAAAAAGACAAATACAGAGATGCAAACAAAATATCAAAATTGCCATTAAGGGAATTAATTTTAAAAGTCACAAAGCATGTTATTCCTGGAAATTGCTTTTATTTAGCAATGATGTTAACACCACAAGAAGGCAGCTGGCATTGAAAGCACAAGAAAAGTTCAATTTAAACAAGGGACAAAAAGTAGATTAACTGAAATTTTAGAGCATTCACACTGAATACACTCCATTAACTTGTCTGCACAGAAGTTCTCAGCCAGGGTGTTTTGGTTTCTTATGTTGACTTTAGTAACTTTTTTTGGAACTGAAAGTTACATTCCACTGACAACCTGGAGGAAAAAAATAATTAAAGGACTCAAAGTCAATATTGAGATAACATTTTAATATTTTTGAAGTTTTTCCTGTAAAATGGCTTGTACTTCCACAGGTACAACAGTGAAGAAATAATTTTTGAATCCATTTCGCATGGCATATAAAAGATTGGTTTTACAAATATATCCTGAAAATTTAACAACTGGTAACACTGTATAAGGTAAACATAGCCACTTCCCCTTGATACTGGGCTTGCTGTTCAAATGAGACTTTTCCTACAGCTGTGTTACAAGACAAGAGCTCGTGTAAGGATACCTATTTAGCAATGTGTCTGATGAAAGTGAAACACAATGCACATCTTTATCCATCAGTTACCCATGATGCAAAGGAACACAAGGTACTTGGTGAAGGTTAACTGCCCATCTGGAAAGTATAAATATGCCCTATTAAAAATAAAGTGATTTGAGAGCTACTGCTTTCTTCAAAGTAACTTCTGTTTGGTGTCCCAGCAATTTATACTTTTGCTCTGCTGCTAGCAAAAACAAAGATGGCATATCTTTCTCTAACTAGTGCTGAAAGTAAAATTATACACCCCAGCCCCCATCTATAGGAACAAAGGGCCAGACACTGTGGTCTTTTCAAGAACAAAACTAATGCTGAAGTCAATGCGAATTTGCTTGCATAAGGACCACAGAATCTGGGTACGAGTTTTGTTTGTGTAAGGAAGACAGAAATTGATCCTGAATGAATAGGGGTACCCTTCACTTTTCCTAGTACCAGCTTTGGGGACTACTTACAATGCAAACCATTATAAATGGGAATTAAAGATAATCGCCAAAAGAGAGCTGTCCGTGCCCCTCTTTGCTTCTTTGTGATCAAGCAATCCTGAAAGGGTTGGTTTTTTAAAACACCACCCCTCCACAAAACACACTGGTTTTCTTGCACTGTCTACCCTATAACTATATGAATGGAGAAAAAGAGGAATTAAAATACCACAAGAAGCTGTAAACTGAGCATCAGAGAGAGGAAGAGATTTTAGCCAGAATATTTCAAACTATTTGGCTTTTTTAATATCTCAAACTCAAGTGCCTAAAGACAACTTTCTTTCCCTTAAGTGTTTTAGGTTCAACACTTCTGTACTTCAATTAATGGGTGAGAGCTCCCACCTGGCATCTGAGTCATCCACAAAATTGGGGAAGACAAGACTTGACATTGCTCATATGGAGTAAATCCTCTCAATCTTTTGTAACGATCAGAGAGAATCAAAAAGGGGCACAAATCTTGTTTTAAAATGCCATTTGCAGCTCTCACCTTTAATATAAGTCGAAGACGCAGCAAAGCAGCTCTGTATCAGAGACAGCTTTGTTACCAAGCTGGAATGCATTTCAGTGCCTTCCATTAGCAATGATGATGGCCAGATGATGAATTCTTTTTGGCTGGTCTTCTGCACTAGAATTTAATGTCAAGGCTTATCAACATCGGAGATAAAAGTGGATTTCTCTTGTAGGGCTCTATTTTGAAGAAGTTCCATTTCCCGTAATATGCTTGAGCCTTTAAAAAATTGTGGGCAAGGAAGTAACTTAGCTGCTGCAGCAGCCCCAAACAGAGAGCTATCAAAGCTCAAACCAATAGTTATGTTTTGGCTATTTTAGTATGTTTGTGTGTGTAAATATATAGAATAATTATATAAAGACACTATGTAGTCTCTCAAAAATAGTGAGTTATTTAAGTACGAAGATTAGGCAGCATCCCACTCCCACCCCCTCTGCTTTCTAGCCATATTCTAAAACAAGATTCTCAAATTCCAGAGTCAGAAATAAAGAGTACAAAAAAATCCCTCCCCCAACCCATAAAGCAGCAACAAGAGTATCAAGGTTTTTTTCTTAATGAAGTGAAGATAAACCTTTGTAGGACCTGTCTATAAAAAGGATTCTCTTCAATTTTTGACTGTAATAAGTTAAACAAGTTTGGAAAATCAACCAAGAGATGCATGAAAATCAAAATGGCTATAAACATGTTTATGTCCTGTTTTGTGTCAGAATAGGTTTGTTGCTCTTAATAGAGCCAGTCTTTTGTTAATGGCTTTCTCCTTCTTTCCACCCACATCCCAAAGAATTTCTTCTCTAACCATCTATGCCAGGCTACTCTGAGGCACAAAGGTACCATACTTCATAATTAAATACTGAGTCATGATTAATATGAATTACTTTACTAAAAGATTTTGCTTAATTTGGACCACAATTCAAGAACAGACAACTTAATACTGAGTCTTCAGTGTAGACTTTAACCCTCCTTCCAAAAAACTGCCTGAAAAAAGGAGAATGTGAGAGCTGCAGCATACAAGAACTGAGAAGCAGAGACTATAAAAAAAAAAATAATACTTTGAGTAGAGTTGTGCTTCAAACAGCTTTGACTCATTCAAATGAAACTGATGGAGTAACTGGTAAAAATATTACTTATGGAACACTATTATTATTGCTGACTTTTGTTGAGGGATATGCAAAAGCACTGACAGGTCTGATGGGATGGTCATTTAAATCATGAAATAAAAGAACATTTGTTTTCTGTCTAAAGACGAACTTTCTGCAAATTCCTTTGTATGTATGTATCAGAGATACAGAACAATTTCATTAATTCAGAAAACCTGATTTCCCCCCAATTTAATTCCAAAGCAATGAAAGGGGATTGGGGGGGAGAGAAGAGAAAGAGACTACCTCTGATTCCAACTACTGGTCACTGGGAGAGTACCTGGATTTATACAAATGAACTTCTAGAAGTTGGTTTCACTGGTAAGACACTATTTCCCTTCTTGCAGCATTTCTTGTGCTAATCCAAGCCTGATGGGAATAAAAGAGTTTGGACATAGTCTTTCAAGTGATACCTCCGCAGCTGAAAATCACAGGCCTGAAACTCCACAGTCTTGCACCCTAAGGAGTCATTTACACCATGGCAAAGTGAGTGTGCAAAACTGTAGCATTTTACACCCACTTTGTACAGGTGTACGTGATTGGGCAAGGTGGGGGGACATCAGCTCCCATATCTAGATTATAATGGTGAAGGAGGAACGTAAAGAGGCTTGGTATGGAGGTGCCTGGGAACTTTTATGACTACAGTCCATTAACTCTCATGGGGAGACTACACTTGCCGCTTGCCAAAACAGTTACTATCTCAGGGATGTGAAGCATATTGTAGTACTGTGAGTGCAAAAGGTCTCAAAATCTAGAGCTCTGACTACCACTGTTAATCCCTACTGCCAAGCGTTAAATCTTGTGACCTTGAGACAACAATGTACATTTCCTGAAAGTTTGATTTCGTGGCCTCTCTCATGACAAAAGCTCTCTAGCTAACAGAGACAGTTCAATAGAACAGGGTGGAGTCTGCTTCTCACAGATGAGGTATATGCTAAGTAGAACAAATGCTGCAGAATGCAAGTGGAACCTGAGGAATTTATACTGAAGACAGCTAGGGAAGGGAAGAGACAGTCACACCCTTATGTTTATGCCACAAACCATGGCAGAGAAATGAAGGCTAACGGCATTTTTTTCTGTCTGGTTGGGCTGTCCTTCTTGGTGGAACATTAACCACAAGGCTGCCTTGTGAAAGGACTTGGAACATGGAATCACAAAAGGATCTCACTGAAAAGGCACTAGGAAGAAGTGTATAGTTCCAGACTAACAAGATTTGTCCCCTTTCCAACCAGTGAGTGAGACAAGCAAACTGTACAATTTGGGATTTGTACAGGGAATGCTGCAGAATGAACACTACCTTTTACGGCAAAACGAAAATAAAGTTTAAAAATAGAAGTAAAGCTATTTTCAAATTATTAAAATGCCAAACTTTTTTACACAGCAAAATTATATTGAACAGCAGCAGACAAAATAATATGTCCCACCACCATAGGCAAGGGACATTTTAAATGTTTATAAGGTTAACTATAAAACAATTTGACAACCAAAATATGAACAGGCCAATTCAAGTATATACACAATATATTAAAATCATATAAATTATATATTTATACAAAGGGCACAAATATAGCAAATTTCAAGTGATATAGTAATCACTTTAACAGAACTGAGTTTTGAATAATCAGTTTCACCTTTTGATGATTTTCTCCCAAAGTCTTTCAACTTGGATAGACTGATATCTCAGATACCTAGATTACAGAGAGCAAGGATCAAGAATTATTATTCTCAACCAAATGAAGCTGGCAGAGTGGGATGGTAGATCTCTCATGAAATTCTGATTTAATTATTTCCCTAGTAAACACCTATTTCTTCTCTTAAAAATCAGGAATTTCAGATTATCTACTGCAGATGAACAATCTACGCTATTGTGTGTATTTAATGATTACATTTGAATTCTGTTTGATTTGCAAACATTTTAAATAAAAACAGATTCCAGCACTTCTCAAAAATGCAAGAAAAGATGGCAGTAAGTCAAACAAAAACTACAGTTAAATTATGGAAGGATGCTCTCCTCATAGCATTTTGGCTAGTATCATGTAAGTGAGCTTAAAAAAACCAGTAGCTTATTTTTTAATCACTTTTTGATTTCAAAAGAAGACAGCATGGCCCCAATCCAGTCAAGCACTTAAGCCCCACTGAAGTCAAAAGGGCTAATGATGTGCTTAAAGTTAAGCATGTGCTTAGAATGCCTTGCTGGATTTAGGTTTATGTGCATAAATTCTGTATAACAGCACCTAAACCTATTTTCTATTGCTGCAGTGCTACCCCTTCATTAATGCAATTCTTAAAGGGTTGCTACATCTTAATTAACCCAGTAGTTCCAGGCATGCAAGGTGAGCAGCAAGGGCAAGCCACATTAAGCAGAAAGAAAGCAAAGGCAAGACTACAAATATACAGAAACTCTCTCTTTAAAAAGGTATAAACAACTTTACATGTGTAAAAGTAATTCAATTTCACAAAATGCAGGTTAAAAAAAAATCAACCATATACTGTATTTCATGAACACTGGATATCCACTAGACTGAAAGGAAATCAAAGCAAACAGGAATTCCCCAGTTTCAAGTAATCCTTGATGCCTTTTTGGCCAACTGCATTATACCATAACAGGTAATTTAATAGCATTTGTATGCTACAATTTATGCAGCTAACCTTTCACGTATGATCCAAATTGATAGTTGTGTCTAGTTAACATTCACCTATGTTTGCCCACACATTCCATATTAGCTCTTTGAGAAACTATTCAACTTAATTATATTGCAAATTAAAGACAAATTACATTCTGTATGTTCCTTCTAGATTTGAAAAAATAGGTTTTTAAAGGCTTGTCAAAGTTTAGAAGAAAAAAATTTCCATTAAAAAATCCAAGATTAAAAAAAAATCATTGACATCTTTTTTTTTTTCTGATCGAGGGTACTAATAGAAAGATTATTACAAACATACTACAATTTGATCAAGAAGACTTCATGAATATGCCGCTGATGAGCATGCAACACCACTGATATCTGTCAAGTTCCAGGTATCAATGTATCCCCATTTCATCCCGCGTCAGGCCCCTTACCCCCCCCCCCCACCTCCCCAGTAATAACAGTATTATAAAAAGGTAAAATCTAGAGTTAGTGGCAAAATCTTCACAGTAAATTGTTAAAGAAAATGTTATTGTGGTCATTTGTAAAATGGCATCAGTCAATTGGACCCTGAAAAATTAGTTTGACGCAGTTGTGTTCCCCAGTCAGCTGTGCTGCACAAAAAGGGCAGGAAGCATGAAATGCATGAGTACCATGAGGCAGTGGGATTTGAGACCAGTATTTTGCAGATTTCTCAGAGCACACATGTCCACAAGGGGTGAAAGCATAAGTTGGAGGACCAGCATCCACATAAAACCCTGCCTCGCAACCAAGCCAAAGAGGCACATAGGGACCAACGGTTCTGCACATAGGACACTCGCGCTCATTGGCTTCTGTGTCACTGCGATGTCCCCAGTTGTGATAACCATGAACGTGACCACAGCTAAGGTAAGCCCAAGGCTGTTTCTCTTCTACCACATCTTTACGGTTAATGCTGGGAAACGCTAAAGTATTCAGCCCAACAGGACACTGTGGCCTAGCGGCATTTATCTCCTGTCGCAAAGCTTCAATGTGTTTCTGAGTCGGTGTGTGAAACAGACCATCTGCTGTTCTCCACAGAAGAGTGGCTCCACACAGGTCAATGAGAGAGCCATCTTGTAGGATGTTGGTCTCATTTTCTACCTAGAGGTACAACACAGACATAAATTTGAGATGGATCTTTTACAGACAACTTAGCTACTTCTGTGAATGACTCCTCTTCCTCAACATATACCACTCACTCCCCCAATTCTCTGGTAAAATTCTCAGACTGTTTACGAATAATCTCTCTGGAAATTATCGTCCCCTCCCCCACTACCCCTTTGATGTGGGGGTCTCTCTCCTACCTACCATGTCTCTTTCTTTCTCATCTTCTAGTATGGATCTTCCCTGGGTCTCTCTCTAGCATGGATTTTCTCTGTGGTTGTCTCTGTTTTACTTACAGACAGTTCTGACAGGATTTAGAGAGTTCCCACTCCTTCATTCTGAGTTGCGTACCAGATAGTCAGCTGTATCACTCCTTTAGAGCTTTCTGTTGCATTTTGCTTCCTTTGTTTGGGTGGGCAAGTGACATTTTATATTGCAGATACCAATGCTAGCCAAATTCATACTAGAGCATAAAAGTAACTGACAGCTAAATCTTAGTCCCCAATTTTCAGAAGTGAGGAGCACCTATTACTCAGATTGAAGTCTATGGAAGCTGAAGGCACTCCGCTCTTCTGAAAAATCAGGCTCTTAGTGTATAAACAGGCATTGTGTACAAACCACAGCGTAAGATTTACTGTCTAAAAATTCTCATTTTCTCTTCTGAATGAAAGCAGGTGATTATGCAACATTTTGAGAGAATATACTAAACAAAACAACAGCTTTGGTGCAGCTTTCTCTAATTTGTTTTAATGTCACAAACATATAGGCAACTTGCGCTATTGGTACCACCCTTGAAATGATGAATGCACATTAAAATGTGTGTGTGACATTAACTGAGAACAGACTGCTACTCAGGAGTGAGAAGTGTATAATTAACCAGCATCAGCTTTACACATTGCTAAGGGGTGGAACATCCAGTACTGTCATATCAAATAAATATCCTGGATATTAAACAGAGCACTTCAATAAGTGTGGCTGGCAAGGAGGAGTGACCACACTTGATATATTAATTTAGCCCAAATTTGTGGATTAAGAACAGTAAATCATCCCTATAAAAACCCTACATAACGATACAATAATCTATTGATAAAAGGTAATTTACAGCAAGTGCTACAGGTACAAAGTTCAGTGATCAGAACAGAAGGTCATCAAATGAGGAGTCAGATAATTCTTTACAAACAGAAAAGGGAAAGGTTTCTTGGTATCATGGACTGAACACATTGCAAACTTGGTGGATTCATTTTTATGAATCCACTCAAAGAATATTGCTCGCAGCAGTACTAACCAGTATGCCATGTAATTTTATTTACAATAAGAAGGCAAGTTGTTTTATCTGTGGAAGAGGAGACTTACTTATTCTAGAGCCGCTTTTCCTCAGCAGCACTAAAGATGTTTTGCTAACAGTGTACAATTCTATTCTGTCATTGTATTTTTGAATATAGCAAAGGCACCTACAGCCCAGGATATGGTGCTCTCCCTTTTTATATCAGTTACAACCAAACTAGAATTAATAAGTCAATGCGTCGTTGCAAGAGGTAGGAGTACCTGGGGGAACAACAAGTGCCTACTCAGAAGGGAAGGACTCCTGATTCTAAGAGCTGCAGTCCTAAGCAACCCAGACAGGGAGCATCAGTCGTCTCCCCCAGATATCCGTAACAGTCAGGGATGGAGCGGGGGAGGGAAAGGGTGCAGAAAAAGAATCTCTTGAGCCCCAGAGTTGGAAGTCGCAGTAGGAGTGTGGCCATAGAGTAGGGAGGAGGGGAACAATGGGTTGCCCAGTAAGAAAAAATGTGAGGCTGAAAATGGATGAGTGGGGGCTGGAAACCTACACTTCCCCCAATCCTCAGAGTCTAACAGCTTGATGGCTGAATAGTTACATCTGACCCCTCCTTAGAAAAAAAGAACGAAGAGACAGATGAGGAGCTGGGAAGGAGAGCACCGTAGCAAAAAAACCAGAATAGACGTTGAGATGTGCAAACCCCTCCCCTCAAAGGCCTGGTGGTAGTATGGGGACCCGGCTTTCTTTCCCTCTCCCTGCTAGTGGCAGATCAAAGGGCAGCAAGGCCTCTTGGGGGTCTTTAGGCAGCTGGAGGAGGAGCAGTAGAGCTCACTTCTCAGGACTGACCCAGTAACGCTGCTCAGATCTCCCACAAGGGACCCTCCCTGGCTCTTCTATCTTTAAGTGGGGGGTTTGTGTGATCCCTTGCCCCAGTGCTAGGTGTGACAATGCTCAGACACAATACTGTACTTCATGTACCCCACACCTCTAATATCGCAGTTCTCAGTGCCAGAAATAAGGTTTTCCTATGTTAGTAGTACTTTGGTTTTGAATAACTGTGCACTTTCAACTTACTAGCTTCCCCCTTTGTTGAGCAGATCTGGTTTCTCGTAGAGTATATACATCACCACAGACAGAGATTTCCCGCCACACTCCAGGTTTAGACTCTTCGGTAAACCCTCCTTTTGGATGCATGACCAGAACGCCATTGGTTGTTAATCCGTCCATGTGCCCATCAGGATTTTTCCATTTTGCTGCTTTTTCCTAAATGTAACACCACAACAATGGGAAAGAAGGCAGCCTTTTACTTTCAAAGCCTCAAGAGGATCGGTACTCAAGAGTATTTCACCAGCACAGTTAGTGTTTATAAGGGTGAAGAACACTGTTGGTGAATTCTAAGGCTGGTGGGTGATATTTTCAAAGCAGCAAGAGATTTAGCTGCACATTTTTAACCAGTATTTAAACTTTTGCAGAAAATTGTTGCTTCTAACTCAATAAACCAAATGTCACACATGAGATGCTTGTGCAATCACTATGTTGGCTTTACAGACATATCAGCTAACACTTAAATCATGAAGATGCTGTTAACCACTATAGTTTATATAAATTACAGTGTTTACTGTGGCTTGTGCTGGGTGGCTGTTATATCTTTTCTTGGTAGCTAGCACTCATATAGCCAAAACAATCCCACTGTAAGTCTAATTAATGGTGAATGCCTAGTCAGAACTCATGTTGTGCCCTGAAGAGCTGTTGCCAGTCTTTTCAACAACAAAAAAAGAGGCCACTTAATTTAGACTCTGATATTAAAGATAGGTAGAAGCCACCGTGAAGAGTTCACAGAGTGGCAATAAATTTGGCTAATAAATTTGAAGTTCCCATACATTTTTCAAATAATAGAATTACTGAGGTTTTAATAAACCTAGGCACCAAAGTCAATGGCAATATACACAATTTGTAATAAGCAAATTCTTGTGCTTTTTTTTTTTTTAAATCAGTCATATGGCATAGAGGCTATTTTTGTTTGTAGATAACATAGCGATCAATAGTACTTACTCCAAGAAATATGTTTTTAGAAGAGTCAAATCCTGCTGCAAAAATCCTTGCTGTATACGGTGCATTCCTATCACAGACAATCCTGCATGCAAACCTGGATATGGTACTTTGTGTGATCTGAGTTTCATCATTGTTTTGACTGCCAGAAATTGTATCTGTTACTACAAAGTCTATAGGGCTTTCTGTTGATCTCCCAACCTGCAAAAATTCAAAATGCACTTGATATACAGCTCTCTAAATATACCTCACAGAAACATCAATGCTACCATTTTGACAAAGTTAATTTTGATCACATCAATTATCCACACTCTGCAAACCACCTGTCTGGAAGGTGAAATTCCTGCTCTGGACTGTCATATTTTCACATATTTGCCCTTGGCAAAAATTCACCATTTTCATAGCAAGACAGCTTTTCATTTGATAAAACTGCTGTGGCTGTGTATGTATCGGCAAATCTGAAGCATATTAATTTTATGTAAAAGGGGAGGGGGGATTTTGGCTAGCAGTGTGAAAATGTTGGTTACTGCTGTGTTTCATACCCCCTTCTCTGCAAATAAATACTATACTCCTACATTCAGATAAATAAAAAGTTAAAGAACTTTCTACTGTCATTTTAAAATTGCCATGAAATTAAAACATGTTTTTAGACCAAAACAGCAGTTTTAAAAATATATCTTCACAGAAAATGAGAGTCTAATTCATATTTTAGATATCATTGCATTTTGTAAGTCTTATACATAAGATTCTCAGGACAGGATACTCATTTGGCCAGATGTACTAGAGCAGGGGTCAGCAACCTTTCAGAAGTGGTGTGCCGAGTCTTCATTTATTCACTCTGATTTAAGGTTTCGCGTGCCAGTAATATATTTTAATGTTTTTAGAAGGTCTCTTTCTAGAAGTCTATAATATATAACTAAACTATTGTTGTATGTAAAGTAAATAAGGTTTTTAAAATGTTTAAGAAGCTTCATTTAAAATTAAATTAAAATGCAGAGCCCCCCGGACCAGTGGCCAGGACCCGGGCAGTGTGAGTGCCACTGAAAATCAGCTTGCGTGCTGCCTTTGGCACGCATGCCATAGGTTGCCTACCCCTGTACTAGAGCCACCCACGTATTTATGCAAGACATTTTAAATTACACTTTTTGTACTAAGCACTTACTCTGAGAAAAATAAAGCAGCTGAGATAAGGAACGAATCTCTCATAAAGAGTCCTAAGCATTTAAACCTTTCCCCCCCACATCTATAAAACAATTCTAAAACAAGGAACAACTGTGCATTTGGAATCGCAAATTATAAAATGGACAAAGGGATCTGACTATCGAACAAAGGTGCAGACACAGCACTGAGCTGGTACTAGTACTTCTATATGCAAGTAATGTTACACCACTCTGGACGGTAATCAGGTAGTTGTAAGTTAGAAACAAAAAAAGGAACTTAAAGTACTTCTGAACAGATGCCTTGTGACCTGCTGCTAACCAAAAGAAAATTATAACTATTTTGTATGCCAATATAGTTTAATTCCAAGAACCCTCATTTATATGACAGGTTTCAGAGTAGCAGCTGTGTTAGTCTGTATCCGCAAAAAGAACAGGAGTACTTGTGGCGCCTTAGAGACTAACAGATTTATTTGAGCATAAGCTTTCGTGGGCTACAGCCCACTTCATCAGATGCATAGAATGTAACATATAGTTAATTAATTCTAGTTTAATTCGAAGCTTTTCTGAAGCTTCAAAAACAGACTCCAACGAGAAACTGCTGAACTAGAATTAATTTGTAAACTAGATACCATTAACTTGGGCTTGAATAGAGACTGGGAGCGGCTGGGCCATTACACAAAGTAAAACTATTTCCCCATGCTTATCTTTCCCCCTCCCCCTACAGTTCCTTATATCTCCTTGTCAAGTGCTGGAAATGGGCCATTTTCATTACCACTACAAACACTTATTTTTCTCTCCTGCTGACAACTGATCACTCTCCTTATAATGTGTATGGTAACACACACTGTTTCATGTGTATATATATATCTTCCTTCTGTTTTTTCTACTACATGCATCCGATGAAGTGAGCTGAAGCCCACGAAAGCTTATGCTCAAATAAAGTTGTTAGTCTCTAAGGTGCCACAAGCAGGGCCGGCGCAACCCATTAGGCGACCTAGGCGGTCGCCTAGGGCGCTACTATTTGGGGGGCGCCGGCGCCCCGGCCGTCCGTGGAAATTTGGGGCGGGACCTTCCGCCGCCGCTGTCGGGGGCGGCATTTTGGGGCAGGACCTTCCGCCGCCTAGGGCGCCGGAAAAGCTTGCAGCGGCTCCTGGCCACAAGGACTCCTCCTCATTTATATGTAAGCTAATAACTTCTCAATGAAGATCTTTAAAACGTTTTGTGAGGAGGTTACAATCTGTGTAGCTTAGTTGCACTTCAAAGGCCAGCAATGGGAACACATATATGGATCCATCATGTGCATAAACATCTCTGCGGGTAAAAAAAGAGCCAATCTTTAAAACATCCCCCCCTATAAATCCACGCTGTCTATACAAATAGAGAAGAAAAGCTCTCCAAGAATTAAGCAAATATATGACACTGTTAATATTCACCCTATCAAATGAGCCTGTAGCAATGAGGTCGAAAGCAATCCCATTTGTAAAACCCTGCTTACTCTAGAACATCAGACTATGCAGCAAACCCACAAATACATGCTGAACCTGACATTTTAACATATTCATATAAAAGCAAGTGAGGATTTCCCCTGCCCCAGCTCCAGATTGCTTTTAGAATTTAGTAAATTTGCTAAAGCAAAACCACATAGAAATAATGAAAGTACTAATCAGTCTAACCGAAACTATTCACTTCAACTTTTCAGAGAATGTAAGATTTTTAATAGAATGCACAAAACAGATACAGTAAAAATTAGGTACACAAAGTTGGATGTGTCAGTTTGTGCTGCTTAAAAAAAAGTCAAACTAAAAATATTATAGAATGCTCCATTAACTGTACCTCCCTTGAAATCCTATTTCCAATGGACTTGTATTTACCTCCCTATGGAATTCCTGTTAAAAGGTACCATTGTTGCACAGTAGCAACAGATCAGTCAAATTCCTGCCTGACTTCGCCTTTTACTAAAGATTTCCGTGGGGAGGAACATTCACGAGTTTCTACACAATTTTTCAGAAAGTGTTACAGACTTAGAATCTGTTCCACCTTAATTCAAACCATAACAATGTGAGGGTCACCTCAGTCATGCTGAAGCTAATTAGCTTTATTTTGCTTTAATATGAAAAAAACTCAACAGTCTCAGTAACCTGCATATAAAGGTTAAACTTGGTCCTGATTCGGTGGTAGCCTTTGACAGATTTCCCAACAAACTTTTAGCACATGTTGAAGGCTCAGAAGTTATCTTAGATTGTGCCTTTTCTTATCAATGGCACATGAATATTGAAGTCATCAAGACACTCTAGTCTATGATTTTGCATAGTGATGCAGAGATCAGTAAAATGCTATAAAATGTAACACACTTATAGATCTACTTAAAGGGACATCAGACACTACTATATAAGTTGTTTGCTTACTACAAGTGTTTCCCACTGTATTTCTTCCAGCTGTTAAACCTATAGCTCTGGATTGCTATTAGAGCTTTTAAGGTAGTTACAACAAGAACAACAGAAGAATGGTCCTATTGGCCTTGAAAGCATGACATCAATCCAAGTGTTAACACTTGGCTTTCTGCATAGCCATATCAAATCACCTGGCAACAGGGAATCTCAACTGTTTTAGACACTAGCATTAAGATCTATAGGCTTGAAGCTTTTATTTCTTGTGCCCATCGGGCTTAGACATTTCTGAAACGAGAGGAAATATTTACGTTTTTTTAAAAATGTGGCACAGGATAAAGATAATCCTGAGATTAACACATTTGCATTGATAAACATATATTTGTACTAAACTTATATTTTGATATTCCATTCTCTTTGTAATAAGACCTGTAGAATTACTTCTGTGTAACATAATACTACATATTAAATGCAGTAAAGCCATTTAAAAAAATCTCTCAACATTTTAAAAAGTAAATTCAGCATTTGCTAGAGGCACTAAATTCACATAGGACTATGATAATTTAAAACAGCAGTATACTGTCCTTATGGATGTGGCAGGAACTACCTTCACAAGAGAAAGCTATCCAGTCTCCATGCCAATTCAAATCTTTTGCCTTTGAGACTATCAAAAAAAAAAAAAAAAGTTAATCAGTACTAATTGTACTGATTTTGGCCACATGGGCAATTATCCATTAGGAGATAAGTTGACCATTAAGTCATTTGACAGAGTCAGAGGACAATTACTCTGTACCTACACTAGATTTGAACTACCAATTTAGAGGTGAAAGGTTCTGGATTTCATTACCATTTCTCTGAAAGATTTAGTTCCCCCACCCAGTGGCTTTCTTTTGGAAGGTCATGCTACTAAGTATCAGTTTGCAGATTGTTGCTTTGATTTTGTTTTAATACTTTATGAGCTCTTATTTCGAGAGCTACAGGATATAGTTTGGGACACATACATGAAACATGCTAGTGGCTACAAACACTGCTGTACTGTAATGCTGAAGTACTCCTGAAAGTCAATCATAACTTTTCCAGCTGATAACCTGTCAGACAGCCTCACTGCCCACGATTTGTTATTAAAAGCTATAATAAGTCACCCATTCATTGATCCACTAGTGTCTACTTAAGTTCACTCTTTGAAGATTCAAAAGACTTCAAAAACAGACTCCAACAAGAAACGGCTGAACTTGAATTAATATGCAAACTAGATACCATTAACTTAGGCTTGAACAGAGACTGGGAATGGCTGAGTCATTACACAGATTGAATCTATTTCCCCATGTTAAGTATCCTCACACCTCGTCAACTGTCTGAAATGGGCCATCTTGATTATCACTACAAAAATTTTTTCCCCCTCCTGCTGATAATTGCTCATCTTAATTAATTAGCCTCTTAAGAGTTGATATGGCTACTTCCACCTTTTCATGTTCTGTATGTACATATATCTCCTTACTATATGTTCCATTCTATGCATCTGAAGAAGTGGGCTGTAGCCCACGAAAGCTTATGCTCAAATAAATTTGTTAGTCTCTAAGGTGCCACAAGTACTCCTGTTCTTTTTTGCGGATACAGACTAACACGGCTGCTACTCTGAAACCTGTCTTTGAAGATGGTGAGCCAAATTCTCTGATGATGTAAACAAGCGTAGACCCATTGACTTTAATGGAATTTTACTCAATGACAACAGAAGAGAATTTGACCCTACTACTTTAAACAGAACATTGGAAGTATTGCTCTACTTTGAAAAATAAAGCCTTCATACGCAATAAATACATTCAGGGTCATCATTGCTTTATAGTACTTGTGAGGTTATTGACATGAACTGTGACTGTATAGATCGTTGTTGCAACCAGCGTCCTATGGTTGCACCAGGTCTTGTACAGAGGAGGTCAAGTGGGGTGTCTATTGAAAGGTTGTAATTTGCTGGTTATGATTATGCTGTCAGTATGTGTGTATCATTTTTGTATTTGAAGTTATGAATACTGGCTATTGGCAATGTGTTTGAGTCTAAGTAGCCTCAGTGAAGCATTTGGTCAGCTTCTTGAGAAAGGACTATTCTCGGTAAGTGCCCAGTCAAGAAACACTTAACTGACAATGGACTTTGGGAGACGCCAATCCATATCTGAGCTTTCCTAGGAACTTTCCAACTAAAATGTAAACAATGGCATCGGCCTGCAAAAAGCTGAATCATGCATGCACATGTGACTTGCCCAGGTGGCTACAAACTCCATCTTGTTGCTGTGACTTTACACAGAAGAACAAAGGGGTTTCTGCCCACAAGAGAGAATATAAAAGGCCCTGGAAGCCTCTCCATTTTGTCTTCAGCTGGCTCAAGAGATGGCCTCTCCACCCCCAAGAGATGCCTGAAAGAAACTGGAACAAAGGACAGTAACTACGGGAGTGTGAGTGATTGCTGGACCCAGACTAGGAAGGAGTCCAGTCTGTGAAAGAAGCTTATTGGAACATCTCTGGGGGTGAGATTTCATCTGTAATCAGTTTCTTAATGTATTAGGCTTAGACTTGCGTGTTTTGTTTTGTTTTGCTTGGTAACTTACTTTGTTCTGTCTGTTATTACTTGGAACCACTTAAATCCTACTTTTTATACTTAATACAATCACTTTTTGCTTATTAATTAACCCAGAGTAAGTAATTAATACCTGGGCGAGCAAAGAGCTGTGCATCTCTCTCTATCAGTGTTATAGAGGGCGGACAATTTAAGAGTTTACCCTGTATAAGCTTTATACAGAGTAAAACGGATTTATTTGGGGTTTGGATCCCATTGGGATTTGGGTGTCTGGGTGCTGGAGACAGGAGCACTTCTTAAGCTGTTTTCAGTTAAGTCTGCAGCTTTGTGGCGCGTGGTTCAGACCCTGGGTCTGTGTTGGAGCAGACCGACATGTCTGGCTCAACAAGGCAGGGTTCTGGAGGCCCAAACTGGCAGAGAAAACAGGCTCAGAGGTAGTCTCAGCACATCAGGTGACAGTCCCAAGGGGATCTCTGTGACCGAACCCGTCACAGAGGGGACAGCAGGCTCTGCAAGACTGCCACTGTGAGGCAAATCCCCAGCCAAAATAGGGCTGCGTGCTCAGCTGCCTCTCAAACTGATCCGGACCTCAACGTCGGGCCCCTGCCCTACGAGCCTCCCCAGCTGCACCTTCCACACCAGCTGAGTCGGCTGCATAACCTGCAGCTGGCCTGCCTCCGAACTGTGCCTAGGAAACAGCTGTACATGCTCATGCTCCATACCCTTCACTTCCTCACCCTCGTGTCCTGCCCAGACACCAAGTAGCAGGACCTCTTACCACCCGTGGAGAGTGATAAAAACACACCTACTTAATGATGATTCCCCATTTACAATTACATTTTGAGACTGATCAGTTACCCAGCATTTAATCCATTTAATGAATTCCAGGTTAATTTTTTCTCTCTCTAGTTTTTTGATCAAAATGTTGTGTGGTACCAAGTCAAATGCCCTACAGAAGACTTAGTATATTATGTCAACACTATTACATTTATCAACCAAACTTGTAATCTCATAAAAAAAAAGATACCAGGTTCGTTTGACAGGATCTATTTTCCATAAATCCATACTGATGGCATTAATTGTATTAAACTCCTTTAGGCCTGGTCTACACTACGATTTTAGTTCGAATTTAGCAGCGTTATAGCGAATTAAGCTTGTACCCGTCCACACAACGAGGCCATTTAATTCGATTTAAAGGGCTCTTAAAATCGGTTTCTGTACTCCTCTCCGACGAGGGGAGTAGCGCTGAATTCGACATTGCCGGTTCGAATTAGGGTTAGTGTGGACGGAATTCGAAGGTATTGGCCTCCGGGAGGTATCCCACAGTGCACCATTGTGACCGCTCTGGACAGCAATCTAAACTCGGATGCTCTGGGCAGTTGGACAGGAAAAGCCCCGCGAACTTTTGAATTTCATTTCCTGTCTGCCCAGCCTGGTGAGCACAGGTGACCACACAGAGCTGAACAGCACAGGTAGCCATGCAGTCCGAGAACCGCAAACGAGCACCAGCATGGACCACACGCGAGATACTGGATCTGATC